>JARHVA010002219.1:1742500-2150000 GCA_037957365.1 Torreya grandis | reverse complement strand
CACAAATAAGTCTAAGTAGAATAAAATGAAATAAATTGTAGTAATTGAGACAAATTAAATGGATAAATTGCATAATTTATGAAGTGTTAGTAGTGAAATCTAGTTCCAAGTTAAAAAATGTAAAATGAATGAGTAAAATTTGTGAATTTCAAAGGGCATGCGCTCTTTTTAAAATCATGCACACCCTTTTTGGAAGTATTTCAAAATAGTATTTTCCATTTATGAAGATTTATAGTCTTAAAAAGGATCTATGGTCTTTATATAAGGCATATTCCCTTTGTAAGGACTTTTATTTTGATTTTTTTAATTTCCCTCTAAAACTAGTTCAAATTTAGGCTTGGGGGGTCTTATCCTAGCCTAAAAACTATCATGGATTAGCCCCCATGAGTTTTAGGAAATTTGTGTGTTTTTTCCATGTTCATAGACACATCTGATCAAGGATATTTCATTATTTAAAACAAAATATATGGATTTGTAGAGGGGAGAATATAGTTTTTGAATATATAATTTTGTTAATGTTAAACTATTATTTTTAATTATTACTTAATTTATACACAACACACATCATTATGGTCCATATATAACATTACAAATACCTTTTTAACTTTTTGACCATTAATCAAAAGTTTATAAAATTTATATCTCAACAATATACATATCATTTGATATGGTTTGAAAAACATGATTTTCATGAAGTTAAGGCCAAAAAGTTTTATTCATGCACTTGAAATTTCAAATTTTCAATTGTCTTGACTTGTAAAATTATTTAAAAAACATATATATATATATATATATATATATATTAAAAATTTAATAAATATACATTTATTTCCAAGATAAAATTAAAACATTAAAGGAAATATATAATTGAGGCAATAATACTTTGACAAATAATTAAGACACAAGGTTGAGATGATATTTGACTAGTGGTAAAACTATCAAATGGATAAAAAAACCCACAAGATTATTATAATCCTTGTAAATAATTCAGCTCCATGTACATAGCAATTAGAAGCTAAGAGAGAGAATATTGGTCTTAAGCCAAAAGACTATTACAAGAATGCAAGTGCAAGATTGTCTATCAAAATTATTGTTGAAGAGAGGATGATAGGGATATTTAAATAGGAAAATAAGAAGGATGATGAAGCTACAAGAATCCTATCATGACCTTAAAAGGCTTATTTAGTGTGTGCCAAATGTCATATACCCAAAGAAAGTGAAGATAAGTGTGTGACATGTGGGGGGGATGAGTTATTTATGCAAGTAACTCTCAAATCCTACAAGTAGAAACGAGAGGTGAGAACCACCTCATAAATATGAGAAAAAATGAATTTATAATAGTAATAAATGCACACATAAAAGATACTTTAGATAAACCTAAAATCATAAATGAGTACCCAAATAAGTTTAATCTCTAACACTCCCCCTTAAGTTATATTTGGGGTTATAAAAGTGGAGAAAATCTTTTGTAAACAAGGAAGGGTTTTGAAATTATAGAATAGTCCCTCTTACTAGAAACTTCCTTAAATAGTAATTATAATATTTTGATAAATAAATAAGATAAGGTGTCACCAAAATTCATAAGTATTAAAGTGTGATCATCAACAATCTCGTAGAATCCTCTTCAGACAAGCTGATCACTCCATAATGGAACAAAGACCAATAAGAAGAAGAAATGATATGATAAATTTTAGAAAAAAATAAGTTAACACCAATATCTCAAGTTAAGTAACCAATATGTTATACAAATATAATCTACATACGTAATGTAATAAAGTAGATGTACAATAAGATAAATGGAGTAAAGATAACTTCCATCACAATGTGTGAAACCTTACACAAAAAGGAAGTTAGTCAAAATAATCAAAGAATATTTTCTTTACAACAAAAAGTAAGGAATGTATAATAATGAGTTTATCAAAATGGAGATAAATAAGATACGTCACTTTCAAAATATATTTATTATGAATCAATAAAAGAATTATCAGATGAATACACATCAAAGTCTCTAGAAGATATATTATATTTAGGTATCCAGATAGATTTAACCTTAGAAATAGGTGTCTTAGTATTTTTCTAACAATGCAAAGTATCATGAATGGATTGATCACAAGATTTTCATGGATGTAATTTCTAACATTTAGAGATATGATGCACGTGTTGCCATAATAGTCATAAGTTTTATCATTTTTAGGCAAGAATGAGAATTAATAGAATTATAATCAAAATAATTTACCTGATAAGTCCTTTTGTGTGGAGAATAATATGATTTCAAATTCACATTAGAAGCATTAAAATTGAGACCTTTACAATTTTCATTATATCTAAGCAAAAGAGGTTCAAGAATACCAATTTTTTTACTTACCAAGACTAACACCTGAATACCCCATAGAGTACATAATGTGTAAATCAGGGTTGATAGAAGGAGTGTTCAAAGGCATTCAAGTTTATTTAAAAGTAAATTTAATATCATCATTAGAGCTATTATCATGTACAAAAGATGCAATTTTTTCATTTAAAACATTAAAGGAGGTTTGCATAGCTACCATTTTCTCATTAAAAATGCATTATGAAACATTAAAAGTGTCATTTTGACATGCACTTTGATGCTTAAGAGTAGCTATCTATAATTTTTAATAGAAATCATTTGTATTTTTTTTTAATACTAAAAAAATGGCTAATTTTAAATCTATGATGTAATTATGCAAAGAAGCAAAAGTTTTATAATTTGAATACAAAATATATATATTAAAACATGAATTAAATCACTAACTACCTTTAAAAAAAGTTGATATCTTAAATTTCCTTTCTTTAAAAAATATTTTAGTGCTAGCACAAGGTTGTAGATCAATTAAATTTTAAATGTATGTCTACATAAAAACTGACACAAACATGTCAAGTGAATAACTTGATCAATAATAGATAAGTACACTAAAAACATGACATAACACCTTATAAATGTCTAGAGGCCATTTTTAAGTGTCTACTATTTTCCCACTTCAAGATTTATGAAAGAACATAATTTAGAGTAGAAAAATGATATAATGTTTTACATGTATCTCCTATAACCAAAATTGGTGCGCATATGGAACCTATAAATCCAACATTATCTTTCTACATAGACTTCCAAGCATTGAAAAATAATAAGAAATTATGAAATATGAAATAATATTAAAAATAGCATTTTTTGGTAATAAAATGATAAAAATGAGTTTGAACAAAATTTGAGGATAACCTTATTATCTAAATATAATATGAGTAAATTATGACTTGAACATGAGTCATTGGGAATTGAAGTTAGGCACCATACTAGTCATGGGCCCCCAATCCTTGGAATAATATTTACCCTCTATATTGAAATATCTATGTTATAATTATAGTTAAATCATTATAAATATAAAATATAGTTTCCCCCTTAATAATTGAGAAGATCCCATGGAACCCACTAGCAAAAGGATCCCAATAATAATAGAAGACATTTCCCATGTGGGGAAATACTATAAAAAATCATGTATCATTGATAAATATCATCATGAGATATATTAGATAGCTAACCAATGAATATGTTAGAAATATTAGATATCACCTTATGGAAATATGAATCAATATCCCAAACCAATTTGATCATAGCATTTTCAATTTGATTGAAAATGTAAAGTAATAGCAAATGAATAGTCTTCTTCCTTAATGCGACATTACTCTATCACACTTTCACCCATTATATAAAATTACTCACTATTACCTCCCATAAAAGTTTGGATTGTGCTTCAATCCTGGTGTGCTTGATCATATTTTTATACCAACTATTGATTAGAGCCTTAAGAAACCATTACCTCACCAACTAGATAACCATAAAAGATCCCTTCCTTGGATTAATTCCCCCCATTACTCCTCAACATGCCTCATTATTTATAAATTGAAAATTAAAATATAAAATATAACCTCATTATTACATTTTAATTTTAAAATTAGAATGTGAGAAGGATTTTTTTGATGTGGACTTCATAATAAGTCATGGCACATTGATTAGATCATATAAGTGCATCCTCCACACCAAATAAGTAACAAGGGTTAGTAATTCATTTTGAGCATATTTTTTCTTATTTTTTCTATTTTCATCTTGCATTTTAGTGGATTTTAATGCCAAAAAAATTTCAAACACATTTACTTATATTAACCAAAACATCCTTCACAACCAACATCTGCCAACATAAGTGCAACATAAAGGCCATATTTACTTTTTTTTTATAAAAAAATACTAAATAACATTAAAAGAGAAATAAAAAACTTTCAAGGGAGATTAAAATGGCCATAATGATTAAAAAAAGTTAAGAGAAGAAAAATTGGTAAATTACCTTCCATGTAGGGGGATGGAAACTTTATAGGGATATTAATATGGTCATAAATATTTGTTCACACTATGGAATTTCTCTAGGTGGAAAAATGGTGAGGACACATAGGCGAGTGGTAGTAATAGAAAGAGACCCACTAAAAATTTATAGGTTTCCTTGGAGATGAAACATTATTGGTCTTTCGCCTTTGAAATTGAATTGCAGTGGTTTTTAATTTAAAAACATTGTCCAAACACATTCACCCATCCACCAAAACATCATTTGAAATCAACATCCATCAACAAAAGTGTAACATAAAGGCCAAACTCAATATTTACCATTAAAAAAATTAAAAAAAAACTAAATAGTATTTAAAGAGATATATAAAACTTGTTAAGGAGATAGAGATGACCATAAAAATAGAAAACAAAATGTTAAGAGAATAAAAATGTGTCAATCACATTGCATATATAATCTTTATTATTTTTAATTGTAGGTCATTTGTGTGTAACACTAGTAAATATATTTTTACTACTTTTATTTGTTTAAAAATATTGAATTACAAAGAGATAAAAGTGCTTAGAAATAAAAAAAATATAGGTTTGGATCTATTTAAATTAGGTTATTTTTAGTTTGATATGTGTAATACATGAACTATATAGATGCAATATTATGAACTAAAACTAAAAACATTTTTATTTTGTTAGTATATTATCTATTTACTCTTTAAATTTTGTTACAAATATTTCATCAACACTAGTGTAATTGAGATGAGTGGGTTAAAACTAAATATAATGTGAACAAATGAATTAATTTTATTTTAGCCTGAAATACATGTGTAAATATAATAAATTATTAATTATTTGTAAGTTAGTTGAGTAGGAAAATAATTAGGATTTAGATACATATATTGAATAATTCATAATTTAAAGATTGTCCCCTAAATCTATATCTACAAATGAATTTTCATTCATGTCACAAAACTCACCTAGAAATATGGAAATTATATGAAAAAAAATCTAGGACCATTACCACTTTTATATTTAGAATCATGATGGCTACTTCTGGTTACTAAGGTGTCGTAACTTCTGGCTAAGTGATGCAATTTAAAAATCTATTTTTTATTTTTATGTGTTTGTTCCTTCCCTTGTATTTTTTTGCCGTCAAATATCAAATTTCACATTTTGTGTACCTAAAAAATATAAATTATTCCTTTTGCTAAAATGGTTTTAATTTACATGTGACATATTAAGACTTTAAGGGAAAAGGTAACTTTATAGGTCTACATTAAAACTAACGAATATGATAATTATCTTGTTAGTTGTTATAAGCCTAAAGGGTGGGAAATTCAATATATGTAATAACCATTTTCATAAATAAATAACCTCATAAATGTAAATTTTATAAGTGAATTCATTGATTATGCACGAAAACTACTCCACTAGAAAATAATCAGTAGATAATGATAAATGTTATAATGATTGCTTTACATCCCATGTGTTATTATGGTTTCTATGTGAGTACTTGTTAAATTATTTTTGTATATCTTAATATATCATTAGTGTAATATGATTTACAATGCTTATGTATTTATATATAATTGAATTCAAATTAGGAAATTATTAGTGTATGAAATTAAATCAAAAGACAAAGAGAAAAAGATAGGATTAAGGGGACAAGAGCACTATAACTTAGAGGAGACAAAAATGATGGGTCTAAAAGTGCTAGTGCTTCTAACATCTGTAAAGAGTGTTAATGCTCCTTGATTATAACCTAAGATTCATATAAATAGAATATTGGGTGACACATCAAAATTATGAAAAATGTACCAATAATGCCAAACTTAGACCAACCAAACTTGGACCAATAATTTTTTTTTTTTTTTTAAATTACATTAAAACCATATGAATTTACACTTAATAACTTCCTCAAGTTCATTGTTGGGTGTCTACATTTTCCCTATTTCGATGTGTGCAAAAAAAACACTTTTATAAAACTCTTTAAATTTTGAAAAATAAAAAATAAAATATATAATTTCACACATATAACCTCTAGAACTAGAATTATACACATGAAACCTATAAAACCAATATTTTTTTTCATGCACACATTGGTGAACACTAAATAAAATAAATAAATGCTTAAGTCTAAAATAATGAAATAAAATAGTGTTTAACAATGATACAATAAGCTTAGAGTGAAAAAAAATTAAGTATAGTTTGAGCTCAACTTGAGTAAAATATGAATTTAAGAGGAGTGAATTATGATTAGAATTTGAGTCGTCAGAAATCAAATTTAGAAACTCTACTAGTCATGAGCCTCCAATCCTTATCATCATTAATAACCTATGTACTACAATAAAAATTATAATCAAATTAGTTCAATAATGATGAATATAGAATATAGTATCGCCCTTAGTATTGGAGAAGAGCACACAAAACACAATGAAAATCAAATCTTGAGAATGTTAAAAGACATTACCAATATGATGAAATCTTATAAAACTTTAGACACTAAAATTGATTATCTAGCATTTCTATCTTGTATACTTGAAAAATATCAATCAAAGGTTATACCCTTTATTCCTAGACTTTCCCACTACCAAAAAGTTCACATTCTCTAACTCTTTATGCCTAAATGATTATCTCTTAGTCTAAACCTTACTATTTTAATGACATAGACTCTCTATATGTGAAAATTTCTTAAAACTTGTTAACTATTCTTCACTGCTAGTTTTAGACTTATACCTATTTTCTATCTCCCTAGATAATTTTGGGCATAGTTTGACACCTACGTAAATGGAAGTGTCCAAATACCTACCAAGTGTCTAGTCGCCAAAATTCATTTAATTTTAAAAAGAATTATATCCTATGGGTTGGCCTAAGTTCTTTAATATGAGATTTTTTTTAAAAAGAATTAATATAAATACAAGATTGTCCCTCTTTCATTCCTCACCTACAAGTCATATAACTCATAAAGCTAATATACTAAGAAGCATTAAATTAAGCATTCAAGTGTGAAAATATCCCTTATTATTCCTTATTTCAATATCAATCATAGGAGTAGTCATACAAAAGGTCTGAAATACCCCAAGAGTATGCCCTAATGTTATATGGTATATTGCACCATTGATATCACACACTCCCACACATAAGGGAGAACTACATCAGTTTGAGGCCCTCTTTAGAGTATTGGCTAAGTAGGCAGTGCTCAATGACAGGTGGTCATTAAGGTCAACTAGAAACCATGATCCCACTAATCCATTTTTTGCCAAGCTCATTCCAAGGGTGAATAAGGGGGAAGATATAAGGTTTGATCATTTGATAAAAAATGATAGCTTGAGTATAATATCTAAATAGAAGAAAGACAAAAAAAAACTAGAATAAAAAATTTGGTCACATCCAAATATAGTTTATATTTTGTATTGGGCATCTACATCATATCCAAACACCTATGTCAACATAACTATCTAGATCTAACAGAAGTGTCTGAGGCCACAAAAAACATATTTTTAGTGATGATTAATCCAAGGCACTGACCCATTCTAATTTGATCATGTTCTTACTTAGAATTGTACACATATATTAAACCATCTAAGTATCATTGGTTTCAATTTGTTATGATAACTTTTAATATATATAATTTGTATACACATAATATTTTTAAACTTTATCAATTATTGATGTTCTCTCTTGTATGAACCCATCAAGACTCAACCTCTCTGAGTGCATGCATTAAAGGGTACACTAGTAAAGGGGTGGGTAGGCATTTGGTGCTTTTAAATATTATTGTTCCCTATACCTCCACCTGAAACCAATACAAATCCCTCCTATATATTTCCTTAAGTTTTTACACTTCTCTTACACTCTTTTCTAAACAATTCACCACCTCAAATAACCCCTACCTAAACCAAATCCCCTTTTACCATCTTACTGAATGCATTAAATTGGTTTAGCTTAGCTATAAGAATTGAGCATGTTACAGGATTAAGTCAGCCCAATTGACTTAGTCTAGGATCTAACTACTATATTGTCATAACTAACTAGATCAATTGGGCTGACTACATTGGCTAAAATTCTAGAAGGGTTTAGGGTTAGATCTAGCTATATATACCCATCCTTCACCTCATTTAGAATATAGAGAATCATTCATTTGTGATTATTTATCTACTTATCCACCATTTTACTTGAGGAGTCATTGCTTAAGGTTCCTAACTACTTGGATAATGATCTTGTCTTATGGTAAAATTCTTTTGGATGCATAGGATAAGTCTTGTAGTCTAGATTTAACCTATCTTTTTTATCCTTCTGAACCACAACAACCTCTTGCAAAGCACCATCAACCAAGGGACAGATTAAGACTCGAAAGTTCATCTTCAAGGTAAGTATTCCTAAATCTTACTCCTCTTTTGTTAGTAGATAGATAACTATGTATAATGGTTAATGAATGTACTATCTCTCCTTGTTTAGGATTATATCTACATTGACTTGAGTAAAGTTATTATTTTTATGTTTATTGTTTATGTTTATTCCCCATTTTTGCCACAAGTTTTGGTGAGCATTAGATTATATTTATCTTTACTTTTTTATTGATTTGAAATACTAAAACCTAGTTAGGGTTATTGTGTAGTCTTATATGACTAGAGGCTTTGGAACACTCTTTAGCCATGTCATATGATAAGATATTTTTAGGAAGGTTAGAAGATCCATATTGGTCATGACTTTGATTATCAATGTATTATAATGGTATAGTTAGTTGATTTATCCTCTTCAATCTAGGATTGATTTCTATATTAGATTCACTTTCACTTTCATACATTATGGTGAACTTCACATGAACTTACCCTTGTAGGTTTTCAGCCTTCATATTCAGACCACTAGATTGAATCTATCAACTCAATGCAATAGTTTTTGTGCAAGTCTCAATACTCAATTGATCTAATCAACTTAGTTTATTTTTATGTGTAGGTCATTCTCTCCTACACACAACTAGATCAATCTGATCAAATTAGCTCTTTGTTACTTTTAGGTTATCTTCTACTTCATGGATCTAATTGTCATAAAAAGGGAATTAACTTTCATGTTTTTCAACTAAGGTGAATTTGTCAATCTTGTTCAGTTTTATGTGATCAAATATTTACTTTGACACACTAGATTGATCTTATCAATTTAGTTATTCATCTTGTTTTTCAAAATTTTCAAACCTCTATCTAGAATACTAGATCAGTCCTATCGATATGGTTTTATTATTTGTTTTTAATTATTCAATCTATGAAAACTTAGTCGATCGATTCAAATTTGTTTTAACATCTTATTTTGTAGATTTAAGTCCTCATCTAGACAACACATGTCAAAAATAAAAAAATAGTAAAATTAGTACCTTGCTAAAATCAATCAAAAAACACATTGATAAAACAAATTTAGGTTCATTATAATCAGTTTAATCATTTCATTTTTAGTTAAATTATATTTCTATTTTTTAATCCTATAAAAACTATCACCTTATAGTAAACTAAGTTGACTAGCTTGACTTAGTTCTATAACTAATTTTTCCATAGGAAACTCAATTGAATTTTTTGACTACATTTCTCTAAACTGTCTTGAATAAACAAAGTCACCCTGATCGACTCTGCTCCATATTGTTTACATACTAGGTCATTCCAATCGACCTAGTCTTATGTTTTCTTCAAGTAAAGAAAATTAAATAACATTGGTTGTAATTAATTCACCTTTCATTTATCTACTTGTTTTCTTAGAGTAATGCACGTAGTATAACTAGGAAGGTAAATTTATCAAATTAGTCACTTTCTTTCTTCACACACTACCAAATCACAAAATATCAAATAAGTCTACTTAGGCTTACCAAGTTGGATTTCATCATCAAGGGAGAAGCCAACTAGGTTTTATTCCTGAGTATAAATATGTGATTGATGGTACATATTGGTAAAGCACATGACACCCTTATCTTTGTGGGATTGTGAAGTGAAGGGGTAGGCCCCAATACCAAACTAGTACTATCACCAATATAGATCCCTTTCAACTTTAAGAACTTGAAACCAGATTTATCTTACCTCTTTTTAGTTCCTTTACAAATTCAAATGCCATATCATATTCTAATAATAATTTAAAACATATAGGTATGTATGCTCATTAGATTAGTATTTACATTTCAATATCGTTGCTTGTTATTTTCCAATTGTATTTTGTATTGCAAAACCTTTATTAGCCAACATTAGTACAAGGTTTGTGTTATGTGTTATAACTATATCAACTTAATCAACCTATTTAATTGTGTGTTTAGCTAATTTTAGTACAAAATTACTACTCAATCATCTAGATTTATACCATTATAAATCTTTCCTAACTTATAGAACACAATCGACTCAGTATCTTATAGGTTGCTCTATTTTTTATTGTTATAGAACATATCCAACTCAATCTCTTATAAGTTGCTTTATTTTCTATTCCTAAAGAACGTAGTCAACTCAATTGACTCAGTGTCTTATAGGCTATTCTACTTACCTTTTATAGAACATAGTTGACTTGTTTGACTCTATTTCCTACTAGTTGTTTTATTTACCTTCTTAAAAAACATAGTCAATCTTAGACTCTATACCATTTGGATGATTATGTACCCTCTATCCAATTTAGTCTTATTTTTTAATTCCTATATAGTCGATCTCATCTAGTATTTTTCCAATTTTATCCAAATTAAATTATTTTCCACTTCTTTTTATATTCCTATTTTAAAACATCATGAAATCCCATATTAAAATCTTCTTGTATAGCCTTAATCCATTTATATGATATATAGGTTGTTCTTTCCTTCTTACCTTCATTACCCAAGAGGATACTCACTTTTGGTGCACCTTTTGTCACCCTTCATCCTTGTATTACAATATGGTTCAAATTACCCAAAATGATGACATTGATGGATCATATCCATTTCACACTTCTCAAGACACCACCTTATCCATACTAGATTATTACACTATAGGAGAAATCAATACAAGACTAAAAAGCAACCCTATAGGAAATCCCTTAACAGGGAACAATCCTCCTCCCACTAACACCAATATTCCTCCTAATACCAACACTAACTTTCCCCCTTCAAATCCTACAAATCCAAATGCACAAATAGATACTACTCAAATCCTTGCACAAATATTCTAATAAATTAATGTTATGTAAATAATAAATACATCTCTAATTATGCACATGCAACAATATCTATTAACATGAATAATAAACCTTCTATTATTTTGCCTCAAATTAATCAAAACTTTATCCCTCCTCCTCTTATATATGTCAATAGAAATATCATTCCACAACCACTTTTACATAACAAGTTGCTTCAAAATATCCAAAATGAACCTTTAGCTCCTTTCATTATTTCTATTGATATTAGAAATATTTATCCAACTATTAAATGTGATGGGTCTAAAGACATTCTATCCTTCATTAAAGTATCTAAAAATCTCTACAAAGAATGGATTTAAACAATCACCTTTGCTACCACCAAACTTCCAGTCAAAAATTTCACAAGAGATGTACTAGAATGGTATAATCACTTACCTCAACATTCTATCTAGAAATTAGAAGATTTGGTTAATGCATTGTCAAATAATTTCAATAGAATGACCTTCCTAAATATTGTCTTCATCATTTTATCAATGCTAAACAATCACCCTCCAAATTATCCCATGAATTCATTAAATAATATAAATATTTGGCACATAAAGCAGATCAAAATATGAATGATTATAATATATTAAAAATATTTATAACCATATTAACACCCTCACTTAAACATAAGGTTCAATTTTTTTCTCCACAAAATCTAAATGATGCAATTGATCAAGCTAAAAGACAAGACTTTATTATGAAACAATTTGGGCCAAATCATAAATCCATCAAGTCATCTTTCCAAAATTCCACTAATGCATTTAATATCAATCCTCCTCAAATAAAAATAGGTGTAGTCAAATTGGATAACCCCCTTGCTTCACATACACCATTAACAGTCCAACAAATGAAGCAACTATTATCTCCTTCTAAACCTTTCACCTATAATAAGCCACCTTCATGGTGTGACCCTCGCAAGTTTTATTGGTTCCATGTTGATGTGGGTCATTCTCATGAAACATGTCATGGGATTATTAAATTTGTTTTTTTATGCTAGGATATACATTTGACCATGATACTATGATCAAATTATATCATCATGACTATGTTAAAGCCTCTCAAAAAAAATAGTTTACCAATCCTTCATCATCCAAACCTCAAAAATATTTCTCAACTTCTAACCCACAACATTCAAATGAGGATATAGGTGTAATCGATGTTGATAATGACCAATATTATAAAAATTCTTAATATGTGAATGCATCCAAAGTCAATT
The DNA here is from genome assembly GCA_037957365.1 of Torreya grandis. NCBI lineage: Eukaryota > Viridiplantae > Streptophyta > Pinopsida > Cupressales > Taxaceae > Torreya > Torreya grandis. Next base: position 2,137,269 of record JARHVA010002219.1, on the reverse strand, counting down.
ATAAATTCAAACCTACTCACAAATATCTAGTCACTAAACCTAAAAAACCATCATCCAAAGAATAACTACTTAAAGACACAACAACTACTACATATTCTTAACCAAATTATAAAAAAAACTCCCACATCTATAACCTCACTCTAAGTCTCCTATTCTTATGAAAAACATTGTACCTCATAAAACTCATGTTGGTTATTCATATTATAAATTGCATTGGAATTTGTTAGAAGAAATCAGTTCAATGCCTTGTAAAATATCCCTCATGGAGTTAATTTGTACTTATCCATATCATTTTAAATTTATAATGTAACAATTATAATACATTAAAGATCCACCATCCCTTGATGTGGAAAATCCTCTTAGAGACCCTTCACCTACAAAAGTACATACTATTAAAACTATTTGTACATCTTCAAAACCATCCATCAAATTTATTGAAGAAGACATGATTAAAAATGAAATTATTTTTCGCACTAATGATCCACCCTCTTTATAAAAATTTCAATTAAAAATACCCTTATTAGAAAAGTCTTAGTAGATGAAAGTGTGAGCATTAATGTTACTCTCTTTGGTTAATATAATAGATTGGATATACCAAAGATAATCTTAAACCTACTCATCTCACATGTAGAGGACTTGATAAAACAAATCAAAAAACACTTGGTTGTATTTGGAAGCCACTCACTATTAGACCCAAGACCATATGCACTAAGATCATGGTTCTTTATTTACTGTTCTCTTACAACATGCTCCTAGGCCACCCATGGATGCATCGTATGTGGGCTATTGCCCCCCTAAGGTAGTCAATGTATTATATTCATCTATAATGTTAAACTATATAAACATGAGGATGATCCCAATCTGTGGACTATACAACTACCAAACCCCAAATATGAATATGGAATTCCAACCATTCCATGCATTAACAGTGCACCTCTACTTGAATTTTTTAACATGAATCTAGATTTACAAGTCACTCTCACTAATTTTGATGATGATGAACCTAATGAATAACAAAATACATGTAATACCACTAAATTACCTCCTTACATTTTGGAGTGGATTCTTCTTTCTTTACTTCCACATGAGTTTACCATCCCTCTTGTTGATGATATCACTAAATTTCATCTTCTACGTAATACATACGAAGCTTCTTACATAGAATATGATTTCACATGTGATGAGTATGAAATGGCCAAATTATTTCAAGATCCTTTAATAATTTCTCCCCAAAACTTTAGCATCTTAGGTGAATCCACCTCTAACCCTCCCACAGAAATCGATGCATGCACTATTTCCCACAAATATGATGATAATTATATCATGACCCAAGCTCAATCATGATACTTAGATGTATAGCACTATTAAAATACATTATCCAAAATACATGCCTTCAACCGTGATGTCCATGTCATTCACATATCAACTAATATTGAATCAGAACTTGAAGGTCATGTATCTCCCATTAATTCTCCACTATTAGACACCCCATGGGTACTTGAAGAACTCTCAACCCTGAACTATTTACACTTTATATATAACCAAAAAATTTACAATATCTTCCTTTCATTGATACCATTAAGGCTATCGACCTCAATATAACTAAAGATTCATCTACAATACCAACTAGCACACCTATCAACCAATCTAGTTGACACCACTCAACCTCACACCCCTCAAATCAAACCTATACCCAAAATTACCTTAGATGTTAAATCCATAGATGTATGACAAATACATTCTAAATATGATTTTAATGGTAATAAAATCATTGATCTCAAAGTAAATGTTGAATACTATGGACCATTGCTCATGCTCCCTAGTGATGAAGTAATAATTGAACTACTCCATGCTAGAGAACCTCATCTTCCCTAACAACATCATAAACTTGAAAACCCGACATGAAAATATATTTGTTTTAATAATTTAATTGATAGTGTGGATCCTAAAAAAATCCTATTTATTCTCTTCCTCGTGCTCCATATCATTTACAAGATGGAAATGCTATGCTCATTGAAGAAACCTCAAAAATAGAATATGGTACACCAACATGTCCTCGACCTATCACTATCTCTAAATAACTCTCTCTAATAGAGAATGATGACTTTAGATTATTATTTGATAAGTATTATAAACCATTTTCATAGTCATATGAAGATATGCTAGGTGTTGATCCTTGCATTATCATGTATAATATCATCACCTACCTAGATGCCAAACTAGTTAGAAAAAAACAATGAAAATTTCCACCTAAATTTTCTACCTTATGTCACAAATAAATCATTAAAATTTTGGATTCTAAATTTATCAAACATATTGGCTACTCAAAATGGGTATCAAGCATTGTTCTCTTCCATAAAAATATCCATGATCATTCATATATGCATTGATTTTTTTAATCTAAATTAACTTGTCCAAAATATAACTTCCCCTTACCTTCAATAGCTGATATAGTCAATTCCACCATTGGATATGAAATGTTATCACTTACTGATGGTTTTTTAGACTATAACCAAATTCACATAGCTCCAATACCAATATAAAATAATATTTAGTAAAGAATGGGTAAAATATTGTTATGTCAAAATTTCTTTCGGTCTTAAAAAATGTCAGACTAACCTATCAACATGCAATGACCTACATTTTCTATGATCTTTTTACACAAGATAGTTGAAACCTATGTCAATGATCTCATTGCCAAATCTAAAAGTCATCCAATGCACCTCACTAATCTAGATATCATTTTTGATCAACTAATCAAATATAAAGTTAGAATTAACCCATATAAATGTGTATTTGGAGGTACATCTTGAAAAAATATAGGGTTCTTAGTTTCTCTTTGAGGCATTAATATCAATCTAACCAAAATAAATGCTATCATCAATATGCATGTTCCTGATTCCATTCTTGGCATACACACCTACCTTGGCAAACTCAAGTTAATTTGATGGTTCATCCCAAAAATTGCTTATCATATATATTTTATTTATTCACTTATCATAAAAGGTAATGCTATAGAATAGATAAGCTCATGCCAAAACTCTTTTGATAATATGAGGGAATATTTGCTCCATCCTCCTACTCTTTGACCACATTCAAATAATCATCCCTTAATTTTAGTTACCTCCTCTACCCCCATATCATTTAGGGTAATGCTTTAAAATAAGATGATACTATTAGAGAGTATGTTATTTACTACATCAGTTGAAGACTCATTGATTATGAAAAATGTTATACCAAAGTAGAATGTGATTTCCTTGTTATCTATTTCATAGCTAAAAAGCTCCATCATTATATTATTTACCATACCACTTATGTCATTATTCACTCTGATCTAATTCATCATTTCTTCTCCAAAGCATTATTACCGCGAGATAGAATTGGAAAATGGATGGTCCTATTGATGGAATTTGATCTTTGCATTGTTACATAAAAATCTATCAAAGGACAAGTCATCACCGACCAACTTTTGATGGAACCTCTACCAACTATAAATCACCTTCAAGATAATCTCCCTAATGACAACATTATTTATATTGAAGTCATTAACCAAGATATCTCTCTCAAAGATTATTTTCATAATTTCATTGCTGATTTAGAAGCAAATAATCAAGAAGATACCAATATCATTCCTAATACTACTAAACCTAAAGTAGTTATCAAAGAACTACCTGAAGTTACCATTGATTTACATGAAAACTCTTGAACACTTCACTTTAATGGTTCAAAATGACTCTATGAAGCTAGGGTAGGATTTATTCTAACAAATCAACATGGTAATATCATACCTTTATCATTTCATTTAACCTTTGATGCACTAATAACATGTCCAAATATGAATCTCTAATATCAGGCATGAAATCCACCATCAGCTTAGATATCTTGTATCTACACACTTTGGGTGACTCACAACTTATCTATCACCAGGTTAATGGTGATTATCAATGAAAAATTGAAAAATTAATCACATATCATCAAATGGATACCACACTTGACAAATAATTTTCCCCTTTTACCATTGATCTAATTCTAAGAGATTAAAATACCATAGATTATTCGCTTACTTCATTAACATCTCTATTTCACCCTCATCAAGTACTTAATGCTTCCCAAATTCTTATCCAAATCATAAAATCACCTTATTTTATCAAACCAAAGTATCTAATCATCTTTGACATTAAGGCTGTCACTATTCGACAAAACCAATGGTATAAAAACATAATCCATTTTATTGAACATCAAACTTACCCTCTAGACATGGATTCTCATGAAAACACTTGATTACATAAACAAGTTTTCAAGAATGTTTTTTGATATAACACACTTTACTACCGTAATGCAAAAGGAACCCTAATCCATTATGTAATGCAAGAAGAGGTTCTTACTCTCCTAGAATAAGCACATAAGGGCATTTATGGTGGTCACTATAGTGGACATGCTACATCTCTAAAATACTTATGTATGGGTTAATTTTGGCTTACTATAGAAAAATACACTATTAATTTTACTAAAAAGTGTAATCCTTGTTAACTCCATGATGATCTAATCCACTCACCACTAGTTAAGCTCCAAATAGTGAAGTATCCTTGGCAAATCTCTACGTAGATATTAGACCTCATTGGTAAATTACCTCGGTCACAAGATGGACATGTCTTTATCATTAATGCTACTAAATATTTTACCAAATGGATAGAATCCATGCTTTTTATCAATGTCATAGGAACCAATATTTCAAAATTTATCCTTAACCAAAGTATTTGTCATTTTGGAGTTCCCTATACCTTCATCTTTGATAACGATAATAATTTTTAAAATAAGGACATGAAATAATTATGTGATAAATTTAAAAGTTTCCACACATTAACACCCTCAATGTAATGACCAAGTAGAGGCTAATAACAAAATTCTAAATAAAATTTTACAAAACAGTATTCGAGAAGCTTGTACTAATTGGCATCTTTATCTATATCCCACACTTTGGACTTACCATACTAGTATATGTTTTGCCACTAGGCCAACACCATTATCACTTGTATATGGTTCTAAATCAGTATTACCATTAGAATTTGAAATCACATCATTACATATATCTCTGCATGGTATAATTCCTAATGAATAATTATGTAAAGCTCATATTCATGCATTATACTTTCTTGATGAACACCATTTGGCCACTTTAAAACATAACCACCAATAAAAGGCTCACATTTCTAAACAAAATGATAAAAAATTAAAAGTTTAAACATTTAATGTTGGTGACTTAGTCCTCAAGTTAGATTATACACATGACAAATAAGGAAAATATGTCCAAAAATGGTGGGGCCTTTACTTAGTAAAAGACACTTTCGGTCTGAATACTTATCATCTACAAACTAATGGACATGTTTTCAAAGAACCTACCAATATGTAATTTTTACAAAAATGTTTTACTTAAATATCTCCCTTCTCTTCATAACTATAAATACTAACACTCCTTTTAGGAATTCTTTAAATATCTCTCATTTTTAGTAGACTATTTTATACACAAACCCTAGTCCCCTTCTTCGATCTTTTGGTTTTTATTTATCACTTTCATTTTATTCATGAGTTACATTGTAATATTGTGGATAAGACCTATGTTTCCTCATGAATATGTTTTCTGTAATACATCCATTTTTAACTTGTTCTCTTTGATGATAAATCTATTTTTTTACAATATTTTAAGTTCATTTTCCTCTTTCTTTTGTGAATTTTAGAGTAAGACCATGGATAGGACCACGCATTCCTCACAAATACCATTTTCACATTTTACACCTAGTTAGGTTTATGTTTTATCATTTATAGTCTAAGACCATGGATAGGATCAAACTCTCCTCATTATATATATATATATATATATATATATATATATATATATATAATTTTAAACCCTTTACAAAACTGTGTTCCTTTTAGAATGTTAAGAAATGGTTAAAATTTAATGATTTTGTATTCTCAATCTCAGGTTTTATTTATTTTGTGGATATAAATTGCATAAAAAACTATGTTATCATGTTTCCTTCCACTTACATACATTCTTATGATAAGGAATCATACTTACCTATCATTTTATCCCTTTCACATTGTCACATTTTTTGTGAGTTGAGGTAACTCAAATCATTTCATATTCTTTTCCATTGATCTTCCTTCCTTCCATTCCACTTTGGATAAAACAAGGTTAAAGTCAAGATAACACTATTATTTAACAAGAATAAACAAGAATCTTAGACACCATGCTCTCTAAGTCCTCTTTATTATCAACTAAGTTTAAAGTTTTTGAATGATAGTAATTTTTAGCACCTATGTTTAGTTCTCTAAATCTATATGGAAGCCATAAAAAATTTAAAAGCCAAATCATCAACAAAAGGCAATATAAAAATCCAAAATTCAACATCACACCAAAATACATGACAAATAGCACATATCCTATCCCTAATCAAATATCTAACTCCACATTTGGCCTCATAATAGAGCCAAGGTCAATTGGGGTGTGGTAAGCTAATAGATTAAGATAGGAAAATTCAAAATTATCTATAGTGTTACCCACTTTATCATGTAAGTACCCAATCTTAATAATAGACTGATAGCTCTGTAAGTAGTTCTAAGGAAAGGGGAACATGTTTTGAAAAGGTATGTCCATTTTAATTTTCTTGCATATATCCTTCATGAGATGATACTTATACTCCATTTGATAACCCAAGATATGTGTGGTTAGGATAAGTGTTATCACTCTGGAGTGCACTTTGTTTGAAGATGTGTAAAACACACCCTCACTCTAGCTGATACAATTGGAAATTATCAGAGTGTGGATGACTTTGTATTGATAAAAACTTTTAGAAATGGTTGGTTCTTTTAATATTTTTCAATAGATTTGAATACTGTGATTTTTTGGATGGAAAAGGGCAAGAGAACTCAAAAGAAATCCTGTCTAAATGGAGTGATGCACCTCAATGATTGATATTCTCTAAAATATTTTTTAAAATAATTAAGACACACATATGAATCTAAAATAAAATTATGCATTCAATCCTGAACATAAGCATTTTAAGAAGGCTTGAAAGAAGCTTGCAAAGCAAATTCTATTCCTAGCTCTTCAAATGACCTGTAGAGTATGATATTTTCATTATAGGTGAAAAAAAGACCTGAAAAAAGGGGATATATATCTCACTTATATGATAGTACACAATCAAAAAATACACTCTATTCTGATCTAAAAAATACATATGCAAAAAATCTTCTTTATTTGATAAATGGTGTCAATTACAATTTTTGCTCTACTTCAAGAATTTTTAAAAAATGGCTTCAAAAAGCCAATATATAAGTCTAAAACATTAAATAAATAAAAATTCATGTGAAAAATAGAATGATTAGTCTTCTTTGAGTTAAAATAATATTAAAATCCTTTTACAAAATTAAATAAAGGCTTTAAAATCTTCTAATTCTTCAAAAATTGCATGTTCTTCATTTTTAGCATAGAATTGAGAAGTGGTGGGTCCATGTTAACTTTTAAACCTTCCTTGCATGAAAATAACACCATAAATTATAATATAACTCCATATTTAAATTTATTTTAAGTTTTTTAAATTCTTTATCTTGCATGAAAAGCATGAGAGATGCATGAAACTAGTCAAACTAGTCAATCGAAGAGATTTGACCCATAAGGACTAGTTAACTCAACTTGCATGAATTAAAACTTATGTATTGACTTGATAATGATATTTCCACTTTAAAAACATATAGTCCATGTGTTAAGTCTAAAATTAATTCATTTGATATATTTTCAACGCCATTCTTTACTTGTTTGATTGACCAATTAGGCCTAATAGCCTATCTTCTTGAATTTGGACTCAATTAAACCTAAAAACATATGCCATAAAACATTTAAAAATAATAAATTATATCTGAAAAAATATTTTTCATCACCAAATATGTGATTTTGATGAGAAAACCTTTGCCATTTAGTCAACTAGGTTGACTAAGCCTATTTTGCTCTATTTTCCTGCAAACTAGCCATTTTGATTTAGCTAGTTGGGACACTTTTGGGATGATTTTTGACAAAAATAAAATTATATGATGAATAATAAGTATTATTTTTTTATCTACATTGATTAAATTTCATTGAAGTGTCATGTACTTCATTTTACATACGTTTTTCCAGAAAAAACATGATTTATGCCCTCATCCATACATCCCCATGCATAAAATTAACATTTATATAATACTATCTAATTTTAATTGAAATTTTTAAAAAAATTAGATTGACTAAATATGATTTTATATCAATAAAATCAACATTTTTAAAAACTAGTTTTTTGAGGGTTTAGGCAGCTTTGAAGCTAAATTTTCAAAATGATGGTTCATAAAGTACAGACCTCCAAATCCCAAAAAAAATTATTTATGTATATAAAATTTACCTCCACAACATATATAAAAATATTGGGTTCTCATTTAAAATATATAAAAAGTTACCACGTAGAGAAATCAGCCTGTGGGGTTTTGACTGCATTCTGAGTTGCCTACACTCTTAATGATTGTTCATAAATAAAAACCACTCAAATAGTCTCAATTTTTTATTAATTATAATTAAATAAGTTTAATCAAAACATACTATGATCATTCATCCAAACTCCACATGTGATGAAATATATTAGCACTAAACAGGAGGTTAGGAAGGGTGTCTAAAACTGAAAAAAATAAAAATTTCACTAAAATGAAAATAACTCTTCACATGATTCCCAATGCCTAAATACATCATCATGAGTCTGTAATATTCTATCAAAATACTCTAAATTCACATTTTACTTGAAAAGTCAAAAAACCCCTTTTTGGCCTTTATGTATGTTTGCTTACAAAAGCCTATATGAGCATGGTTTGCTTAAAATTTAGAGTTTTGAAACTCTTTAAAGGTCTTATTATTATTTAAAAACATCATCCCATGATTTTCAAACTTTTACCTAGACTTAGAAACCTTTGTGGCACTCCAGAATGATGCCTACTCCAATGGTGATCTCTAATGGATATGCTAAGGACTGTTACAAAATAAAAAGTATCTCCAATTTTAAAAAGGCCATGAAACTTTTTCATAAGGTTATATAACTTGTAATGATACTGTGTGCACAATTTGAGGTCCTGAAACAACTTGTAGCTCCTAGAATGTTTAATTTTCTCTCAAAATTGATCCCTGTGCATGGATTATCTGTATATTTGAACTTGAAAATACTATTTTGAAATGATAATGAACTATTTAAAATCTATTTTTGACATTTTTTACCAAAATTATTGTTTTTAGGCCATAATTTCTTGGTTTGACCAACTTCAAAAGGCTATGATTGGTTTTAGGAAAGTTTTGTATGATAGGAGTAGCAATTTGGCCTTAACAGGTCAAATTACTAACAATAGTTTGTTTAAAGTCATTAATTTCAAATTCCATCTTGTTTTGACAAACTTAATTTTAGTGTCTTTACTTCAATAAAGTGTTTCTCTACCTTAATTTTTATTACATCTCCCCCACCACCCATTTCATTTACCCTTTGATAGGCAAGTTTGATTCTAAATATATTTCCCTACTTCTATATTCCATATTCTTCACCTCTTACAACATGTTATTACTACTTGATTTTTATTTTATCTATATTTAGAACAAAATAGTAAGCTTGAATGACTATGGCTTGTCTCCTTTATACCATTATTTTACATTTCTATAATTTCCTTGGTTTCATTTCAAATTGTTTTCGTTATCATTCATTTTTTAGGACAATTGCATCTATTTATATATTTTTGTACTTTTCCATTATTGAGTGGGTTTATATTGTTACTTCTCACTCACCAATGTTTTTTTTACTTCATTGATGATTGAGTTTGGATTGTTACTTCTCATTCATCAATGTTATCATACTTTATATTTATTTTTCCATCTTTGTCCAAAGTTTGGTTTGTTACTCTATATATTGATGTTAGAATTATCATATTAATTTTACAGTCCTTGGTTTGATTTAGTTTGTCACTCGTATTACCCAAAGAACACTATTTATTTTAGTTTTTCAATCACTTAGTAGCCTTGAATTTTTGGTTACCCAATTTTCTCTAACTTTGGCTTGGTCATTTTGGTTCAAACTTAGCATTTATCACAGTAGCTTACCAAATAACCAAGTACATCATGCCTACACATATTTTAGTTATCCTGACTTTCTTGCATTTGTTTGTTTTTTATCTTTTAGTTTTGTATCCTTAGGGTTTATCTAAAGTAGTCTATGCACCCTCCATGATCAAAACTATAAATACAATAGACAACAATTCAACAATAAAGGTAAGTCAAGGTACATATACATAATTTGTTTATTTTAATTATTTCCTTACTTGGCATTATCTTATTTTCTCTATACTACAATTTATTTAGCTCAACTTTGTTTGTTTTATGTTCTTTTCTCGAAGCATCATCCCATTTTGTAACTACATGACACATGATGATCTTCGAGTGGGGTATATGTATACACACAATATTTTTAAACTTTATCAATTATTGATGTTTTCTTTCTTACAAAAACCCATCGAGACTCAACCTTTCTAAGTGCATACCTTAAAGGTTGCATTAGGAAAGGGGTGGGCAGGACTTTAGTGCTTCTCAAGATTATTATTCCTTGTACCTCTACCTAAAACCAATACAAATGCCTCCTATATGTTTCCCTAAGCTTTAACACCTCCCTTACACTCCTATCTAAAAAATTTACCACCTCAAATAGCCCCTGCCTAAACTAAATCTCCTTTTACCACCTTACTAAATGTAGTCGATTGGGTCAGCTTAGTTCTAGGAATTGATCATGTTATGGGACTAAGTCAGCCCAACTGATTTAGTCTGGGGCCTAACTACTCTATTTTCCTAACTAACTAGGTCGACTAATCTAACTTCATTGGCTAACATTTTGGAAGGGTTTGGGGTTATATATGGATATATATACCCATCATTTAGCTCATTTGCAATAGATAAAATCATTCATTTATGCTTCTTTATCTTCTTATCTGCCATTCTACTTGAGGATTCATTGCTTAGGATTTCATACTACTTGGAGAAGAATATTGTCTTGTGGGAAAAGTCATTTGGATGTATAAGATAAGTCTTGTATCCTAGATCTGACCTATCTTTGTTATCTTTATGAACCACAAAGACCTCTTGTAAAGCATCATTGGCCAAGGAAGAGATTGAGAATTGACAGGTCCATCTTTAAGGTAAGTATTCCTAACTCTTACTCTTGTTTTATTAGTAGAGAGCTTTACATGTATAATGGTTAGTGAATGTGCTACCTCTCCTTGATTAGGATTACATCTCTATTTACTTGAATGAAGTTCTTCTTTGCATGTTTATTGTTTGTGTTTATCCCATATTTATGCCACAAGTTTTTATGAGCACTAGATTATATTTACTTTACTTTGTTATTACTTTGAAATACCAAGACCTAGTTAGGGTTATTATGTGGTTGCTTAACTAGAGGTTTTGGAACCCTCTTTAGCCATGTCATATGATAATATATACCTTAGGTAGGTTTAGCATATCTAATTTGGTCATGACCCCAATTATCAACGTATTTATAGTGGTATAGTTATTTGATTTATCTTCTCTAATCTAGGATTGATTTGTATATTAGCTTCACTTTCGCTTGATAATTTACTATTTTTAGTGATATCAACATTATAAATTCATGATATTGTTTATTTAAGTTTTTTATTAATTGGCCTACTATAGATAAGTCTATCATCTTTTTTCTTAGGCTAATCTATATTTTTTTAACCCTAGATTACCCCACTATCTAAATTTATGGTAATACATTTAGAGAACCTGACCTATACATATCATTGTTAAATCAACATAATATAGATCATGTTGCTCGACATGTTTTCCCTAATCTTGTTATTCTTTATTTCATTCATCATGGATAAGATCATTGCTTATAATTAATATGAATAAAGTTACACTAATTATTCCAAAGTTATTGACAACCAAAAAAAACAAATGATTCATGATGACCAAAAGTGGAAACATGTGATGCATTACCTTGTAAAATGATTTTTGGATACTGATAGCAACCATCTTGATTTTGGCATGTTCCTTATAAGGACTATATTATGGTCTCCAATCTATACTTTTAGTCATCAATACGGTGGGTCATCGCTTGAGTTACTTTTACCTTCTATCACCAAATTTATTACATATATAAAGATTGATTCTTCATTTGATCATCACATGTTTCATCTAGTCCATAAGAACATTATAGATGATTTACAATATAATAATATGGGGAATGTTCCTTCAATAAAATTAATTCAAACTACCATTATTCCAACATTCCCAAATAATATACCCTTTATTAAGGGTGATGAATCACTTGTTCCTTCATTTGATATTATTTTTTTTTGAAAGATCCATAAAGATATCATGGAATATTTATTAAAAAAACTAAGACACCAAGACAAAATATCCATTGTAATTAACAAATTCATGATATACATAGGAAAAACAAATTAAAAGGATGAAATTGCATTAAGAGGAAAAATTATTATTAAACCTCAATGTTTCAGGCCACAATGTTGGGCCTATTATCAGGAGGAATATTAAAATGAAAAAGGATAATAAAATTAAGCAATAAATACATTTCCATATGTTAGAATAGGATAATGGATAAGGAAAATGGAGGATATGAGATTTATTCTTTAAAAACAAGGTAATAGGTCTCCAATTTACATTTAATCTCTAGCCATCATCCTTATTTAAATTTAAACGATTCTTCTCAATTTCTATAGCCTCACACACCCTTATTATTAATAAATAATCTTATTTAGTAATAAATTTCATTTCATCTATGTAGATATGATGACCAGTGTTATGTGAATGTTTCACAATGGTAGATTTTTAGAACTGGTTATGTACGAGGTTAGCATAGTGCTCTTTGAATCTCACTTGAATAGAATGACTAGATTCATTGATATAAACCTTACCTTAGCTATAAGGAATAGAATAAATTCTTTTGTGATAAATAGGATTAGAAATGTCCTTAGTCTTATCCATCATATTTCTAATTATGATTAGAGGAGACAAAGACACCATAATGTTCTTCTTCTTGAGAATTTTAGCTAGAGAATCAGTTGTAAATTTAATATAAGGGAGAGTAACATTATCAATACTCTCATCTTATTATTTGAATCAAGGTCAAATTTTGACTTTGTAGATCACATCTCTTACTTGTTTAATATTGTAACCATTCTCTATCAAGGTTAAAGATAGATGTTCAAATTCCTATTCAAGATGATCTAAATCTGAGATTCTCATAGCCCATGTCACCAATGTATTAGTAAAACCAAGATTTTGCATAGGATGATGATGGGAATTAGCATGTAAATATTTATTTGTATGCATTTTCTTTCTATAAACCTGGTGGGATAAGGATCCATCTTCTTTCATGCTAATGAGAACATCTAAAAAAGGTATTATATTATTTTTTTGACCTCCATAGTGAATTTTATGTGATCCAATCTGTTATTAAGATACTCAAGAAAACTCTCTAGGCTATCCTTACCATGCAGCCAATTAGCATTAGTATTATTAATAAATCACTTCTACCATCTGAGTTTTGAGGGAACTATCATGCCCTTAACCTTTGGTGTGTCTAGAGATATGTGTGGCCAACTTGTGGTTTACATACCTCTTTTATTTTCTTATTACATTTCTCTATGTTCTTAGTTAGGTCAGTCTATGTAAAAATCATAGTTAAGTAGACATAGGAGGTAGTGGTTAGATATTGATCATTATTATTAAGTATTCTTCTCTTATTGCATTGTTGTGGAGGTTGTCCCCTCAAAGTGGCTCTACTATATTATCCATTTTTCTGCTCTACAATCAATTATTGTTGTATAATCTCTTATCTTTGATTATTCTATGCGATATATAATTATTATATGTGAACATCTAAGTAATTTCCTTACAAGTAGTATCATATCTTTGATTTGGGTAATTTTCCTATGGCATTTTTATTTTTTCAGATCTAGTGAGGTGTGACTTCTATGAGCAAAAGGAGAGAAAAAACATAACTTTGCAATTTGGGAAGAATTAATTTTTTTTGTCATCACAGTATTATTTGAAATTTTTTTAAGAAAAAAATTCCCTTTGCACATTTGCAGTCACTGGATTCATCTTGGTAAGATGATCACAATGGTATATTCTATTGGTACACTTTTTTGTGCCAAAATTTTTCACCCTAGTGCATAAAAGTAGTCATTATATTCATATTAGAAAGGTGATCACAATGGTACCATCTCTTGGTATAATTTTTTAGGTCAAAAACCCTTCTAGGGTTTGTGCATGGTGTGTTGGGGATCAACCAACAATGATTACACTTGTGAAAGCAATAAACGCGGAATTAAATCAGATAGATAAGTAACTAGAATGATAAATAGTACAGAACAAGAGATACAAGAAAACACCCTAAAAACTTGTATTAAACTCTTTACAAAAGGAATACAATTGAAGAAAGTTATTTCTTCCACACCTCTCTCAGATGCACAAGATCTCTCTCTAGATCTCTATTCCTCAAGAGCTTTCTCTCTCAAGTACAATCAACTCCAACAACCTGGATTGATACAACTCTGTACTGTCCTTCAAACATTCACAATGTTCTACTCATACAATAATAATAAGCTAAGAAGATCTTTCCTACATATAGAATTAGGAAACTTGAGCATGCACTTACAACCAACAGTTAAGCCTCTTGAACAAGGGCTCTAAAAACAATCTTGCTAATAATAAAAACGCGAACTTAAGACTAAGACTTAAACTCATCATGCAAACACTCGGTTTTGTCCTCAAAAATAGCATTCTAGACGCACAGGTAACTGACGTTGGTTCCTGCCTACTTGCCTATGACCGTCGTCAGCCGATCCTCTGTCGACATCGGCATTTCTTCAACTGCTCCTGACCGACGTCGATTGCTCCTAACCAATGCCGGTGACTGTGTAAACCTACAACTTTGTAATGCGCTCATATGTGAAGCTTTTAGGCTCCACACCTTAACAATCTCCCACTTAGAGATAAACAGCTGCACCAGTACCTGTACAGCAACATCTTCTAGCTCTTCCATCTTCAACTCAATCATGAAGACCAACAGAAGTTGAATGAAGATTCAACTTCTCCTTTGTAACCAGCTTGGTTAACATATCAGCAGGATTCTTATCTATATGGATCTTCTCCAGCTTCAACTCACCATCTTCCAATACCTGCAGTATGAAGTGGTACCTTAGATGTATGTGCTTGGTTCTTGAGTGAAAGGCTGAATTCTTAGCCAAATGGATTGCACTTTGACTGTCACTATACAATCTGCAACTCCCATGCTCCCTTCCAAGCTCTTCCATGAACCGTGTCATCCATATCATCTCTTTGCTAGCTTCTGTGGCTGCAATATACTCTACTTCTATAGTTGACAAGGCAACAACCTTCTGCAACTTTGATATCCAGCTAACTGTCGTTTCACCTATAGTAAAAACATAACCTGTGGTGCTCCTCCTACCATCCAAATCACCTGCCATATCTGAATCTACATAACCATGTAGAGAAGTATCTGAACCTCCATAGCACAAGTGCCTACTGCTGGTTCCTCTCAGATATCTAAGGATCCACTGAACTGCTTTCCAATGTTCCTTACCTGGATTGGCCATATACTTGCTTACAACTCCCACTGCTTGGGCAATATCCGGTCTAGTACACACCATTGCATACATCAAACTCCCTACTGTGGAAGAATATGGAACCTTACCTCATCATGTGAATTAGGACATTGTTCTTTACTTAACTTAAAATGTCCAGCCAAAGGTGTGCTTACCGGTTTAGCATCCTGCATATTGAACCGTTTCAACACCTTGTCCACATAATCCTCTTGAGACAATATCAACCTGTGATTTTTCCTGTCTCTCTTAATGCTCATGCCAAGGATTTTCTTTGTTGCTCCCAAATCCTTCATAGCAAACGTTTGAGCTAATTTCACCTTAAGCTCAGAGATATCCTGCATGTGTGATCCTGTAACCAGCATATCATCTACATACAATAATAGAATAATATATCTACCGTTATCAAATCTCTTAAAATATACACAATGGTCAGATTGACACCTACTATAGCCATGCTCAGTCATGAACCTATCAAATTTCAAATACCACTGTCTAGGAGCTTGTTTGAGGCCATACAAGCTTTTCTTCAATCTGCACACTAACTTCTCCTTACCCTTGACCTCAAATCCTTTCGGTTGTTCCATGTATATTTCCTCATCCAAATCTCCATAAAGAAACGCTGTCTTAACATCTAGCTACTCAAGATGCAAATCCTCAAAAGCAACCAAAGACAATACAACCCATATAGAAGTCATTTTAACAATAGGAAAAAAAATCTCACCAAAGTCAATACCTGGCTTTTGTGCAAATCCTTTCACTACCAATCTGGCCTTATATCTCATCTGTCCATTCTCACCTTCCTTCAACCTATAGGTCCATCTGTTCTTCAGTGTCCTCTTACCAACTGGCAACTCAACCAAATCCCATGTTTGGTTCTCTCTCAAGGATTCCATCTCCTCAACCATGCCACGCTCCCACTGACTCTTGGACTCCACCTGTAATGCTTCTTCAAAACTCTCTGGTTCTCCACCATCAGTTAGCAATAAATAGTATAAAGAAGGAGAGTATCTAATTGGAGGCTTACTTACCCTTTCTGACCTCCTGATGGGTGTTTGGGACTCGTTCACAACAAGCTGTCCACCCAAATTCTCTGACAGTGACCGACCTCAGCCACCTGTAAACCTATTGCTGGCTGACGCCGGTTCTTCCTGGCCGACGCCAGTGCCTGTCCTGCCGACGTCGGTCTCTGTATGATTGACATTAGTTTTTGTACTGCCGACGTTGGTCTCTGTGTTTTCCTGCAAGTGATTATTTCTTTTTCCCGTGAGCTCATTTTGGACCGTCACCTCATCTAATTCTCCATTGCTCTGCCCAAATTGATTCAGCTTCTTTAGCTGATCACTATACATCACTTTTTCATTAAAAATGACATCACGGCTCCTAATTACCTTGTTAGTTCCTATATTCCAAAATCTGAAACCAAAATCATCTGAGCCATAGCCAATAAACATGCACCTCATAGACTTAGCATCAAGCTTCTTTCTATTTTCCTTATCTACATGCACAAAGGCTTCACAACCAAAAACTTTGAGATATGAGAGATCTACCTTTTTACCTGTTCATGCCTCTTCTGGAATTCCACCATCCAGAGCTGTAGAGGGTCCTCTATTAATCAGGTACACTGTGGTGTCAACAGCTTCTGCCCAAAACTCTAAGGGCAACCCAGCATGCAATCTCATATATCTTGCACACTCCATGATTGTTCTATTCATCCTTTCAGCAATTCCATTCTGCTGAGGTGTCCTTGGAACCATCCTTTGCCTACAGATTCCATGTGTATAACAATACCAATTAAACTTAAGACTACAAAACTCACCGCCATTGTCAGATCTCAAGCACTTCAATTTTCTGCCTGTTTCATTCTCAACCATAGCTTTCCAAATCTTAAAAGTCTCAAATACATCAGATTTCTTCTTAATACAGTAGATCCATACCTTTCTTGTAGCATCATCTATGAACGTAACATAGTACTGTGATCCTCCAATAGAAGCTACCTAAGCCGGTCCCCACACATCTGTGTGAACAAGCTGCAACTTATGCCTTTTCTTAGTAGACCCAGTCTTGAGAAAACTAACCCTTTTCTGTTTTCCAAATACATAATGCTCACAAAATTCTAGATCCATACTTTTCAAATCTGAAAGCTTACCCTTAGACTTAAGAATTGACATCCCCTTCTCACTCATGTGGCCAAGCCTTGAGTGCCACAATTTAGCATCCACATCTGATGTAGATAATACAGAAGGAGAAATATTAGTAACACAATTACATAAATAGAGAGTACCTACTCTCTTACCTCTGGCCATAACAAGTGCACCCTTGGTCACCTTCCAAGATTCTGCTGTGAGAGTCACTGTACAACCCTTATCCCCTAAATTTCCTGAAGAAATCAAATTTCTCTTCAAGGTAGGAACATGCATCACAACTCTCAACACCCATGTGTTGCCATTCTGCATCTTTAGCTACACTTTACCTTTGCCAATAATCTTACAAGGCTCATCATCCCCTAAGTACACTATTCCAAAATCTCCATGGATATAGTCACTAAAATATTCTCTGTTAGGGGTAGCATGGAAAGATGCACCAGAATCTAATACCCAAGATTCTATATTATTATGCAAAGAGAAAATTAGAGCATCTTGTGCAATACCTGCAACCTTTGCCTCTTCCTTTCCTTCGTGTTGATTGTCCTCCTTAGGCTTTGACCATCAATCTCTGCTTATGTGCCCCATCTTTCCACAATTCCAGCATTGTGGCCTCCTGCCATTTCTGGATTTGGATCTACCTCTCACCTTAGACTTAGATCTTGATCTCCTCTTGCTCTTCTCTTTTTGCCTTCCCCTACTCTCGAGATTTAAAGCATTCCCTGATGTTTCCTCTTTGCTTTTCCTGCGAATTTCCTCATTCAAGATAACACTAACAACATCCTCTACTTTTAAAATATTCAAAGCAGATGCAGTATTAGAAACTGTCATTACCAAGCCATGCCAGCTTTCAGGAAAAGAACATAATATTAAAAGAGCTTTTATTTCATCATCAAACACAATATTGACTGAACTTAATTGATTAACAATTCCATGGAAATCATTTAGGTGATTAGATACAAATCCACCTTCTTGCATATGCAAATTAAATAACTGCTTCATAAGATATATATTATTAAAAGCTGAGTTTTTTCATACAAATTTGCTAAAGTAGTCATTAACTCTACCGTTGTTTTTGCCTATGATAAATTAGATATCACAGTGGATGCCAGACTCAGTCTTATAGACCCCAGAGCCTTTCTATCAAGAACTTCCCATTCTTCATCCTCCATGTCCTTGGGCTTCTTTGCAATCCCACCTAACAGTAAGTAAAGATCTTTCTGATACAGATAGTCCTCTATCTGCATTCTCCAATGTTGATAGTTCTTGCCATTAAAATTCTCCATTCTCAATTTACTTTCTTCTGCCATTGCTTCTCCCACTCAAACAGAAATCCCTACAAAAACCCCTGTGAGCAACCTGTAATCAATACACACTACACAGATCTGAACCACCTGTTAGTGAACCTGAGCTCTGATACCACTTGTTGGGGATCAACCAACAATGATTACACTTATGAAAGCAATAAACGCAAAATTAAATTAGATAGATAAGTAACTAGAATGATAAATAGCACAGAACAAGAGATACAAGAAACCACCCTGAAAACTTGTATTAAACTCTTTACAAAAGGAATACAATTGAAGAAACTTCTTTCTTCCACACCTCTCTCAGATGCACAAGATCTCTCTCTAGATCTCTATTCCTCAAGAGCTCTCTCTCTCAAGTACAGTCAACTCCAATAACCTAGATTGATACAACTCTGTACTGTCCTTCAAACATTCACAATGTTCTACTCATATAATAATAATAAGCTAAGAAGATCTTTCCTACATATAGAATTAGGAAACTTGAGCTTGCACTTACAACCAACAGTTAAGCCTCTTGAACAAGGGATCTAAAAACAATCTTGCTAATAATAGAAATGAGAACTTAAGACTAAGACTTAAACTCATCATGCAAACACTCGGTTCTGTCCTCGAAAATAGAATTCTAGATGCACAGGTAACCAACGCGGTTCCTGCCTACTTGCCTATGACCGTCATCGGCCGATCCTCTACTGACGCTGGCATTTCTTTAATTTCTCCTGACCGACGTCGGTCGCTCCTGACCGACGCCGGTGACTGTGTAAACCTGCAACTTTGTAATGCACTCATATGTGAAGCTTTTAGGCTCCACACCTTAACATGGTGGATCCTACTACTCAAGGAAAAAAGGTAGACAAGAAACTCTTAAGATTCTTAGGGATGACATGAAATTTGTAACTTTAGATCTAGTGATTTCTTAACTTCAGGATGACATAAAGGGATTGGTGTAGTAGGATTTATTTTTTATAGTTTAAACTGATGTTTCAAAGATGTGTAGAGATATTAATGAGGTACACACTCAATTGCGTTAGATCAATATGCAATTGGCTACCATTTCATCTCAGTTACAAATAAACAACCCTCCACCTCATCATTTGGGTCCTCCTCCTCTCAACACTAACAACTCCAATCTTGGTGTGAAATTGATGTTTCCAAATGTGGACATGCATAATTTTAATGGTAAGGATACTCTCACTTATATTACCTAAATTGAGAATTTATTTTATTTTCACCAAACTCCTAGTTCTCAGAAGGTGATAGTGGCATCTCTATATCTGGAACCTAAGCAATTCATTTGGTATCATTGATTGTGTGCTCAAAATAAAAATAATGGTGCTCCTATTACATGGTTTGTTTTCATTGATGATTTATTGGCTCATTATCAAAATAATGTCTCTTAGAACTACTTCAGCTAGTTAGCCAAACTACATCAAACAAGATTTGTGTAGGATTATATTCATCAATTTTAGAATTTATTCTTTTTAGGCGGAAGACATCACCGAGGTAAATTTAATTGATCTTTTTATGGGTAGACTAAAATATAGCATCCAATTGGAGGTTCATATGTTTAATCCATTGTGTGTATCAGAAGCTATCCCAAGCGCATGCATGGTAGAAGAAAAAGAGATTGTCAAATGGAAAACTTTCACTACTAGTCATGATCACACTTTTCCAACACCATCATTTCCTCAACCCACCAGATTAACATCTCAAAAAATTGAGGAGAAGCAAGCCAAAGGATTATGTTATAGGTGTGACATCAAATGGATCAAAGGACATCAATATGCTAAAAAGAATTTTTTTAACATCGAAGGTGCCAATGAGGATGTAGATGATAAGGAGGTAATTGGTGAGGATGTAGAATGACCTGAGGAGGAATCTAAAAACTCTTAGCCTACTATTTCCTATCATGTCCTTTTAGATATTAGTACTCCCCAAACTCTTAAGGTGGTGGGTTTCCTTAAGAAATAGAAGGTCACTATTTTGATTGATTCTGGGAGTACACACAACTTCATCATTAATAAGTTGGCTGCTCATTTGAACTATTTTATTTATCCTACTCTAGAATTTTAGGTCATGATTATAGATGGTGGTACTATCAGTTGTTCAAAAAAATTCCATAGTCTTAAGATGGCCATGGGAGACTACCTATTATATTATCCTATGTTCGTTATTCCCATGGGTGGAGCCAACATTATTTTGGGAGTACAGTGGCTCGCCACTTTGGGCACTATTGAGATGAATTTCCAGGAATTATTCATGTGCTTTCATTTTGAGGGAAGGAAATTTTATCTAAGGGGATTAAGGGATAAATCTCCACAAATTTTTATCTCCCATCAAATGACCAAGATTATCTGAAAGGGTGCTGAAGGATTTATGACTAGCTTATTTTCTATTGAAGTCCAACCAACTCAGCCATCTACACCTCCTAATCTACAAGTTCTTGATGCACATTATGTTATTTTTGATGACATGATGAAAATAATTCCACCTAGATGCATGGATGATCATTCCATCAAGCTTATTCTTGGTAGTGCACCACCCAACATCAAGCCATACAGGTATCCCTACACCCAAAAAAGTGAAATCAAAAATATGGTATAGGAGATGTTGGATGAAAGAATCATTCACCATAGCCAAAGCAAATATTCTTCATCAGTTTTCATGGTGAGAAATAAAGATGGAACTTGGAGGATTTGCCCCAAATATAGAGAGATCAATAAGTACACTTTCAAAGATAAGTTTCCTAGTGATTTTGTAGATGAATTGAATGGTGTTCTTTATTTTACCAAGTTAGATCTACATTTTAGGTATCATCAAATATGGATCCATGATGAAGACATACCCAAAATAGATTTTATAACTCATGAGGGGCATTATGAGTTTATGGTTATGCCTTTTAATCTAAAAAATGCACCATTTACCTTTTAGAGGTTTATGAATACTATTTTTAGGCAATTTTTGAGGAAATTTTTTTTAGTTTTTTTTTATGATATCCTCATTTATAGTAAAAATTGGTAAGACCATTTATAGCATGTGAAACATGTACTCTCAATTATGGAACAACATCATTTGTATGCCAAACCTTCCAAATGTAATTTTGGAGCTTGTGACTTTGAGTATTTTGGTCATATGGTTTCACATGGAGTGCAAGTGGATCATAAAAAAATCTGAACAATGGTGGACTAGCCGATTCTTAAGACACTCAAGAAATTAAGGGTATTTTTGGGGATAATTGTTACTATCATAGGTTTTTCAAAACTTATGGTAGCATTGAAACCCCACTAACCTCTTTGTTAAATAAAGACTCTTTCTAGTGGACTAGTACATCTACCAAGGCATTTGAACAATTAAAACTAGCTATGTGCACCACTCTAGTGTTAACCACTCATAATTTTTCTAAGACTTTTTTGGTTGAATGTGATGCATCTACATATGGTATGGGTGATGTGTTCATGCAAGAAGGTAGACCACTTTCATTCGAAATTTTCCAACTAAAGGGTAAAAATTGGCTCAATCCCATCTACGAGAAGGAAATGATGGACATTTTATAGGCAGTCAAATAATGGAGACCTTATTTGATGGTTCGTCACTTTCAAGTAAAAATTTATCATGATAATCTTAAATATTTTTTGGAACAATAGTTTTCATCAGAAAAATAATAGAAATGGGTGACTAAGATATTAGGATATGATTTTTAAATAGTATACAAGAAAGGAAAGGAAAATGTGGTGGTAGATGTAGTATCTAGGAGGGATTTATTAGTTGAGGCATTATTGTGTGCCATGATCATTTAGCAAGTAGATTGGCTAGAGGAAGCAAGATTAGAATGGGAAAATGATAGTGCTACCCATGATTTGATTTAGAATCTTTAGTAGGGTTTGGGTAGATTTTAAAAATTCACATGGAAGGGTAATGCATTATGGTATAAATATAGATTATACCTATGTAATAATTCTCTTCTCAAATAAAACCTTCAGGAACTTCATGCAACTCCATTTGGGGGTCATTCAGAATTTTTAAAAACCTATCATAGAATCAAGCAGGATTTTTTTGGGGAAGGACTCAAGGGGGATGTCTAGAAATATGTGGTTGAATGTATGATCTATCAACAAAATAAAGGTGAAACCATCAAAACCCTGGGTCTTTTGAAGCATTTATCCATCCCTAGACAACATTGGGAAGAGGTGTCTATGGATTTCATTAGAGGTTTATCAAGATCTAATGGTCAAAATGTTATCATGGTTGTTATGGATCATCTCAATAAGTATGCTTATTTTTGTTCTTTATCATAGCCCTTTGTTTCTAGTATAGTAGCTTTTACTTTTCTTAATATAGTTTAGAAACTGCATGGTACTCCTAAAATCATTGTCAGTGATAGAGATCCCATTTTCACTAGTAATTTTTGGATTGAATTATTTGCATGTTTGGGCACCAAGCTAGCTCATAGCTCATCTTATCATCCTCAACTAGATGGACAAACTGAGGTACTCAAAAAATGTTTGGAATAATATCTCCATTATTTTATTTCTGATAAACAGGATAAATGGGTTCATTGGTTGCCATTTGTTGAATGGTGGTATAATACTTTTATTCATAGTTCTTCCAAAATGTCTCCCTTTGTGGCCTTCTATGGATACCACCCTCCATCCATAACTTCAACCCTAAAGGTCCATCCTAAGTTTCATGTAGTTGAAGAACATATTCACCATCAATATGAGGTCTTTGCAAGTTTGAGTGAAAATTTAGCCATGGTCTAATATCACATGAAACAACAGGCAGATCATCATAGGAGTGAGAGCCATTTTTACATTGGTGATTGGGTCTTTGTTTGTTTACATCTATATAAGTAGATGTCCTTAAAGTAATAAAAAAATGATAACAAGTTATCCCCTAAGTATCATGGTCCCTATCATATCTTGTATAAAATTGGTAGTGTAGCCTACAAGTTAGATTTTCCTTCATCCACTTACATACATCCAGTGTTTCATGTACCATACCTGAAGAAAGTCATTGGACATAGAGTTTCTACTTAAACTAAACTATCATAATTAGATGAAGAAGGGATAGTTATTCTTGATCCTAAGGTAATCTTTCAAATGTGCACTAAGAAACTATGGTCTAGAGTGATTAAGGAATACTTGATCAAATGGAAGAATTTTCCATGTGAAGATGCCACCTGGGAGGATGAATCCTTTGTGCAGTAACATCCAAAGTTGATTCAATGTTGAGGATAATGTTGTTTTGAAGAGGAGGGGCATGCTATGCCCTTAACCTTTGTCGAGTCTAGGGATATGTGTGGCCAAATTATGGATTACATACCTCTTTTATATTTTTTTTACATTTCTCTATGTTCTTAGTTAGGTTAGCCTATAGAATAACCATGGATATAAAGACTATATATATGAGGTAGTGGTTAATATTTGATCATCATTATTAAGTATTCTGCTCTTATTGCATTTTTGTGAAGGTTTCCCCCTTGAATTGGCTCTACTATATTATCTATTATTCTACTCTACTATCAATTATTGTTGTGGGATATCTTATATTTGATTATTCTATGCGATATATAATTATTCTATGTGAAGATCCAAGTAATTTACTTACAGGAGCAAAATCAAGTGCTAATTTTTTAAAACTACCCATGTATATATTTATGACCACATGTGAGAGTGGGTACCCCATAGCAATACCTTCGATCTATTCATATATGTTTCCTCTAAAGCTAAAAAAGGTTGATTTTAAGGAGATTTTTACTAAAAAATCCAATTCATTAGTAGAAATACCTTTAATGATGTATATTGCATCATTCATAGGGATTTTGGAGGAGTGAGACCACATCAAAGCTAACAAGTGTGTCTTGCCTATCAACCTTAAAATTCCTCATTTATAAAACCATGTGGGTAAAATATTTAATAAAAGAGTTTGTGCCCCCAAAAAATGTCTTTAATTTTTTCAAGATAAATTTAGGAAGGTTGTAAGAGGAAAATCCTTTCATATTAATAATGGGATATAATGGAATCCCTTTTTTATGGATTTTCGAAAGGCCATAGATACATGGAAGAAGGTAGGTTTTAAGAATAAGCCTTTTTTTAGTTATATTATCAAGCGAGGAGTTTTTCATAGCATGTCTACCTCCTTCATGGCTTTATTACTAGGATCATTTTCCAAACATCTATATCTACCTGACATAGTTAAATGTTTAATCATTTTTCTTTCATAGTCATAAGTATCAAAAATAATAGTATCATTTCCCTTATCTACTCAGATAATAGTTATATCATTATTATCTCTTAGAATTTTTAAAGTGATAGCTTCATCCTTAGAAATGTTAGGTTTAGGTGGCCTAGTATTTCTAAGAGATACAACACAATATTTCCTAATCTCATCAACAATATCAATTGGAACAAACTTAATAAATTATTATATCCTATAAATAAGATATTCAAAAGGAATATATTGATGTGAAATGGCCAATTTTAAGCCATACTCAAGAGTTTTTGAAGCAACAACATCTAAATTCAAACTATAAGGATTTACAATGTTAGATTTCAATTTTGATGCTAAGATTGGTTTCTATGATTTTTAAAGGATGTCAAAAAAATTTAGTTGTTTAAATCTAATACCATCTAACATTATAAACATCAAGCCATCAGATTTAGACTAAAGTTTTTTTCAAAGATCATTGCGCACCAAGCAAGATAATTTTAAATTCATCTTGTAAAATTTCTCTGACAAATCTTGTAGTTCCTTTTTGGTAAATTTTAGCTCAACCCATATAATAGATAAGCTAGCAGACCTAAGTACCTTGGAATTTTGGGACTGCAACATGTGTTTTAAATTAGTAAAATTTGGAATGATTTCCAAATCTTTGCATTTCTTTAAGAACTCAAAGTTAGTAATTTTATGAGTTTTTTTAATCCTTAATCTCTCAAATGAACTGATCTCATCCAGCATTTCCCTTACATAGAGGGAAATAATTAAATAATTCATGATATACATAGGGAAAAAAATTAAAAGGACAGAACTATGTTAAGAGGAAAAATTATTATTAAACCTCAACATTTCAAGCCACAATGTTGGGCTTATTATCAGGAGGAATATTATGATGAAAAAGGATAATAAAATTAATAAAAAAAATACATGTCCACATTTCATAATAGGAGGTCAGCTAAGGAGGATGGAGGATATTTGATTTATTCTTTAAAAACTAGGTAATAGGTCTCCAATTCACATTTAATCTCTAGCCATCATCCCTATTTAAATTTAAAGGATTATTCTCAATTTATATAGCCTCATGCACCTTTCTTCTTAAGAAATAATCTTCTTTAGTAATAACTTTCACTTCATCGATGCAGATATGATGACCTGTGTTATGTGAATTTTTTGCAATGGTAGATTTTTAGAAACAGTTATGTGCGAAGTCAGCATAGTGCTCTTTGAATCTCACTTGAATAGAATTACCATATTCACCGATATAAACCTTACCATAGTTGTAATGAATAGGATAAATTATTTCATGACAAATAGGATTAGAAACATCTATAGTCTTGTCTAACATATTCTCAATTGTGATGAGAGGAGATAAAGACACCTTAATGTTCTTCTTCTTAAGAATTTTAGCTAGATAATCAGTTTTATCATTAATATAAGGAAGAGTAACCTTACCCATACTCTCATCTTCTTGTTTAAAGTGAGATCCAAATATGACTTTGTGGATCACATCTCTTACTTGTTTAATATTGTAACCATTCTCTATAGAAGTCAAAGATAGATTTTCAAGTTCCTTTTCAAGATGATCTAAATCCGAAATTCTCATAGTATGTGTCATCAATGTATTAATAATGCCAAGCTTTTGTGTAGGATGATGATAGGAATTAGTATGTAAATATTTATTCATATGCATTTTCTTTCTATAAACCTGGTGGGATAAGGAGCCATCTTCTTTCTTGCTAGTGAGAATGTCTAAAAAATGTATTCTATTATTTTCTTTGACCTCCATAATTAATTTTATGTGATCTGATCTTTTATTGAGATACTCAAGAAAACTCTCTAGGCTATCCTTACCATGCAGCCAATTAGCATTAGTATCATCAACAAATCACTTCCACCACCTAGGTTTTAAGGGAGCAAAATCAAGCATTAATTTTTCAAAATTATCCATGTATATATTTGCAACCATAGGTGAGAGCAAGGACACCATAGTAATACCTTCGATATGTTCATATATGTTTCTTTTAAAGCTAAAAAAGGTTGATTTTAATTAAATTTTTACTAAAGAAGCCAATTCATCACCAACAATGCTTTTAATGGAGTCTATTGATAATTCATAGGGATTTTGATGAAGAGCGAGACCACATCAAAGCTAAAAAATGTGTCTTGCCTATCAACCTTAAAATTCCTCATTTTTAAAACTAAGTGGATAAAATCTTTGATAAAAGAGTTTGTGCCCCCAACAAATGTCTTTAATTTTTCCAAGATAAATTTAACAAGGTTGTAATAGGGTGATCCTATCGTATTGACAATGGGACATAATGGAATCCCCTTTTTATGGATTTTTGGAAGGCCTTGTATTTTGGGAATCTCCATTGTAAACCAAAAGTTTCAAAAGTTATAAATATTCCAAAGGATGTGCTTTTACCAAAGCTACCTCAAATTCCAATTGTTATATCATTACCAAAGGTTAATGAACCTTCAAATGGTATGCAAATATTAATTGTTTGAAAATATCCAAAGGAAATACCAAAGGTTCAAAAATTTAGTGATAATGAATGTGCACTTGTTATTCATGAAGATGCTAATACTAATATACTTATGTTTCATATGGATGGAATATTTTAGTTTCTAAGCAAATTTCCAACCTCTTTACCAATATCTCCTACTGATATTATATCTATGATGAATACTATGGGAGATATTAAATAACAAATGTCTACTGTTAAGTTACAAATTTCCTCCCATGAGGTTACCTTTAATGACAATATCTTGGCAAACCAACCCCTTACTCGATATGTTTTTGAAAATTCTTATCCTTTCAATTTTATCATTCCTATGTTTTCTTCATTTTATGTTAAAGGAGATCCTGTAAATCATTTGAAACAATATATATACTCCTTTGATCATTGGGAAAAAAATGGACACTTATTAACAGTATTTCATAGGAATTTAACTAAGGAAGCTCTTAGTTGGTTATATAGCCTCCCAAATGGGTCTATACATACCTTTAAAAATATTGAGGATGTATTTTTATTGAATTTTCATAAACACAAACTTCCTAAGCTACCATTGGACCATTTTAAAACCTTGACTCAAAATGAGGATAAACCTATTCAAGACTGTGTTATTCGATTTAAAGATATTTTTTAATCCTTAAAACAATACCCCTTTGGATATATAAGTTAAATTTATATTCATTAGGGGTATTTTTTCTCCACTTAGAGAAAGGGCATCACATAATCCCATTGCTTATTTTGATTTTCTAAATTTGGATGTGTATAGATATGCATGTTCCCTAATAAACACAAATATCAAACCACATAATTCTCCACATATATATAGCCATGGTAAAAATACCTCCAAGGAAAATCAAACACCTCAAATTGAAAAAACCAAAAAGCATCGATGAAAACATGACCTAATGATCACATTATTCATGGATGGTGATTATTTTTGGCATAACCATATAAATCCTAATGAAATAAAAATCACTTGTAATGTAAGATTGGCTTTGAACTAAAACACTTAAAAAATAAATGAGGTTGGAAATACTCCTTGGGTAACATCATAATACCAATTTTTTATGGTCCTCTTGTGATCAAAACAAGAGTGTATTTTATGTCCCACACCTTACATATGCATTTACATTAGGATTTCTTTGGTTATATCAAATGGAAGATAAAATTGACCCAAATCAATAATGTATCTCATTTCCCATGATGAAAAATTGATCCATATACCACATGATGGTGATTATTCTTCTAATTCACATATAATTCATGAGAAGTAACATGCCATGCACCATTTTAACCTATCAGATTATGATCCAAACAATACAAATGATCTAGCTTAATGTTTAAGGTGTTTAATTCAAACATATAAAAAAATAAAATATTTAAAGACATTCAAATAACCCAAAAAATACCAAAAATATGTAGGTTCCTAGTTGTATTATTTCCTATACATATTCTAATCACTTAAAAGATGTGTTTGAGTGCTAAGAGTGTTACTTGAGACTACCTAGCCTACATGATGGCCATAGGCATCCTTAGTCATCCCTAAAATAGTCATAGACCTTCATTATTACATCTTGGCCCTTCATGCTTATTGTTATGCCACTTGGACACTAGTGTCATAATAGGGACAGTAGTGCCACATGGTTTTAGGGTCCTAATAATGGTGCTAATGTTCTTTCCTCCCTTTTTCATAAATTAATATTTTTTCAAATTTAAAACCTTCTAATTTTGGCCTAGACCTCTTTTAACACCTACACAAACATAAAAATAGTATAAATACATGATTTTTAGACCTCTAACCACTAGATGGAAATCAGGTACAAAATACACATTCAAACTCAAAACAAGTTGTGCACAATTAAGGTTATCAATCCTTATTTTCCCGTACTTATGCATACTAACTTCTGCAATAGCCTTAAGCTCAAATTTCCTAGATTTACAATCTCAAGCACCTTCAAATAACTCAAGTTAACTATCATACTAGACTCACTTTCACTTACACCAAAACTTATTTGGGGAGAAATACATCAGGCTTGATCCCTCTTCAAAGTATTGGTATGTAGGCAACTCTCATCATAGTGGGGTGTTGAGGATGTCCAATCTACCCCACTAACAAACACACTTTTTAGCTTGTATCAACCAGATGCCTTAGCAACATAGAGTATTAGGGTTTATTCACAAATTCAATTAAAATAGGTAATATACATGGTTTTATAACTCATGAACATAGGAACAAACCTCACATATCTAGACATACATACACTTAGAAGCTTAAGACAGTCCTACATAGAGAACACTACTACCAAAATAGGGACACTAGTACCACATATCTAATAATATAACTACTATATAATTAAGTTACTACCATATAATAGGGGTTATGACACTGTGATCCTACTTATGACACTTAGACCAACCTCTACCTCAGTTTCTAGCCTCTAGATCATCCATCTCAATCATTTTCCAACTTATTTATTACTTACAATATTTATTACTATTTTTAAAAAGGTCAAAGTTAGTCAATTATTTAAAAAATAAGTGGTTATATTTATTAAATATTTATACCCTAACTTACTATAATCATCTCTTTAACAACATAGGATTTATACTTGCCAAGTCCTAAAAGGTTAAAACATTTGATGAACATAACTTACTTTGAATATTTCACAAACGCTAACCCTAAATAACCCTAGGGTTTATTTTTCTAACCTTATATGACCCTCAACCATATTTATAGTTTAAATAATCATATAATAATGACATATGAAGTTAATTTACTTTTTTATTCAAAGTTTTCTAGCTTCTTTTGTGGGCTTGTTTCCTTCTATTTGGAATGAATTCAAAGATGATATAAACACAATGCACACTATGCTTTAAATTAGTTCAAATATATGTCATATTTCATAGCACATTATCTTTCTCTTATTTGGAATTAGATTAAGAATCCAACCCTTACACACATATAGAATTTAGTACATAATCTAACAACTATGTTTCAAGTTTCAATGTCATATCTTATGCACTAGAAAGAATCTCCTTATCCTTCTCATATCCATGAGGGTGATAGTTACTTTCCATCTAACCAAGTCCATAATATCACTCCTCTATGAGATGAAATAGCCTATACTATTTTTACTAATGCTCATACTCAGCCTATCCACACCTCTCCCCTATAGGGTGGGTGACTACATGTTCAATCAGTATCAACTAGTTTGCACTTGTGAGACTCTTAGGGTTAAAATTATCAATATGACCAAGCTGATATCAGATTTATAGAATCAAAATTAGTTATTAAGTGCATAGGTCACATTATTGAAAAATCAAATTATATATACAAAGTCTTCAAAATATTACAATATGAACCATGTATATGTAAATAGACGTAACAAAGTTATGCCTAGCACTCTTTCATATCCAAACCATAAAGTACAAGATAATGCATCTATTATTAGTGATTCAAAAATCTTACAAGGATCCAATTGTTAGAGGTGCAATCCACTGAGGGGGGGTTGAATTAATGGTGTCAAATAATCTAATTCAATTTTCAAACCCATGAAAATACTTAAGCATTCAATAAAATCATTCATGAAGCATATAGATCATTCATAGTGGTGAATAATGAACATAAATCAATATCACATACAAAACACAAGATCTACGTGGGAAAACCTCTTAGGGAATAAAACCCACTCTCAAGCCTAAAAACACATGGACTATTGTCACATATTATGATCACAAACAAGAGATTTATCAAGTCTTTTTTATTAGGAACCTTTGGCCAAGTCCTTCTGACCCACAACCTTGATCAAGTCCTTCTGACCAAAGGTCTTTAGTGAAACTCTATTTCATAAGAAGCAACTACCCCTAAGGAAGATCAAGTCCTTTAGACCCTCCTTGAGAAGAACACTTCCACCTTAGAATTGATGTCTTTAACACCTGATGATGAACCTATGATTATTTGACCCCCACACAAAATTTCTCTCTTTCTCAAACAAGCCTCTTACATAGGCATGGCACAATCTCTCTCTTTCTTCACTCCAATAGTCCTCATATGCACACTCAGATCTCTTCATACAATTTCAAACTATAAGAACACTATATTGTCATCAAAAACATGACCTCTAGATCATACACATAGTCTCTAATCTCCTCTGCTCATCAACCCAATAGTTGGGCACTCTTATTCTCCTCTCTTTCGTTCACTCTCCATCTCTCAAAAATATTCCATGAAAGTCTAGAAATCATCATCTTTGATTTCACTATATATAGAGATATCATGAATTATAAAGTCCATATTAATCCTTCTCAACCATAATACATGCCTTCACCCTTAAGGCATCTCACATGGGTCACACTTAAGCTCAACACACTTTCAAATAGGCCTAAGTCACTTTTAGGTCCTATGATGACCCATTCAACTCTTTGACACTTAAGCATAATAAGAACACAAGACCACTTAAAAATACATAGGTCCACTCCTTATGTCCCCTAGAACATCCTCAAATGATCAAAATCACCTTTACTCACCTCTACATATGCTCAATCAACTCAAATAGAGACCTTATATATAGGAATACCATTACCGAACAAATATTCAAATTCTTAACCATTATTCATACTTAAGATAGATTGATCATACTTCCAAAATACTCACAAAGCATCCTCATGGAGTCTAAAACATTCCAAAATAGTAAAGTCATCATGATACATTGAAATATCGCCAAAATGATATCAAATATCCTTCTCAGGTCATTTTCAGAATAAGCACGAACACACAGTTAACTTTGAACATTACTATCTTTGATTATACACACTTCTAGATCTTCAAATGAGGTTCACTAGATTCTCTATAAAGTCATCTTCATCTTTTCTTTTTATAGCACCAACAAATTTGAATTTTATCAAAATATATGGATAAAATATAGATCTCTATTTTTTATTTGTGTTAAATTCAAATATTTGAATAGAAATGGTCATAGTTAAACCTCAAAAACTTTTTCTCACATCTCGTGTTATTTTAGCTTTGGATTAATCTCATAACATCAATCTTGTTCGAAATTTAATGCATAGTCTACAAAAACCAAACATTAAATAATAATCACTTTGGCCTCATCTTGTGCAATCTTGAAATGTTGACTCCACACGCTCAGTTGATCTCTATGGATCAATTAGGTCTATAATGATCAATGCTCACCATTCTATTAATCTATATGAATGCCCACTCACTGTTGGATCCTTATCATGTACCTTTTCTCAATAATTAAACATCATGTACTTATCTTTATATAATTACTTCTTATCTTCTTGAAGTAATGTGCACCATTGATCTTGCTTGAGCTTTAACTCTTTCAAAATTGATTGACTATGAGGACCCTTTCAATATGCCTGGGTAGCCATTTTTTAACCATAATAACTTTTTTTTTGTGCTTACTCACATGATCTCAAATTTAGATTAGATTATCTCATATAATAGAATCTGACCATATAAAAAATAGATCCTAGAACCCTCGCATGTGTGAGATATAATTCCATTAAAATACCTTCTCAAAAACTTCTATCATAAAGCCATCTATGTCAAAATTTATCTAGGAGAACAACTTTACTTCTGCATAAATTTTACCATGCTTCAACGCACGATCTCAAATCTAGTGAAAATCAACTATGCTCAAAATTAAATAAACCCATATGATTAGTTTTTATTGAAACTTTAACATGTGAAATATATAACACCATCAAAATGCTCACTTGGCTCTTCTTGCCATATTGCAAAATTGGCTAAGTATGGAAAAAACATAGTCAAACTACCTAAGGGCCTTACTTTACACATGCATATATTTTGGCGTGATTTAGTGCATGATCTAAATTTTAATTCAAATAAACTATGTCCAAAATTGAACAAACCCATATGATCAACTTATCTTGAAACATCCACACATGCTCGATATTCCATCATCAAACTCCTTACTAGCTTTTTGGCCATATTGCAAATTTGGCTCAGTATGGGAAAATAATGAATTTTGATTGAGAATCCAACTTTGCACCCTCATATCTTTGACCACCCTTTTATTCATGATTTAAGATATGATACATAAAAAATAGGGACTAATTTGATCACAACCATATGACCAACTCCCCTTGACTCATTCCTACATGGCAATGGTGATGTCATCAAACTTGCCACTTGACCAAACTATATGGATGAAAATTATAGACAACTAGATGAATTCCAATTATGCACATAAGCTCTAAATGCATAAAAACATCTTAGGGACCTATTTTACATGATATAATCACCATACTCATCCCCAAACACCTCTCATCATGTTGAAATGGAAGATCAACCAAACCTCTTTTAAGCACACTAGGACAAGCACATTGCACACTTTGTCATTGTTACTTAGACTATTAAATCACTTCATCCACTCACAAGGACACATCCATGACATCACTAATAATTCTCCAAAACCAATAAGATTTCAAGTGAGATATTAAGGGAAATGATTAAAGCTAAGTTGGTCAACCTACCTCCTCTCCACCTAATGAGGAGATCTAGATATTATTGTGCATATCA
The DNA here is from genome assembly GCA_037957365.1 of Torreya grandis. Lineage (NCBI taxonomy): Eukaryota > Viridiplantae > Streptophyta > Pinopsida > Cupressales > Taxaceae > Torreya > Torreya grandis. The sequence goes on along the minus strand of JARHVA010002219.1, from coordinate 2,102,795 downwards.
TATAATGTATGGATACCACACCAATTCATGTTTAGAATTGAAAAGGAAAATAAAACAAATAATGGATACAAATGACTTAAATATTGACACATCATCCAAACAGCATATAATGGCACATCTATAAATTTTAAAAGGATCAAATTCAGAAATAATAAAAAAATGGTTACCAAAGCATAACTCAAAACAACAAAAGGTTCACAAAGCATAATCAAAGAAAGAAAAAGTAAAACAAACATAGTTAAATCAAGTAAAAGATACAAATATACCTCTCCAAAATAAGGCTCAACTTTCAAAGTAGTATGGGTTTCGTCAAAAATATCTACAATAGTTTGATTATCACAGTCAAGGTTTAGGAAAGCAGGCCCAAGGCATCACTACTCCTATTCTAGCAGTTGATAATGTTGGTCAACAAGGTTTGGGATTTATTAAACATCCTAAGGTAAATCATTCCTAGTTACATTTTATCAAGGAAACAAGTCTAGATACATAACAAATGTTACAAAAAGATCAAGAACTTAAGTTGCAAAGTCAAAATTAAGCTAAGCCAAAAAGCATTCTCAAAAGAGGATTTATAGCAAAAGAGCCTCCAAAACACCATATGCCTACAATAAGCAATGTTTCAAATGGAAAAATTACAATCAATATTCCAAAACATAATTCAAAAAGGTCAACTCCATAGTCTGAGGCACTTCCTTATGATCATCCAAATAAAATAAAAGTCAACACTAGCATTCCACATTGTTATTATTATTATTATGATTTTGACAATGAGCAATACTCAAATTCATATTGCAACACTATTTAACTACAACATGAGATATCATTATTCCTTTATTTGACATGGGCCACATTAATAGTGAGTCTCCTATGACACTAATTAGTTAGTATTGTTCCTTTGTTCTTTTACATACCTTCCTTATATCTCTCTCCTTGTATACAGTTTCATTTTCATGTTTTTTATACATAGTTTATATACAAAAAATATAAAAATAGTATAATATTTCAAAAACACAAAAACATTCAAATATTTACTCAATAAAACACAAAATTATCAATTGTATGAATTTCCATGTTTATATTTCATAAATTTCTAGACACTACATATGTTAACTATCTTAGTATAGTTAGTTTTATCATACATACATGCTTCACTTGTTCTTGTTGACTTCTTATAGATTGCTATAGGACTCAAGTCCACTACACCGATCTAGATTTTCTACTATCTACCCACTAGGGGCATAACATCGATACATAGGTTATTCATTTGACAAATTCACCCACTTTGGGGGCACCCTATACATAGTTTTGATTACCAATTTACATATTTATATACTCTACATCATATCTTTAACATTTTTATATCTTTATATTGATCATGGTATACTTACTAAAAAAAATTCTGGCTATTACTACTTTAGACTCATCATATGTGCATCCTATCACTTACACAAATTTATATTACATGTTCATGCATACTTTAATTTCTATCTTTATTAATTTAGACTTGATTGTATCTCTATGTTTTTTGTATTCAAGGGAATTTGAATATGTCATTTCTCTTTGGCTCTATGCCACTTTTTTTCACTGTATGTATGCTTTGGACATGTGCCCATGTCCTTGTGTGTACCTTCTTAATTATGTATGTGAAAATTTGAACATGTCCTTCTATGTGGCTCTAATCTAACTTGATTGTTTCTTGTGTATGTGGACATTTGAACATGTCCTTGAATGTTTTGTTTTCTCATATTTAGTGACATGTGCCCATGTCTCTTGTATTGTGGCTTTTTAATCTACATTGTGTACCTCATGTGTGTTGTATATATGCTTTCTTGTATGGATAATGGTCATGACACTTGTCTCTTAATTATTAAACACTCCTATTTTAGATTCCATGAGGGGCCACATGCATCTCCACTTTCCTACTTGGGTTCCATGATGGACATCATGCCCCATCTCCCCTAGGTAGCTACTTAGTTACTACTTAGATTTTTTATTACATATATATATATATATAGCCTTGTGAATGTTAGACATAACATACATCACACATTACAAACCTAGACTCAAATTATCTTACTTTTTGATGTTATATATGCACATTATATTGGATTATTATGAAACTATCATATATGCTCTAGCTAACACACATTTTGAAAAACTTTTTCTTTTAATGATATTTATTGCATGGGTAAAAAACCTCCCCTCAAAATAGGGGACATTCATAGGGGTTTGTCATATAGATCAGGTTATCAAAATGCAATCATTGTACAATTTTCAGCACACAAGCTCAAATTACAAAAATTAAACTTGGGTAAACATAGTGGGAAATAGTGACACAAATATCAATATAATTGCATAGAAATTAGAGTAAAAGGACATGCCTAAATTATAACACTATCACCACATCGAGATACTATCTAATAGACTTAGTTTTAGAAAAACCTAGATTGGACAAAAAAGTACAATAGGTATTGTAAAGTTCTGCATAATTCAATTATATATTTATCAGTTTTATTCAATTTTACTCAGATTCATACTAGTTTAGCTCAACTTCATACCAATTTAATTATATTGGTGGCATCATGCATAGTATGACCATTCCCATATTTAGTTTACATACTTAGATATAGATTATTAAACCTTAGTCTAGAATCCATATGTTTAGATATCAGATTTGGGGGCATGTGCATGACACATTGTTTTCATATGCTTGCTTACACACTAGTTGATGAGATAGAATGACAATTTCCATGTCCTTTTATCTTATGTATACATCCAAAATCATATTATAGGTTTAACACTAGTTTTATTCCTTACTCCATCTATAGTGGTTGGCATTCTCAAGTTCCTTAGAGTCGCCTAATATACATGGCCATAAAGCTAACATACCAATTTAGACTTATATAGTTACATTATGTAGTTTTAGTTTCAAATGCATCTACTACATATGGATAAACAATGATGGAGTCATCACCTACTTAAGTTCTTGAAACACCTACATGAGAGGGTTGGAGACACCATCATTCCAATCCAAGCTATTCATAGGTCATGATCCACCAAACATAGGTGGGCAATGAAGGAGTCAAAACTAGATTGAGTTCTTGATCCACCCACACATGAGGATTGAGTAAGCCATAAACTCACTCCAAGCTATTCACTAATTGATCAATATACACACACATATTAGTTGTCACTAAGTTTATACATTGGTTCACGTACCCAATGATGTGTATTCATTAATTTCCTCTCACTTATCCCTTTACTAGTTTTACTTCTTTACTCAGTTTATTATTTACTTTTGATATCTCTTAAGTAAGGATTTATTCAAACACATTTCACTTATAGGACACACATTATAACATGCTTTTAATACTTAGACCCAACTTCATAGGCTTCACCTCTTAGGTAATTTTAGGTACGCTTCTTTTTCCTTTATCTTAGTCATTTCGCTTTATTGCATTTATAGAATAAAGGCGGGGGGGGATGTAATAACCTAAAAATGGTATTTGAGTGTTAAGAGTGCTACTTGAGACTAATTATCCCTAGATTAACCCTAGAGCCTATTTTCACACTTATCTAGCCTTTGTGTGGGCCATAAGCATCTGAAGTCATCCCTAAAGCAGTCTTAGACCCTCATTCTTGTATCTTGGCCCTTAGTTCCTAATGTTATACCACTTGGACACTAGCACCATAATAGGGATAGTAGTGCAACATGGCATTAGGGTCTTAATAATCATTTTAATGTCTTTTCCATCCCTTTTTCACAAATGGATATCTTTTCAAATTTGGAACTTCTTAGGGTCATCCTAGACCTCTTTTGTCACTTACACAAGCATCAGAATAGTATAAATATGTGACCTTTAACCCTCTAACAACTAGATAAAAATCAAATACAAAATACACATTCAAACTTAGGACAAGTTTTACATAATTTAGGTTATCAATCCTTATTCTTCCATACTACATACTACCATCTACAACAATCCTAAGCTTAGATTACCTAGCTTTCCAATCTCAAGCACATTTAAAGCACTCAAGTCAACTATCATACTAGCTTTACTTACACTTGCACAAACACTTAGGTGGGGAGAACTACATCAAGCTTGATCACTCTTCAGAGTATTGGTATGTAGGCAACTCTCTTTATAGTGAGATGTTGAGGATGTCCAGCCTACCTCACTAACAAACACACCTTTTAGCTTGTATCAATTGAATGCCCTAGTAACATGGAGGATTATGATTTGTTCAAAAATTTAGTCAAAATAGGTAATATACAGGGTTTCAAAAATCATGCGTATAAGAACAAACATCATATATCTAGACATATGTGCACCTAGAATCTCAAGACAATCCTACACAGAGGACACTACAACCAAAATAGGAATACTAATGCCACATATCCAATAATGATGCTAATGTCTAATTAGGGTGATACTATCTAGGAGGGGTTCTAATATTGGAATCCTATTTATGACATTTAGACTAGCCTCTACCTTAGTTTATAGTCTCTAAATCATCTGTCATAGTTGTTTTCTAGCTAAGTTATTACTTGCATTATTTATTACTATTCTTAGAAAGGTCAAAGTTATTTAATTTTGTAACAAATTAGTGGTTGTATTGATTACATATTTCTACCCTAATTTAATTTATTTATCTCTTTAAAAAAATAGGATTTATACTATCTAAGTCCTAAAAGGTTAAAGCACATATGTTGTTTTCTCCATATTAGATGGCATATCATTATTTTATTTACATATTTTTCATGCATAATTTGAGTGTGATACAGTCGTACACTAGACATATGATCGATGCACATATATATGTTGGAATTTATCCTCTTTGAATAATTACATGCTTTCAAATCATATATATGATCCACCAAAACATGCTTTGACTTTATCCTCTTCTCTCAACATGCTTTGAATGCTTTCCAATCTCAAGCACTTTGATCACTTTATCCTTAATCATGATCATTAACCCATGTTTCATATCCTTTTGACCATTTTACATTATCATGTTTGGTATTATATGTTAATGCTTACACATGTATATATCAATGCTAATATCCTTCATAGTGTACTTGATATGTTTTTCTATCTAACATTTTTTGGTAACACATACTTTTAGGGACTAGTATGCTAGGTTCATGATGGTTACTTATATTTGAAATAATTTCCATTTTATCACTTACTTGAGTGTATTTAATTGTTGTATATTGTCTTGAATTATATTTCCATTTGGATCATTTGAATATGCTCACTTGCTTGTGGCTCCTGTACCTTTTTTTCCCATTTGGACATTTGAATATGTCATTCTATGTTATATGTGGACATTTAAATGTGTCACTCTATGTTGTATGTAGACATTTAAATGTCATTTCTATGCTATGTAGACATTTGACTATGTCATGTCTCTTTGATTATGTGGCATTTGAATATGACCCTTGTATGAGGTCTGCTTGAAACATTATATTTGCATTACATTGAGTGATCTTGTGTGTGTGCATGATTGTGTGTTGATCTTGTACTATTACTCTCTAGACATTTTTATGATATACACAATTCATCATGGATTAAATGTGATCACATTTCATGCTTTAGTACTTTATTTATACATAATTTTGTTGAGCATAGTCATTGATGTTTGGTTGTCATTGATGTCAAAGAGAGCATGTTGTATTAATTCATTAATGACAAAGTGATCAGATTGATGGTTTGGAGAGATATGGCACATTTTTAGGTCTATAAGGACAAAGAAGAAGTTGTGAGGAATCCATAGATGTTTTGGTAAAGCTCTAGTGTGTCACTTGATCATTTGGAATGAGAAACATGCATATTCTATCTTAAGATAAGCCAGACCAACACTGCATGACATGTAGATATGAATGAACCAGGAAGTTTATGCATTTATTTTTGGTACTTATAAATTCAACTAAGGTCAAAATATTTCATGGATTTATTTTATACAGTGTCGAGAAGGTCCTCTAAAAATTTAGACTCTTGAAGTTTTTTCTAGCTCAATTTATAAAGCTTCAAAGTTGCTCTAACAAGCTGTGTCGAGCTAGAGACCATCAAGTTTAACTATGTTGAAGTCTGAGGTCACTAATCAGTTGATCCAATGATGAGAATTCATCATCTAGATCTTGATCCAATGGTGCATATTTAGTCAAAATGTCAAAGAATCTAAGATTTTAAGCACTGGTGATAAGTGTCATCATCTTATTGAGTTGACATAAGATCAACAGTTTGAGTTCATTTGTATTGATAGATATTGATGGTGTGGGTCAAGTCAAAATTAAAATGTGTAGAAGTCACACAGAGCTACCAAGTGGCACAATTGTAGGAGCTCTAGTCTATATATAACAATGAGCATTACAAGATAATGATTAATATACTTAGAGGAGATTGATGATGCATATTTATCCACAATTTTTAGGAAGTTTGAGATGAGGTTAAGGTGATCGATGTTTAATATTTGATTAGTGACTATTGGAATTTAAAAATTCAAATTTGTGAGGGAAAACTAGTCTATAGTTTTTGAGATATAACTTTTGATATATGCATAATTTCATCATGGTGTAAAAGGAAAAGTTGTAGAGGAATTCAAAGTACATCTAAAGAACCTAGTTAGAAGATCTAAATATTTTTACATTCAAATTTATTAAGATCCAAAGTTGACTGTGTGTTTTATCATGTTCTACAAGTGACCTGAGAAGGATATTTGAGTTGTTATTGATAGTATTTTGATGTTTCAAAATGATGTAACTATTGGAAAGTGTTGTATACTCAATGAGTACCATTTATGTGGATTTTAGAGGTTTGACCAATCCATATTAAGTATGAAAAAAAGTTTAGAAGTTGACTATTTATTCATTCATGGTGCTACTGTGTACATAATATTGTTCAAGAAATTTTGCTTTAGCAAAAGGATGTTTTGGTGGGAGAAATCAACTAAAGATGTCTTAGGGGTTATATAAAGTGTACCTAGGTGTTTGATATTGATTACATGTTCTTGATTTGCTCGATGGAGTGCTAAATGTGTGAATAGGTCTCCATGAGACCTATAAGGGCTACTAAAACCTAATTGAAAGGTGTAGATTCTTAAGTGTGACCCATAGATGTTATGGCTGACCTATGAGGATGTATTTGAGCTATATATTAACATATTAGATGTCTTAATGGTTGAGGTAAGTCTTATAACCAAGAAGATAATATTCATGAAGACTCTACAAATAATAGAGACCAAGGCAATGGTTTCTAGACCTGTATGTGTATAAATTGAGAGATTGGAAGATAGAGATGAAGGAGAGAGATCAGAGATAGTGTGATTAATGGATGAACTAAAGTACAAAATAGATTAAGGATGAGTGAGATAGACTAGATAGATCCAAAAGGGTGTTTTGGATGCATTTCTTGTAAGAGCAAGTTTGAGTGTGTGTGAAGAGGGTGATAGAGAGTTGTTATACATTGTTTCTCCAATGAGATTGATCTGCAATCAGAATTTTGGAGCTATTGATTTCATAGGTGTTGTGCAGGTGCTCAATATCTAGAAAAAGTGGGTGATTATAAATACTTATGGGTACGTGCTCCTTGTGAAGTGGATGCTTCACTAAAAGGTCTCATGTTTGTGATCATCTTATAGGATAAATATTTCATGTGTTTGTAGGCTTGAGAGAGGGTTTTATTAACCCAAGAGGGTTTCCCACATAGATCTTGTGTTATGTGTGTGATCTTGCATCATCTTGATTATTCATTGTTATGAACATCTTGTATGCTTTATGAATGCTTGTAGTCATTGATTAATAGTTTGAAAGGATTGTAATTAAAGTTTGAAATATCTTTCATCACTATTTCATCCACTCCCCCTCTCAATGATTGTACCTCCAACAACTTCTACTATATGTTACATGATACCAACTCAGATTAGATGGTCATCTTATCCTTTTAAGGTAAGGTGACTACTAATTTATGTCCCTTCACCTCAAAAGGGGGTAAATTTTAGTGGGGCCATGCTATATAAACATGTCCTCCACATTTACCCTATATTTCATAGTTTTTGGACTCATGTGTGTGTGCACATGTGCACACACATGCATATGTACAATAACATTCTATACAATGGTATTATTATTATACCTAGATTTAAGATTGAGAAATATATGAGGTGCATATTCCATGCAAGGGCACATAAAAAAATTTAAAAAAAAATCAATTTTTATATTTAAAATACTATCATGAACTATTATTGACTGGTATTGAGCCAATCTAGTACATCAGTTGGTTCACCTTTGGAAGGTTGAGTTTATTAAATCTCTCAATCTCACCAAATTTATAATTTAGATTTGATTAAATAATCTAACTTCACCATAATTATATGTTGGATTTTATTAAATTATCCAACCTCACTAGATACATAGTGCAAGTTGATTAAATCACTCACACTCACTAGGTTATACAAATTTTTGGGTTGCACGATTGAGTTTTAACTATCTCAATGGTTGTGTTTTAACTCACCTTTACACCAAGATTTGGGGCATGGTGTCCTACAATCTCTATATATTTTCACTTGAAATTTCATATTTTTCTTAATCTCAGCTTCAATACTTCATAGTGAATCATCTTCTCAAATCAAATTTTCAAGAGGCAAAATGGTTACATTGACACATAGGTATAATCCTTATCTTGCGCTCTTTACTTTCTACTATTTCAATTTTAGATTTCATACACTAATTATATGTTGTAGCATGTTTTTGGTTAAATTTCAATCACCAACAAAGCACTCGAAGTGGGCTCATGTAAAGCTAATGTATGTATACACACCAAGGTATGCATACACACCAAGGTATGCATCATTCTCCTTTAACTAGTAATTTCATTTTTATGTATTACTATATTAAATGGGGGCAAATTTAGACACTAAAATTGAATATTTAGCATCTTTATTTTGCATACTTTGAAAAAATAAATAAAAGGCTCTACCCTTTAGTCATAGACCTTCCTATTATTGAAAGACTCACATTCACTATCTCTTTGTGCCTAAATATTTATCTCTTAGTCTAACCCTTACTATTTTAATGGCCCAAACTATCTATATAGTTAAAAATACTTAAAATATATTAACTATCCTTCACTACTAGTTTTGGACCTATACCTATTTCCTATCTCCCTAGATAGTTCTAGCTAGATTTCAACACCTGCATCAATGAAGGCATCAAAATCCCTACCAATCATCTAATCACCAAAATTCATTCCATTTTTAAAATAACTATATCCTTTAGGTTGGCCTAAGTGATTTAATCTAAGATGTTTTTTGAAAGGTATTAGTATAAATACAAGACTATCCCTATTTCATTCCTCACCTAAAAGTCATACAAATCACAAGGCTAATATACCAAGAAGCATTCAATTATGAATTCATGTGATAAAATCTACCCTGTTCTTTGATATTTCAATATCATTCATAGGGGAAGTCATACAAAAGGTCTGAAGCACCCCAAGATCAGCCCCCAAGTGATATTTGCCAATTTATAAGTGCGATCACTACTTGCATTATCATATAGTATATTATGCCATTAATATCACACACTCCCACACATAAGAGAGAAATACATCATTTTGAGGCCCTCTTTAGAGTATTGTCTATGTAGGTAGTGTTGACCAATTTTGATCCCTTAAGTTAAAATGTCAACCCCTATAGGTAAAAACTTGCTTGTCATTTATTATAACCATGTTTATAGCTTTGCCATGTCTTTTGTGGTCTTCAAAAAGTCTTTCTAAAAACTTATTAGCAAATATTAAGGTTTATTTGACAAAGTTAAGGTAATGATTATTCTTGTCTTAGAATAGCCTAGTCATGTCATGGTGAGAAAAAGGGCTCGGTCAAAAGGTGTCATAGGTTATTAGGTGCCCCTCAAAGTCATTTCATGCCTTCATCAACTTATATGAAAATTGCATGTTAGTTTGGAGAAGTTAAGGTTCTTTTGTAAAATTTAAGGCAAAGTTTTATGAAGAAAAAAATGTTTTTGACTAAATTCCACATGTGTCAAATATCAAAAAGTCTAAATATCTATACAATCACACTTTTTGAGGTTATTGAGGAAGTTATATAACTATCATATATGTCAGGATGTCAAAAAGTGATCAGATTCTTGCATTTCAATGCTTAAGAAGAACTTATCACCCACTTGTATGGACTTGAGACGTTCACTTCTAGGTGAAAACATTACAGAGGTTTATCTTGAGCTTCTATAGTTTAAATTCACATTTTTTTTGTAGGTACATGTCTCAGGAGTCCAAAAATTGCTTCCTTCCCTCCATCACTCTCTTCACAACCTAGCAAAGGTCAATTTCATATGGATGGTAAAACTAGGAGAGAGAGTCATGGCATAAGATTATTTATAGAGGAGGGAGTCCTAATTATATTCAAATTAATTAAAATTTTTATTAAATTGGTGCTCCCTCCTTTATGAACAATCGTTAAGAAGGTAGGGTAGTCTAAAAAACCTAGTCAACCCCACAAGCATAATTTCTCTCCTTGAAATGATAGATTCAAGAAAGTTGAATGCATTAGATAACTTTAAGAAGATATAAAGGGTTTATTTAGACATTTCACAAGCTACTCCAAGCCACACTTGGCACGTGTGTGTTTATATTCATAAGAAAACTCCATTTTTACATATTACAAGATGATTATCATTGTTTCTTCATTATTTCAGGGTTTTCCACAAGGTCCAATGCATCTAAGTGATTTATAATGTATCCAAAATTCCTCATATTCCATTTAAAGCTCTACAACATATTTTTTTATCCTATACTTACCTCTCTAAGTAACTATCAAGTTGACTACCAAGGACTATGTTATGGGTATGCTTTTTAACAAAGAATTGAGATGGCTTTATATTACATCTTTAGATGTGTGTGAGTTTATTTAAATCAAAAGAGAGGTGAATAAGCATTATAATATTTTTTTCAATGTGGGAATATCATGAACAATCCTTATGAAGGCCTAAAACATGATGAATGTAGACCTATAGATCTACAACCCTATAAGCTTGTATTTCATGAGAAATGCCAATAAAATGTGCACTTAGATTTGATCTTGAAAACCTAAACAATGGTAATTCAATTAAATTATTTCTATGATTAAATGTGTTTAGACCAATATAGAATAGTGTTTCATGACCTAATGCATAAGACATTCAATTCATCACCTACAACCAGAATAATAAGTTTTGATGCTTTTGAAGCCTTGAGCTGGCATGAAAAGTGTCTGAGATGTACATATGAAATATGAGGGAGACAAAGATATAAATTTAGTTAAATATAAACCCTCATAATTTTATCATGTAAGGGATAATTCATTTAGAAAATAAGGAACCCAAATAGACCTATAGGTAGGGAAAAGGAAGCATACATGACTAATCCAATAGAAGAAAGGTCTAATAGGTCTGCAAGAGATAAAGTTGAATGTGAAGTGACCCTAATGAAGTTTAATTACCTTAAAGTAATAATAATTTTGTTTTTAAATGTTAGTTTTCAAGGATTAAAATACTCACAAAACCCCAATCATCACCTACAACTAACTCTTGAATAGGTATAAGACATATATGGTCAAACCAAAGGCATGAGGTCTTGAAAGAGTTGAGAGGGTTCAAAATAGTTAACTAGGTTCTCTATATAATTTAAAAGTCTTTCTTTTCCTCATTTACTTGTGTAATATCATAAACTCCAAATGTATCCCAACACCTTAGTGACCAACTATAAGTTGGTCTAGGCAACTCAAGTGGTTTTTTAAATGCAATGAAGAATAATGGAATTGGAGTTTTAGGTGAGAGAAAAAATTTAAAAGGTTAATTTAATTCCATTAAACCTAAAGAGAGGTCAATGGGAGGATGATCAAATAAGGCTTACTTCAGCCTATAGACATAGTCAACTTGCCATCTATAGCCCTACCTAGAGTGAAAGGTGTCTTTTGATTTGAGAGACATAGAGGTCTGAAGGAAATAAAATCAATTGGAAATGTTTCTATTATGATATTATGACTTCAGATAGTTCTCACTATCAATAAAAGGATTTAAATGTTGATAAGATTTATTTAGGCTTGTAGAAGCCTAAGACCATATACACAAGTTTGTATGTACAGTCATGGAAAGGGTTGCTTATTTGGGATAAAGTGAGAGTCTGATTACTTTTATAAGTTCATAAATATTTCACAGACCCTACAAGGTAATCCATAGGTAGGGGAAGATAAGAAAAGACCATTTAAGCCTATGGGACCTCCTCGAGCTCTCTTGGTGCATGATTGTAGTCTAAAACCAAAATGTCTATTACTTTATGTGATTCTAACCTGGTACATATATCTAAAGGGATTTCATGGATTATTATTGGGTGCCCACATTTCAAACATCTAGCATTGGTTGTTATTTTAGACCCCTAACCTTCATGAACAATATCTAAGACTACATACCACTCTCTAATGGTCTAGTTGCAACCCAAAAAGCACATTCTTATGATTAGATCTATACGAACAAGATGCATGTGAGACTAAAAACTTAGGCATAGTTGATATGGATAGTTTACTTGATATTTTTGGCATTGGTTAAGGATTTGAGGGCCTAGGGTTTATTAATAATCGTTAAGATCTCAAATAGGTCTAAACACTCCTAAAACCCTAATAAGGAACCAATGTGAAAGATTGGCCTGAAAAATGCATTAAATGACTTTAACTACTTACAAAACCTCCTAAAAACCATTTATCACTCCAATTAGATCTTTAACATGTACTTTTATTATACCTATAATTGTATGAATGTAATAAATTATGTACTTTTGTAAGGTTTTGAGATCCAAAAAGGGTATAGAGGATCATGGACACTTGAAAAATTTTATGAAGGATGATTTGGGATGAATTCTACCTCTCTAATTCCAAAACTCTATATAAACCACCATGAAAATTCTCAAACAAATTTAGTTTTTAAAGGCAGTCTCAAGCAGGCTTCAGAAAGGGCCAATTTCTTGGCCATTTCTCGATTTGCCTACCTACACAAGGTTCAAAAAGCCCAAATTTGGTATGAATCATGGTCACATGGTCCTAAAAGTTAATCACACACTTTTTAGATTTTCCACATGTGTGGGAGGCCTATGGATCCAAAAATTAGTTTTTAGGCCTAGATGCCTAATGGAGACCTAATTACAGAGAGAAAATAGCCTAATAAGTGTACTTCCCACTCAGATTTGAGTCCTAAAACTTGGCATGGAGATATAATGGGATACTAGGTACTCAAATATATGCCCAATTTTCCAAAATATCCCATACACTATCCTACATAAGGAGCTTTACTTGTATTTAGGGATATAATTAATTAAGGCCAAAAGAGAGCTTAAGGTACAAGATGAGATCATGGGGGTAGATTGAAGCCTCCAAATGAGTTTTTTTAAGTATAATATGATGTGAATATTCCATTCATGGATAATAATTATAGTTATGAGGAAGAGCTCAATAATTGACACTTGCAAGCAAGATAGGCGTAGTAAGGCTAAGTGGGCTTCAAAACACCTAAGAGGTGTAATCATCATTGGAGGGTAAGTTTTAAGAGTTTCCTAAATAGATGAAAGGTATCAAGAGAAAATAAACATTAGTCTCACATGAATTGATGGTCAATCAGGCCACTTGTCATCCCACAAGCCAAGACAAATGGAACTTTTTAAGAATAAGTGCAAGATTATTAGGTTGTGGAGCTAAAAGCTTCACTGATTCAAACAGAAGAGGAGGGTGCAGAGAGGTTGCTGAGTGTCACAAACATCAGCATCAGTCAAGCCAACTAACATCAGTAGGGAGCAGATAGAAAAGCAATTGACATCGGTCAGAAGTCAGCTGGCGTCGGCACCCCCAGGCAGACAGGGACCGACGTTGGTCACCTGTGTGGTTCAGAACTACAAGTTTTATGGGCAGTTAGTTAATGAACCAAGTGTTTGCATGTCAAGAGCCAAATTTAGACTAAAAGCTACAGATCTAATTATTTTAATTAGATGTCTAATTATTTTTTAGATGAGATCTATTTAAGAGACTCATAGGTTGTATTGTAAGGTGTGCTAGTTTGAGTTGAGCAAAGTTAGCTCCTTCTGTGTGTGAGGTGAGCAAGGGTGTTCCTCCCAGTTCCACAGCAATACTAAGGTGGGTGCTGGTTTTGGAGAATCAGTAGGGTTCTTTAGGGGTGTAGGATCTTGGTCAGCAGGTGTGCATGGCTACTTTAGGAGATCTACATGGTAAGTAAGATCATTGATCTACAGGTGTATGTGTGTGCATGATCCAGATTTGTAGGTGTGCAGAACCAAATTGATTTGCCGGTGTACAAGATTAGAGAGGATAGCAACACAACAGGGAGTAGGATCAGGTAGGATCTACTTGGAGTATAGTGTGTACTCAGTTATAGAGCAAGAGAGGAAGGCAAGGCAGTTCCTTCCATAAGTGAGATCATTTGGGTTTCAGGTTGTTGCAGTTTAGGGGAGATCTACTTGAAGTATGTTTGTGTACTTGGAGTGCATGGAGCACTTGTGGTGTGCATGGAGCACTGGAGTACTGGCAGTAGTGGATACTGACTAGTTGGAGGTGAACACCAACTCTGTGTTTGAGTTGTGTGTTGGGACTGTAAGAGAGAGAGAGCTTTGAGGGAAGATTTACTATTTATGCCCTAGAGGTGTGGGAGCCCTAGAGGTGTGTAAGGAAGAAGAACTATGGCAATCTTCTTTGTTGTATTTCCTTCTAGAAGAGTTTTAATACAAGTTGTGTATTGTCTCTCATATTCTGTGTTATTTTTGAATTCTAGTTACTTGTGTATTCTAGTTAATTTTTGCATGTTAAGTTGCTTGGTAATCAATTGTGTGCTTCCGTATTTTCCCAACAAGTGGTATCAGAGCTAAGGTTGTAGGGAGCAATTTTGTGTTTGATTACAGGTCACTCTCAGGAGTTTTTGATTGAGTGGGAGTAGAGCAATGGCAGAAGAAAGTAAGCTAAGAATGGAGGAATTAAAAAGCATGAATGGTCAATTACGGTCCTATGGAAAGAAAGAGCAGGTAAAAGAAAATTGTTGGTTTGTGGAAGATTAGCATGAAGGAACTGAAGAAGCAGATGTTACAGGGGTTGTTGCACAGGTTGCTCTGGTATGTTTCTTGGATAAAGTAGAATCTTGGTTTATAGATTCTATTGCCTCTTTCCATGCAGCCCCAAAGAGAGGAGCTGGTGAGCCTTGCCAAAGAATTGGCAAAGGGGAAGTGAAGCTGAAATTGTAAGTGGCCAACACATGGGTGTTGAAGAAGGTCATGCAGGTCCCAGGCTTAGAGATGTGGCTAATTTCTTCAGGGAAGTTGGGTGATGAGAGATGCATAAAAACTCTCATAGTGGATGCACTTGAATTAGCTGGTGGTAAGAAAGTAGGTATCTTTTATCTACTTATTTATATTACTGATTCTTCTTCTATTGTAGAGAGGTGGCTTTGTAGGCTTGGTCACATGAGCAAGAAGGAGATGCATGTTCTTAAGAGGAAGTCAGATGTCTTTGATAGGCTTAAAAACTAGAAAGCCTTGGTGTTTTTGGAGGAGATGATGGATAGAGACCAGTGGATGGGGTTGGATACTTCTGAGCAGGGTAGTTTGGACATGGGTTTATATTCAAAGGAGCTCGTAGATAAAAAGTCATCACTCATACGTGAACATAGGTACTGACGTCAGTCAAGAAGAACTGGCATTGAATAGATAGGTGCCAATATCAGACATGTGCAGATCAAAGCTGGTGATGTCAGGCAGGGTAAGACCAACATCGGTCAGGAGGACCGACATCGGCAACAGGGACACTAATGTCGACAGAGTTGGTAGTCAGGACAGGCGCATGGAATCGACGTCGGTCAAATGCAGACTATGTAGTGACCGAGGTTAGTCACTGTAACAGATTTTGGGTGGACAGCAAGCTGTCAAGGAGTCTCAAACACCCATATGGAGGACTGAAGGTGTAAATAAGCCTCAAATTCATTGTTCCTCTTCTTTATACTAGTTTTTGACTGTAGAGTAGGAAGGATCCAATAAATAGTGGGAGCATGGCAGGAATATGATGCAAAACCAAACGGGAGATTTGGTAGGGTTGTCAGCTGGATGAAAGCATAGAGATGAATGGATACCTTAGTTAAAGAATAGAGAGAATAGACACATGAGATGGAGGGTCAAGGCATATGGTCTTGAGGAAGCTATAGGATAGTGGTATAGGTTTGACAGGTGGATGACAAAGCATGGCTTTAGTTAATGTCAGGGTAACTACTATGGTTTGTCTTACTAGGTGGATGATGATTGCAACATTATCCTGTTACTATATGTGGATGGTATGCTAGCTAGCAGTGTTGTACATATAGGGTTTTGCTGAACTAAGGGTAAGATTAGTTCAGTGGCATGTCATGAAGAATTTAGAGCAGTGAAATTCTTTGGCATGGGAGACATGGAAGATCACAAGTTGATTTTGTCTCCAGTGGGAGCTGATGTGAATCAGGTGTTGGCATGGTTCAGGATGCAGAACTGGAGCACACTAAGGGCTAGACAGTTCAGTGTCAGAAATCACATGAGGTCTGGTATAGACCTGAGTTTGCCCAAGTAGTGGGTGTTGTCAGAGAGTTAGGAGCCAATTCAGGGAAGTGGGTTCTCAGGTATTTGAGAGGGACCAGCAGCAGGGATTCATGCTATGCAGGGTCAAGACTTCACTACATGGGTTTGTAGGTTCGGATGTGGCAGGGTACTCAGATGACAGGAGGTGCACCATAGGTTTTGTGGTGGGTGGTCTTCAAGGTTGATCTTAAAGAGGGATACAAGTTAGGAAATAGATTAGATAGAGTACAGGTACATGTATAGTGCAGCTATTTATCTCAAAGTGGGAGATTATTAGGTTGTGAAGCTAAAAGCTTCACTAATGCAAATAGAGGAGGAGGGTACAGAGAGGTTGCTAAGTGTCACAGACACTGACATCGGTCAGGCCAACTGACATCGGCAAGGAGTAGATAGAAGAGCAATCGACATCAATCAGAAGTCGATCGGTGTCAGCACCCCCAGGTAGACAGGGATCGACATTGGTCACCTGTGTGGTTCAAAATTGCAAGTTTTATGGGTAGTTAGTTAATGAACCAAGTGTTTGCATGTCAAGAGCCAAATTTAGACTAGAAGCTGCGGGTCTAATTATTGTAATTAGATGTTTAATTATTGTTTGGATGAGATCTATTTAAGAGACTCATAGGTTGTATTGTATGGTGTGCTAGTTTGAGTTGAGCAAAGTTAGCTCCTTCTGTGTGTGAGGTGAGCAAGGGTGTTCCTCTTAGTTCCATAGCAGTACCAAGGTGGGTGCTAGTTTTGGAGAATTAGTAGGATTCTTCAGGGGTGTAGGATCTTGGTCAGCAGGTGTGCATGGCTACTTTAGGAGATCTACATGGTAAGTAAGATCATTGATCTACAGGTGTATGTGTGTGCATGATCCAGGTTTGCAGGTGTGCAGAACCAGATTGATTTGCAAGTGTACAAGATCAGAGAGGATAGCAACACAATAGGGAGAAAGATTAGGCAGGATCTACTTGGAGTACAGTGTGTACTTAGTTATAGAGCAAGAGAGGAAGGCAAGGCAGTTCCTTCCATAAGTGAGATCATTTAGGTTGCAGGTTGTTGCAGTTTAGGGGAGATCTACTTGAAGTACGTTTGTGTACTTAGAGTGCGTAGAGCACTGGAGTACTGGCAGTAGTGGATACTGACTGGTTAGAGGTGAACACCAACTCTATTTTTGAGTTGTGTGTTGGGACCGTAAGAGAGAGAGCTTTGAGGGAAGATTTACTGTTTATGCCCTAGAGGTGTGTAAGGAAGAAGAACTATGGCAATCTTCTTTGTTGTATTTCTTTCTGGAAGAGTTTTAATACAAGTTGTGTATTGTCTCCCATATTCTGTGTTATTTCTAAATTCTAGTTACTTGTGTATTTTGGTTAATTTCTGCATGTTAAGTTGCTTGGTAATCAATTGTGTGCTTCCGTATTTTCCCAACAAGTGGTATCAGAACTAAGGTTGCAGGGAGTGGTTTTGTATTTGATTACAGGTCACTCTCAGGGGTTTCTGATTGAGTGGGAGTAGAGCAATGGTAGAAGAAAGTAAGCTAAGAATGAAGGAATTGAAAAGTACGAATGGTCAATTACGGTCCTATGGAAAGAAAGAGTAGGTAAAAGAAAATTGTTGGTTTGTAGAAGATCAGCATGAAGGAATTGAAGAAGTAGATGTTGCAGGGGTTGTTGCACAAGTTGCTCTAGTATGTTTCTTAGATAAAGTAGAATCTTGGTTTATATATTATGTTGCCTCTTTCCATGCAACCCCAAAGAGAGGAGCTGGTGAGCCTTGCCAAAGAATTGGCAAAGGGGAAGTGAAGCTAAAATTGCAGGCGGCCAACACATGGGTGTTGAAGAAGGTCATGCAGGTCCCAGGCTTGGAGATGTGGCTAATTTCTTCAGGGAAGTTGGGTGATGAGAGATGCATAAAAACTCTCACAGTGGATGCACTTGAATTAGCTGGTGGTAAGAAAGAAGGTATCCTTTATCTACTTGTTTATATTATTGATTCTTCTTCTGTTGTGGAGACGTGGCTTTGTAGGCTTGGTCACATGAGCAAGAAGGAGATGCATGTTCTTAAGAGGAAGTTAGATGTCTTTGACAGGCTTAAGAATTGGAAAGCCTTGGTGTTCTTGGAGGAGATGACGAACAGAGACCAGTGGATGGGGCTGGATACTTCTGAGCAAGGCAATTTGGACATGGGTTTTGATTAAAAGGAGATCGCAGGTAAAAAGTCATCACTCACAGGTGAACATACGTATCGGCATCGGTCAGGAGGAATCAATGTCAAATAGATAGGTGCCAATGTCAGTCATGTGCAGATTGAAGCTGGTGATGTCAAGCAGGGTAAGACTGACGTCGGTCAGGAGGACCGACATCAACAACAGGGACATTGACATTGATAGAGTTGGTAGTTAGGACAGGCACATGGAACTGATGTCAATCAGATGCAGACTATGTAGTGACCGAGGTCGATCACTGTAATGGATTTTAGGTGGATAGCAAGCTATCAAGGAGTCTCAAATGCCCATATGGAGGACTGAAGGTGTAAGTAAGCCTCAAATTCATTGTTCCTCTTCTTTATACTAGTTGTTGACTGTAGAGCAGGAAGGATCTAGGAAATAGTGGGAGCATGGCAGGAATATGATGCAGAACCAAACGAGAGATTTGGTAGGGTTGCCAACTGGATGAAAGCACAAAGACGAATGGATACCTTAGTTAAAAAATAGAGAGAAAGGACACGTGAGACAGAAGGCTAGGGCATATGGTCTTGAGGAAGCTGCAGGACAGTGGTACAGGTTTGATAGGTGGATGACAAAGCATGGCTTTAGTCAATGTCAGGGTAACTACTGTGGTTTGTCTTACCAAGTGGATGATGGTTGCAACATTATCCTATTACTGTATGTGGATGGTATGCTAGCTAGCAGGGTTGTACATACAGGGTTTTGCTGAGCTAAGGGTAAGATTAGTTTAGTGGCATGTCATGAGGAATTTAGAGCAGTGAAATTCTTTGGCATGGGAGACATGGAAGATCACACGTTGATTTTGTCTCCAATGGGAGCTGATGTGAATCAGGTGTTGGTGAGGTTCAAGATGTAGAATCGAAGCACACTAAGGGCTGGACAGTTCAGTGTCAGAAATCACATGAGGTCTTGTATAGACTTGAGTTTTCCCAAGTAGTAGGTGTTGTTAGAGAGTTAGGAGCCAATTTGGGGAAGTGGGTTCTCAGGTATTTGAGAGGGACCAGCAGCAGGGATTCAGGAGGTGCACCATAGGTTTTATGGTGGGTGGTCTTCAAGGTTGATCTTGAAGAAGGATACAAGCCAAGAAATAGATTAGACGGAGTATAGGTATAGGTACAATGCAACTGTTTATCTCCAAGTGGGAGATTGTTAGGTTGTGGAGCTAAAAGCTTCACTGATGCAAATAGAGGAGGTTGCAGAGAGGTTGTTGAGTGTCACAGACACTAGCGTCAGTTAGGCCAACCGACGTCGGCAGGGTACAGACAAAAGGGCAATCGACATCGATCAAGGATAGGCCAGCATCAGTCACCTCCAGGTAGACAGGGACCGATGTCGATCACCTGTGTAGTTCAAAACTGCAAGTTTTACAGGCAGTTAGTTAATGAACCAAGTGTTTGCATGTCAAGAGCCAAATTTAGACTAGAAGCTATAGATCTAATTATTGTAATTAGATGTCTAATTATTGTTTGCATGAGATCTATTTAAGAGACTCATGGGTTGTATTGTAAAGTGCTCTAGTTTGAGTTGAGAAAAGTTAGCTCCTTCTGTGTGTGAGGTGAGTAAGGGTGTTCCTCCTAGTTCCACAGCAGTGCCAAGTGTGGGTGCTAGTTTTGGAGAATCAAAAGGGTTCTTCAGGGGTGTAGGATCTTGGTCAGCAGGTGTGCATGGCTACATTAAGAGATATACATGGGTAAGTAAGATCATTGATTTGTAGGTGTATGTGTGTGCATGATCCAGGTTTGCAGGTGTGTAGACCCAGATTGATTTGCAGGTGTGAAAGATCAGGGAGGACAGAAATACAACAGGGAGCAAGATCAGGTAGGATCTACTTGGAGTATAGTTTGTACTCAGAAAGAGAGCAAAGAGGAAGGCAAGGAAGATCCTTCCATAAGTGAGATCATTTGGGTTACAGGTTGTTGTAGTTTAGGGGAGATCTACTTGAAGTACGTTTGTGTACTTGGAGTGTGTGGAGCACTTGTGGTGTGCATGGAGCACTGGAGTACTGGCAGTAGTGGATACTGACTGGTTGGAGGTGAACACCAACTCTGTGTTTGAGTTGTGTGTTGGGACCGTAAGAGAGAGAGCTTTGAGGGAAGATTTACTGTTCATGCCCTAGAGGTGTGGGAGCCCTAGAGGTGTGTAAGGAAGAAGAACTATGGCAATCTTCTTTGTTGTATTTCCTTCTGGAAGAGTTTTAATACAAGTTGTGTATTGTCTCTCATATTCTGTGTTATTTCTGAATTCTAGTTACTTGTGTATTCTAGTTAATTTCTGCATGCTAAGTTGCTTGGTAATCAATTGTGTGCTTCCGTATTTTCCCAAAAAAGATGTCAAACAAGATGAAGATCCCTATACCACTTGGGAGATTAAGAATCTTTAGAAGAGGAACACATGTCTTGGAGACCTGAGAGACTACTTCATAACTCATTTATTTATAACTATCTTTAGAGACACCTGGAAATCTCTCCCTTATATTCCTTTATCTCTTCTTCTCTCTTATTTATCTATATATCAAGCCTTTATAGGCTATGTAGGTATCTTCCACCTAAGTATGTTGAACCCCTACCCATTTTCAAGCATTTGATCATTGATAAACTTCTAGTTTTACCTCCTCCTTTGATTGGTTTCAATGTGTGTGTGTGTGACTAGTTTATCTTGTTAATTGGTTAACTTAGATCCCTTGGCATGTTTTCCTTTCTAGCATTCATATTTAATTCTAAAGCCTTCTTATAGGTCTTATTAAGTGTTTAAGAGAAGTGTGAAAGGTTGAGTGAGTTGTTTATTTAGTATTTTTATTTCATGACCTCTTGACTAGTCATCTTAGATCAAGCATCTTTCACAAAGATCCATAATGAATTGTTTATGTTAAGAGGCAAATTAGGAGTAAAATTTATTTTGGGTTAGTCTCATGGTTAATGTGCACTTATAGCTAGTTGGTAGTGGTCAAATTATTTTGGTGCATCACCACTATTACAGTATGTTTCTCTCTCTTTTCCTATAAATTTGGTAGATTAGTATATGAGCCTAAATGATACATCAAGGGAACTAACCCTTTAACCTGAAGATTTAATCCAAAATTAGCCACCCATAGCCTAGGATTGTTTCCATGTTAACCCAAATTTATAAGGCTTAAAATACCTTCCAAAGGTGAAAATTTGGGTGATAAATTTTTTAGAACACCCAATGAGACTAAGGTCCAAAGTAGTGGAAGGATTTTTAGTGTTGTTCTTCTATATATCAGCCTTTAGAGGTATTCAAAACATCAATGGCAACTCTGATATCAATTAGCTAGTTCCATTATCCCAAGCACTTATTTAGAGTAAGTTGTGTTTTCAATTTACTATATTGATGAATTTTTTATGTGTTTGAAGTAAATTTAAATTTCATGCAAGTTTATGAGACATCTCAAGACTATTGTACTCCTTATTATCCCTATAATGAGCCTTATCAACCCTATAATGAACCTTCCTAGTAGTATGATGATTTATATCAGTCCTATAATACTCATTTTTAGCCTCACTATGACCCCAACTATATACCTTAGTAGCCTTATCAAACTTGTTACCCTCCTTACTACCAAGAGCGTTACTCATATCCTCCTTGTGAGCCATATCAGTCTTATGATTAGCCCACCCCCCCCACATGGCTATGGTAATGTATATGAACAACCTTGCCTTCAACCATGTTATCATCCTCTCCCTCTTCCACCATATTTTCAAGCTTTTCAAGATGGAATGGATGAGGTGGAGAGAAAGATACTAGCATGTGCAAGAAGGTTTGGTTTAGCTTCTCAATATGAAGAAGTGATTGGGATTTTTCAAGCTATATCTAGTGATCCATTAGTTAGAAATTAGTTGTGAACATTGGTATTGGAGAGGATGGAGTTTTTGGAAAGATAAAAAAGTGAGTTTGATGAAGTGTTTCAAGAACCCTCTTGCCTTCATTATCAACCTTCTTATAATCCATATCCTCATGAAGCCATTAACCCTCCTCAAGAAGAGATATTCCAAGATCAAGAGATTGAAACCAAAGAAAACCTTTTGTATTTTCAAGACCCATTCCCCCTTCTTTAAAAACCTCAAGCAGTTTCATCTTGGAGGTTTATCCAAGAAGGCTTTCAAGACAAGAAAGGGTTCATAGCTGAAAAGGTTGAAAATCAAGTTGAAGCTATCAATGAACCTCAATAAGGATGTGATAAGGATAAGGTGGTTGTAGAAGAGAATGAATCACTCATATCACATCTAATTATGGTCTCCCTACAAGAGATCCTAGAAGACTCCTCCATATCTAAGACCCCAAGTAGCAAGAATGCTCCTTTAATTCCCAAGCCTATGCATGAGAAACCTACTATGCCTCATATTCCTTATAAAACTCATGAACATGTTCATCACCCTCCCACCATCTCACTTCTTGAGGAAGATACAATTTTATAGGAGGCAAATGAAGAAGATAAATTTACAATTATAAATGATGAGATGATTCAAATGTGTCTGAGAAAGAAATCTTTATTGGTACTCCACTTGGGGAAGAAAGAGGAATTTTAGTTTTCAAAGATGAGGTCCTATAAGATGATCTTATAATATGCTTCAAGAAGGAGATATAATTACATCTAATATTATTGAGGTTGCTTTTGGTCTTGATATTGATTGCTCTCTATGCAAACAAGCTGAAGTTTTGAAATAATTTGAAATGGTTTTAAATGAGCAAGAGGTTAAACTTTAAGAAGTTGCTTCCTAATGACATCATGATTGCATAGAAAGATTTGAGATTCTTGATATCCCTATATCTATTTAAGATAAATATGGTGTTATTCAAGTTGGTTTCATTCAAATTGACTAAGATAAGGAGATAAAATATTATTTGTAGTAGTATATTGCATCTCTTCAAGAGATTGAAGGCCTTTACAAAGATATGTTTCTTATTAAGCATGCTTATGAGGAGTTTAATCAAGATACATCCATTGAGGACCATGATGTAGCTTGGATTGAGTATTCAAAGCTCTTTGAAGAGCTTGATGAACTTGTAGTAGTCAATAAGCAACATGATGTCACTCGAGATGCCATAGAGACCCAAAGATAATGTCTAAGATAGAATATCATTAGATGAGGTTGCAACTAACAAGCATCATGAGAAGGATATTGAAGTACAAGATGAGTTCATCTTCATAGGTGATTGGTTTTTTGTTGCTAATTTATTTAAAATCAAGCTAAGAGGATTGTCAATCAAGAGGAAGGTGAAGTTAAATAGAGCAAGGTCCAAGAGGTAGCTTGCCTCATACTATTCTTCACCTCATGGAGTAAAATATATCATTATCTTCCCTTTTGATCTAGGAGGAAGAATTTTTTTTAGGTCAGTTGTATATATTAGTTAGTTGTTTGTATCTTGTTTTCCCTAAGTCATTAGCTAGCACATGTATATGTTTTGTTCCCTTGCTTTGTGTGTTGTCCTTGTTTTATATGTGTTTTGAGGTCAAATCAGCTTGTTTTATCTTAGACAATTTCTTTTTAGGTTTGAGTCTAAGTGCAACTGACTCCATTTCCCAATGGAAGGACAAGATAACTAGTCTAGTAAGCATTAAAAGCATGCTACCCCCATGAATCACCAATTTGTTGAAAAATTTTGACCCCTAGGTCAAACTATCAACCCTTTAAGCTATAAAATTTCTTGTCATATATTATAACCTTGTTCATAGATTTTTCATGCCTTATGTGGTCTTAAAAAAGTCTTTCTAAAACCTTATTAGCAAAGATTAAGGTTTATTTGACAAAGTTAAGGTAATGGTTGTTCTTATCTTAGACTAACCTAGTCATGTCATGGTGAGAAAAAGGGATTGGTCAAAAGGTGACATAAATTATTAGGTGTACCTCAAAGTCATTTCATGCCTTCATGAACTTGTATAAATATTTGATGTTGGTTTGGATAAGTTAAGGTTCTTTTGTAAACTTCAAGGTAAAGTTTTATGAATAAAAATATGTTTGTGACTAAATTCCACATGTTTAAAAGCTCAAAAAGTCAAAATATCCATAAAAAACACTTTTAAAGGTTATTTAGGGAGTTTTATAACCATCATATATGTTAGGATGTCAGAAAGTGATCATATTCTTACATTTCAATGCTTAAGAAGAGATTATCACCTGCTTGTACAGACTTGGGATGTTCACTTCTTGGTGAAAATGTTGCATAGGTGTCTCTTGAGCTTATATAGGTCAAATTCATGTTTGTTTTAAAGTTATAAGTCTCAAAAGTCCAAAAATTGCTTCCTTTCCTCAATTACTCTCTTCACAAACTAGTAAAGGTCAATTTCAAGTGGATGTTATGACCAAGAGAGAGAGACATGAAATGATATTTTTGACATGGTATGGGGTTATAATTATCTTAAAATTCATGTTAATTTTTTTCATATTGGAGCTTCCTCATTTGTGAACAATCATTAAGAAGGTAGGGTAGTCTAAAAACACTAGTCAACCCCACAAATTTAATTTCTCTCCTTGAAATGATAGTTTCAAGAAAGTTGAATGCATGAGATCATTTAAAGAAAATATAAGAAGTTTGTTCCAACATTTCACATGTTTAATCAAGCCACACTTGGCATGTGTGGGCTTAGATTGATAAGAAAACTCCATTTTGCATATATTGCAAGATGACTATTATTCTTTCTTTATTATTTTAGGGTTTTACATAGGGTTAAATGAATCCAGGTGATTTTCTAATGTCTCCCACCATCCTTCAATTCAATTTAAGTATCTATAATATATTTGGTTATCCTATATTAGCCTCTCTAAGTAGCTCTCAAGTTGATTTGCAAGGACTCTGTTATGCGTCTCCTTGAATAACAAGGAATGGAGAAGGATTTATCTTACATCATCATAGGTGTGTGAGAGTATTGACCTCATAAGAGATGTAAAAAATCATTATAATAATGTGTTCAATGTGGGAAGATCATGAAAAAACCTTATCAAGGCCTACAACATGATGAATGTAGACCTACAGGTCTGTAGACCTATAGGCCTACATTTCATGAGAAATGCCAAGGAAATGTGCACTTAGGTTTGATATTGAAAACCTAAACAATGGTAAGGAAATTATAGTTTTAATATTCTTAGATGGGTTTAGACCAATAGAGAAGAGTGTTTCTAGACATAATGCATAAGATAGTCAATTCATCACCTACAAGCAGAATAGTAAGTTTTGATGATTTTGAGGCTTGAGCTGGCATGAAAAATGTCTTAGATGTACATGTGAAATATAAGGGAGAAAAAGAGATCCATTTAATTAAATCTATCCCTGCAAAATTCTCTCATGTAAGGATTAATGCATTGAGAAAGTAAGGAACCCAAATAGACCTACATGTAGGGCAAAAGAAGCATACATGACTAATCCAATAAAAGAAAGTGATAATAGGTATGCAAGAAGTCAAGTTGAATTTTAAGGATACCTCATGAAGTTCAATTACATTCAAGTGCCAATGGCCTAGTTTTCAAATGGCAATTTCCAATGCTTAATACTCACAAAACCACATTCATCACCTATAGCCAGCTCTTGAGTAGCTATAAGACATATATATGGTCAAATTAAAGGTATGAGGTCTTGAAAGAGTTGAGAGGGTTCAAAATAGTTAGATATGTTCTCAATATAATTTAAAATTATTTATTTTACTTATTGACTTGTGGAACATCATAAACTCCAAATGCAATGCAACACCTCAATGACCACCTACAGGTTGGTCTAGGTAGCTCAAGTGGTTTTTTAAATTGAGAAAAGATGAAACAAATAATAATGGAATGGGAGTTTTAGGTGATAAAATAGGTTAAAAATGTTCATTTGGGTCCAAAAAACTAAAAGATAGGTCAATGGGAGGATGATCAAACAAGGCTTACTTCAACCTAAAAACATAGACAACTTGCCATCTACAGGCCTGCCTAGAATGAAAGGTGTCTTTTAGTTTAAGAGACATAGAGTTTTTAAGGAAATAAAATTAATTTTAAATTTTTATCTTATAATATTATGACTTCATATAATCATCACTGTGAACAAAAGGATGGAAATGTGGATAAGCTTTTTTTAGGCTTGTAGAAGCCTAAGACCATATACACAAGAGTGTATGTACATTCATGGAAAGGGTGACCTATTAGGGATAAATTCAGAGTATAATGACTTGCATAAGTTCATAGATATGGAAAAAATCCTACATATAGGGTAATACAAAAAATACCATTTAAGCATATGAGACCTCCTCGAGCTCTCTAGGTGTATGACTGCAATCCAAAACCAAACTTTCTCTTACTTGGTGTGAGTCTGAACTAGTGTATGGAGACAAATGTTTTTAATGTATGATTATTGGGTCCCCACACTTAAAAATTATAGAATTTGTTATTGTTTTTGACCCCTAACCTTCATGAACAATAGCTAAGACTATAGGCCACTCTCTAATGGCCTAGTTGTAACCTGAGAAGCACCTTCTTATGCGTGGATCTATACAAATAGGATGCATGGTAACCTAATAACTTATGGATAGTTTAGGGGGATATTTTACTTGATATTTTTGGCATTTTTTTAGGATTTGAGGGCCCTGGGGTTATGAACAATTGTTAATAACTCAAATAGGTCTAAACCCTCCTAAAACCCTAATAAGGACCTAATGTGAGAGATTTGCCTCCAAAGTGAATTTAATGACTTGAATTTATTTTTAAACATAATTAACACCATTTATCACTCTAATTAGGTCCTTAACATGTACTTTTATTGTACCTATAACTGTATAAATGTAATAAATGTTGTACTTTTATAAGGTTTTGAGCTCCAAATAGGGTATAGAGTATCATGGACACTTTAAAAATATTGGGGAGGATTATTTTAGATGTATTATACCTCTCCACGTCAAAAAATACATATAAACCACCCTAAAAATTCTCAAATAAATCTATTTTTAAAGGCAATCTGAAACAAGCTTGAGAATGGGCTAGTTTATTGGCCATTTATTGGTTTGCTTAGCTACAAAAGGTTATTTAAGCCCAAATTTGGTATGAATAAAATTCACATGGTCCTAAAATTTAATCACACATTTAATAAATTTTTAACACGTGTGAGAGTCCTATGGATCCAAAATTCAATTTTTAGGCCTAGAGGCCTAATTGAAACCTAATTAGAAAGACAAAATAGCCTAATAAGTGTACTTCCACTTAGAGATGGGTCCTAAAATTAAGAATGGATATGTAAGGGGATACTAGGTGCTCAAATATATTCCCAATTTTCAAATATCATTTTTACACTTTCATATACAAAGAGCTTTACTTGTATTTAAGGCTACAAGTAATTGAGGCCAAATGAGAACTTAAGGTACAAGATGAGATCTTGGGGGTAGTTTGAAGACTTTAAATGAGTTGTTTTAGGTCTGATATGATGTGAAGATTCCATTAATAGATAATACTTTCATTTATGATTAAAAACTCAAGAATTAACACTTGAAATCAAGATAGGCATAGCGAGGCCAAGTAGGTTTCAAGACACCTAAGATGTGAAATCATCATTGCAGGGTTAGTTTTAGGATTTTACTAAATAGATGAAAGGTGTCAAGAGTAGATCAACATAATTCCAACATGAATTTATATTTAATGAGTCCATTTTTCATCCCATAATCTAATAAAAATGGCATTTTTGAATAACAAGTGTAAGACATCAAGCAAGATGAAGATTCTTATGCCACTTGGAAGATTAGGCATCTTCAGAAGAGGAACACATGTCTTGGATATTTTATGGGACTATTTCATAACTCATTACTCTCTTGAAAGACACTTGGAAATATCTCCCTTCTACAACATTCTCTCTTTTCTCTCATTTCTCTATAAATTGAGCCTTGATAGCCTATGTAGGTATCCTCCACCTAATTGTGACAAAGCCCTTCCCATGTTTAAGCCTTTTATCAATGACAAACTTTTGGTTTTACCTCCTCCTTTGACTAGTTTCAATGTATGTGTTTGAATATTTAATCTTATCAAGTGGTTAGTTTATCTCCCTTGGCACATTGTCCTTTATAGCATTCATATTCAATTTGAAAGCCTTTGTGCATGTCTTGTGAAATTTTTAAGGGAAGTGTGAAATATTGAGTGAGTTGTCTATTCATTACTGTCATTTCATGAACTATTGACTAGTCCTCCTAGATCAATCATCTTTCACAAACCTCCACAATGAAGTGTTGATGTTGAGAAGTAGGTTATGAGTAGGGTTTATTTCAAGTAGTCTCATGGTTGATGTGCACTTAAAATTAGTTGGTAGTGGTAAAATTATTTTAGTGTATCACCTCCATTAGAGTATGTTTCTCTCTCTTTTCCTATCAAGTTGGTAGAGTAGTAGATGAGCCTAAGTGATACATCAAAGGAGCTAGCCCTTTAACCTAGAGATTCAATCCAACACTAGGCCACCCATCGCCTCACATTGTCTCAATCTTATCCTAAATTTAGAAGGCTTGATCTACCTTCTAAGGGTGAAAATTTGGGTGATAATAGTTTTGGCATGCCCAGTGGGACTAAGGTCCAAAGTATAATAAGGATTATTGGTGTTTTTCTTCTACATATCAGCCTTTGGATGCATTTAAAACGTTAATGGTGACTCTAGGATTAATCAACTAGTTCTAGCAGCCCTGGCACTTGTTCAAAGTAAGTTGTGTTTTCAATTTACTATATTTATGAGGTTTTAATTTCATGCAAGTCAATGATACATCTCAATCTTATGGTAATCCCTATCATCCCTATAATGAGCCTTATCAGCCCTATAATGATCCTTACCAGTAGTATGATGATTCGTATTAGTCCTATAATGCTCCTTATTAGCATTAGTATGACCCAAACTATATACCTCAATAACCTTATCAAAATTATTACCCTCCTTACTACCAAGAGCATCACTCTTATCCTCCTTGTGAGCCATATTAGTTTTGTGATCAGCCCACACCCCCCCGCCACATGGATATGGTAATGCATATGAATATCCTTGTCTTCAATCATGTTATCCTCTTCCCCCTCCTCTACCAACTTTCCAATCTTTTCAAGATGGAATAGATGAGATGGAAAAAAAGATACTAGCATGTTCAAGAAGGGTTTGTTTAGATTCTTAATATGAAGAAGTGATTGGGATATTTCAAGCTGTATCTTATGATACATTAGTGAGAAATGAGTTGTGTACATTTGTATTAGAGAGGATGGAGATTTAGGAAAATAAATGTGAGTTTGACCAAGTGTTTCAAGAACCCTCTTACATTCCTTATCATCCTTATTATACTCCATATCCTCATGAAATCATTATACATCCTCAAGAAGATCTATTCCAAGATCAAGAGATTGAAATCAAAGAAGACCTTATGCCTTTTCAAGCCCCATTTCCACTTCCTCAAAAACCTCAAGTTGTTAAATCTTGGAGGTCTATCCAAGAAGGATTTCAATACAAGAAAGAGTTCCTAGTTAAAAAGGTTGAAAATCAAGTTGAAACTATTAAGGAACCTTAATAAGGATATGAGAAGGATGAGGTGTTTTTTGAAGAGAATGAAGAACTCATAACACATCTGAATTTGCTCTCCCTCTAAGAGTTCCTAAAAGAGTCATCCATATGCAAGACCCCAAGTTACAAGAATGATCCCTCAATTTCCAAGAATATTCATGAGCAACCTACCATGCCTCATATTCCCTCTCATACTCATCAACATGTTCATCACCCTCCCACCATCTCCCTTCTTATGGAAGAACTAGTTTTATGGGAGGCAAATGAAGAATATCAAAATGCAGTTGTAGATGATGAAGATGATTGAAGTGTGTATGAGGAAGAAATGTTCATTGGTACTCCACTTGGGTAAGAAAGAGGAAATTTAATTTTCAAATATGAGGTTGGAGAAGATGATCTTGATAGTATGCTTCAATAAGGAGATTCAATTACATCTAATCTTGTTAAGGTTGTAGGTGGTCTTGATGTTAAAGGCTCTCTAAGCAAACAAGTTAAGGTTTTAAATGAATTTAAAATTATTTCAAATGACCAAGATGTTGAACTTGAATAATTTTTTCCCAATCACATCATGATTACATAGAGAGGTTTGAGATTCTTGATAGCCCTAGAGCTCTGTAGGAGAAAGATGAATATGTTATTTAAGTTGGTCTCATTCAAATTGCCCAAGATAAGGAGCTAAAAGAAGATTATAAGTAGTACCTTACATCTCTTTAATATATTGAAGGCATTTTTCAAGATAAACTTCCTATTGATCATGCTTATGAGGAGTTTAATCAAGATAAATCCATTGAGGACCATGATACAACTTGGATTGAGTATGCAAAACTCCTTGAAGATCTTGATGAACTTGTAGCAGTTGATAAGTAACATGAGGTCACTCAAAATGCCATAGAAACCCAAAGACAATGTCTAAATGGAATATAATTAGATGAGGTTGAATCTAACAAGAATCATGAGAAGGATATTGACGTACAAGATGAGTTCATATTCCTAGGTGACTAGTTTATTGTTGTTACTTCATTTGAAAGCATATCAAGAGGATTATAAATCAAGAGAAAGGTGAAGTCAACAAGAACAAGGTCCAAGAAGCAACTTGCATCATACTATTATTCATGTCATGGAGAAAATATCTCACAATATTCCCTTTTGATCTAGGAGTAAGAAGTTGACTTCAGGTCAGTTGTATATATTAGTTACTTTGTTTGTGTTCGTTTTCCCCTACGTGTTTAGCTAACACATGTGTGTGTCTCATTTACCTTACTTTGTGTATTGTCCTTATTTTGTGTGTTTAGAGGTCAAATCAATTTGCTTTTTCTTATTCAAGGTCTGATCAAGTCTGAGTCTGAGTGCAACTAACTTTATTTCCTAATAGAAGGACAAGGCATCTGGTCTAGTAAGCATATCAAGCATGTTACCCCATGAATTGCCAATTTCTTGACCAATTTTGACCCCCTAGGTCAAAATTTAAACCCTTATAGGTAAAAACTTGCCTATCATGTATTATAACCTTATTCATAGTTTTGTCATGCCTTATGCGGTCTTCAAAAAGTCTTTATAAAACCTTATTATCAAATATTAAGGTTTATTTAACAAAGTTAAGGTAATGGTTGTTCTTATCTTAGACTAGCCTAGTCATGTCATAGTGAGAAAATGGGCTTGGTAAAAATGTGTCATAGTTTATTAGGTGTCCCTAAAATTCATTTCATGCCTTCATCAACTTGTATAAACATTTAATGTTGGTTTGGAGAAGTTAAGGTTCATGTACAAACTGCAAGGTAAAGTTTAAGAAGAAAAGATGTTTTTGACTGAATTTCACTTGTATCAAAGTTCATAAAGGACAAATATACATAAAATCCCACATTCCAAGGTTTTGAGTGAGATATATAACTACAATATATGTTAGTATGTCATAAAGTGATCATATTTTTGCATTTTAACACTTTAAAAGATCTTTTTACCCACTTGTACAAACTTGGGATGTTCACTTCCATGTGAAAATGTTGAAGAGATGTATCTTAATATTTTTAAGTTCAAATTAATGTTTAGTTTTTAGGTATAGGTCTCAGTATTTTAAAAATTGTTTCCGTCCCTCATTCACTCTCTTCACAAACTAGCAAAGGTCAATTTCATCTGGATGGTACATCCAAGAAAGAGAGAGTCGTGGCCTAATATTTCTGATAGAGGAGGGGGTCCTAATGAGAATAAAATTCATGTAAATGGTTTTCATATTTTTACTCCCTCCTTTATGAATAATTGTTAAGAAGGTACGATAGCTTGAAAAAGCTAGTCAACCCCATAAGCTTAATTTCTCTCCTTGAAATTATAGTTTCAAGGAATTTTAATGCATGAGATCATTTGAATAATATATAAGGGGTATATTCATACATTTCACATGTATATCCAAGCCACTCTTTGCATGTGTGGGCTTATATTGATAAGAAAACTCCATTTTTGCATATATTGTAAGATGATTATCATTATTTCTTCATTGTTTCAGGGTTTTACATAGGTTATAATGAATATAGGTGATTTTTTAATCTATCCCACCATCCTCCAAATCTATTCAAGGCTTGAAAACATATTTGGTTATCCTATACTAGCCTCTCCAAGTAGCTCTGAAGTTAACTTCCAAGGACTATGTTATGGGTCTGCTTGTGTAACAAGGAATTGATAAGGATTTATCTTGAATAATCATAGGTGTGTGAGAGTATTTACTTTAAAATACAGGTGATTAATCATTATAGGAATGTGTTCAAGGTGGGCAGATCATGAACAAGCCTTATAAAGGCCTAAAACATGATGAATGCAGACTTGTAGACCTACATTTCATGAGGAATGCAGATGAAATGTGTACTTAGGTTTGATCTTGAAAACATAAAAAATGGTGAGTAAATTTTAGATTTTATATGATTATATGGGTTTATACCAATAGAGAAGATTGTTTCAAGACCTAATGCATAAGACCATCAATTACTCACCTACAGGCAAAATAGTAAGTTTTTGATGCTTTTGAGGCCTTGAGTTGGCATGAAAAGTGTCTGAGATGTACATGTGAAATATGAATGAGGAAAAGAGATCCATTTAGATAAATATAACCCCTCATGGTGATTTCATTTAAGGACTAATGGCTTGAGAAAGCAAGGAACCCAAATAGACCTATAGGTAAGGCAAAGGAAACATACATGACTAATCCAATAGAAAAAAGTGTTAATAGGCATAAAAGAGGTCAAGTTGAATGTGAAGGATCCCTAATGAAGTTAAATTATATTTAAGTTCCAATGGTATGGTTTTTAAACGGTATTTTTTAAGGATTAATACTCACAAAACCACAATCATCACCTATAACTAGCTCTTGAGCAGGTATAAGACATATATATGGTCAAATTGAAGGTATGAGGTTTTGAAAGAGTTGAGAGGGTTAAAAATAATTAAATAGGATATCAATATAATTTATAATTATTTATTTTCATCATTGACTTGTGGAATATCATAAACTCCAAATGTATCCCAACACCTCAATGACCACCTATAGGTTGGTTTAGGTAGCTCAAGTGGTTTTGAAACTTGAGAAAATATGTAATGAAGAATAGTGGAATTGGAGTTTTAGGTGATAAAATAGGTTTAAAAGGTTAATTTAGGTCCAATAAACCTAATTATATTTCAATGATAGGATGATCAAACAAGGCTTACTTCACTTTGCATACATAGTCAACTTGCCATTTGTAGGCCTACCTAGAGTGAAATGTGTCTTTGGGTTTGAGAGACATAAAGGTCTGAAGGAAAATAAATCAATTGTAAATGTTTCTATTATGATATTATGACTTCATATAGTCTTCACTATCAATAAAAGGATGCAAATATTGATAAGTTATATTTAGACATGTAGAAGCCTAAGACCATATACATAAGTATGTATGTATGGTCATGGAAAGGGTAGCATATTGGGGATAAATTGAGAGTATTAGGGATGTGAAAAAGTTCATAAATATTGAACAGACCCTAGAAGGTCATCCACAGGTAGGGGAAGACAAGAAAAGACCATTCAATCCTATGAGACCTCCTCAAACTCTCTAGGTGCATGACTGCAATCCAAAACCAAACTTTCTCTTTCTTGGTGTGAGTATGACCTAGTACATGGATCCAAATTGTTTTCATGGATGATTAATGGGTCACCAAACTTCAAAATTATTACATTGTTTTTTGTTTAAGACCCCTAACCTTCATAAACAATAGTTAAGACTACAGACCACTCTCCAATGGCCTAGTTACAACCCGAGAAGAACCTTCCTGTGCTTGGACCTATAAAGGCATGATGCATGGGAACTTAAGAACTTATAGATGGTTGATGTGGATAGTTTAATTTATATTTTTGGAATTTTTTTGG
Source organism: Torreya grandis (assembly GCA_037957365.1). Taxonomy (NCBI): domain Eukaryota; kingdom Viridiplantae; phylum Streptophyta; class Pinopsida; order Cupressales; family Taxaceae; genus Torreya; species Torreya grandis. The sequence continues at coordinate 2,068,069 of JARHVA010002219.1, read as the reverse complement.
GATCTGAGGGCCCTAGGTTTTTGAATAATCATTAAGAACTCATATAGGTCTAAACCCTCATAAAACCCTAATAAGGACCTAATGTGAAATATTGGCCTCCAAATTGCATGAAATGACTTTAATTTCTTATAAAACCTCCTAAAAACCATTGATCAATCTAATTAGGTCCTTAACATGTACTTTTATTGTACCTACAACTATACATATGCAATAAATGTTATACTTTTGTAAGCTTTTAAGTTTCAAATAGGGTATATAGGATCATGGATAATTGTAAACAATTAGGAAGGATGATTTGGGATGTATTATATCTCTCGAATTGCAAAAATATATACAAACCACCCTGAAAATGCTCAAATAAATATAGTTTTTAAAGCTAATCTGAAACAAGCTTGAGAAAGGGCTAGTTTCTTAGCCATTTCTTGGTTTGCCTAACTAAACAAGGTTTAAAAAGCCCAAATTTTTTATGAATCATGGTAACATATTACTGAAATTTAATCACACACTTCCTATAGTTTTCACACATGTGGGAGGCATGTGGACCCAAAACTCAGTTTTTAGGCCTAATGTATACCTAATTGGCGCGAAAAAATAGGCTAATAAGTGTACTCTCACTAAGATTTGGGTCCTAAAATTTGGCATGGAGATATAAGGGTATAATAGGTACTCAAATATATGATCATTTTTCCAATATCCTCTATACACTATCCTACAGAAAGATATTTATCTATTTTCAAGGTTATAAGAAATTTAGGCCAAATGAGAGAGTACGATACAAGATGAGATTTTTGGGGTAATTTGAGGCCTCTAAATGAGTTGTTTTAGGTCTGATATGATGTTAATATAACATTAAATGAGAAGAAACTCAATTATTAGCACAAACTCAAGAATTGACACCTACAATCAAGATAAGCATAGTAAGGCCAAGTGGGCTTCAAGACACCTAATAGGTGTAATCATCATTGTAGGGTCAGTTTTAAGAGTTTCCTAAATAGATAAAAGGTGTCAAGATCAAATAAACATCAATCCAACATAAATTTATGGTGAGTGAGGCCACTTGTCACCCCATAAGCCAAGACAAAGGGTAGTTTTGAAGAACAAGTGAGATATGTCGAGCAAGATGAAGATCCCTATGCCACTTGGGAGATTAAGCATCTTCAAAAGAGGATTTTGGAGATGTAATGGGACTATTGCATAACTAATTCTTGTTTGTAACTCTATTTAGAGACACTTGGAAATATCTCCCTTCTACACCCTTCTCTCTTCTTCTCTCTCATTTATCTATAAATTAAGCCTTGATAGGCTATGTAGGTATCATCCACCTGGGTATTGTGAAGCCCTACCCATTTTAAATCATTTTTTAAATGATAAACTTATATTTTTACCTCCTCATTTGATTAGTTTCAATGTGTGTGTGACTATTTGATCTTGTCAAGTTGTTAGCTTATATCCCTTGGCATGTTGTCATTTCTAGCATTCATATTTAGTTTGAAAGCCTTTTTTAGGTCTTGTGAAGTGCTTAAGGGAAGTTTGAAAGGTTGAGTGAGTTGTCTATTCATTAGTGTCATTTCATGACCTCTTGACTAGTCCTCTTACCTAAAGTATATTTCACAAACCTCCATAATAAAGTGTTAATTTTGAGAGGTAGATTAGGAGTAGTGTTTATTTTAGGTTAGTCTCATGGTTGATATGCACTTGAATCTGATTGGTAGTGGTCAAACTATTTTTTTGAATCACCTCCATTAGACTATGTTTCTCTCTCTTTTTCTATCAAGTTGGTAGATTAGTATATGAGCCTAAGTGATACATCAAGGGAGCTATCCATTTAACCTAGAGATTCAATCCAACATTAGGCCACCCATAGCCTAGGATTGTCTCCATGTTGTCCTAAATTTGAAAGGCTTAAACCACCTTCCAAAGGTTCAAATTTGGGTGATAATAGGTAGTGCTCAGTGACAAGGGGTCATTGAGGTTAGATCAACGCCATGACACTAACCCATATTTGGCCAAACTCATTACAAGGGTGAATAAGGGTGAAGAGCTAGGTTTTGATTATTTGAAAAAGATTGACAACATGTGTGAAATAATTGAATGTACTAGAGTAAAGGTGACATAAAACACAAAATGGTGAAGTTGTTCATATCTAGATATAGTTGATATTCCATATTGGACACCTATATCACAACATAACACCTACGTAATTGTAACTATCAAGATCTTGTCTAAGGCCATAAAAAGAATATTTACAACATCTAATGATTGATCTAGGGCACTAATATAATCCACTTTTAGCATGTTCCTTCTCAGACCTGCACACACATAGTAAACTAGCTAAGTACCATTTATTTTGATATCTTTCAATAGTTTTACTTTACTATTTTTAATAATCTCAGCATTATAAATTTAGAATATTGTTTATCTAAATTTTCTATTAATTATCCTACTATAAATTAGTCTATCATCCTTGTGCTTAGGAAAATCTATATTTTCTTAACCCAAGAAGACCCCACTATCTAAATTTAGGTTAAAATAAAAACATTATATATCTTACATAAATAACATAAGAATATATACATAATATCATATCAATAAATATAAAAAAATTGTGTTAAAATCACCCTATGGTGACTTGAATAAATATTTGAAATCAATTTGGTCTTAAAATTTTTAAATTGATTGAACACGTAAAGTAGTGAGAATTCTATAGTAATGATTTTTTAGGGATTTCCCCGAACATTTATAAATTGAAAGTGAAAATAAAAAATATTAACTCACTCTTAACTTTGTCTTTTGTAATCAAAACACAAGAGAGAGTTGTTACTATGTAGAATCGACAAGAATTCATATCATGTTGATTGTATCACATGAGGGCATCCACCACACCAACTCAAGTGCAAAGGCTAGTAAGCCATTATGATCCTTTTCTTTAATCTTTACTTTATTCTTAAAAAAATTAAATATGCATATCTAGCATAGGGTACTATGTTTCCCCTGATTATGGACCTATACACATGTGATTTTTTTTTAATTCTAGTTAGCATTTATATGGTCTTAGTCAAATTCATACAATTATGGTAAATATTATATGTACCTAAAATATTGTACCAAATTTTGAATTTATGATACCTAAAACTATAAAAAAATTATACAAGCATATTTTACATTAGCAACAAACTAATTTTTATTTTTATTTTCCATGATGCAGGAAACTATATGCATGCGAGAGCTATGCCATAACACTATACTAAATAAAATATAGGCACTAGGATATATGAGGCTCAATGGGTGTATATTTATATAATTTTCCAATTCCATGTAATGAATCTTATTGGGATGTGATTTGACTAGGCTATGCTCACCATTTTGGCTAAGTAGTGTAAAGTGACACCTATACATTATGGCTCATTATAAGGAAGATGATATTACCTATAGCAAATGCATAGAGGATTTTAAAGCTTCTTATATAATGGGGGAACATTATAGTAGAATATATCATTAAGAATGAACAATGATTATCTCATGGGTAAAATATGGGGATGATTAAAGAACTTGAGGATGGATGAGCTAACCTACTTAATACCAATGCTTAGGAATATGCACCACGATTATAAAAATTCTAGGTTGTATTTTTGAGATCATTATAGAGGGTTTTAATGGTGGTTTATCTTTCTCATATGTCCTTCATCACATAGTGTATGCATTAGTGGAGAGGTACATCATATACTCCTTGTGATGTTTCATTACCATTAAATTTAAGAAGGAACTCTATATATTTGTGTATAAGAGAAACACTATAGAGAATGTAGGGGGAACACTATATTAGTATGAGGAATATGATCCCCTAAAAGTGACTAGGCCTATCAACCTACCCACTTATATAGAGAATATATATACCATTGGAATTGATATGTCATACAAATGGAAAGAAGATACAATGAAACCTATATGTATCACACTAGAGGAGTACTATAATGTCTCTAATAGAGATAAACATCACTCAATGACCATATAAGGATCATGTAGACTAGGATGGATATGTCATAGAGATGAAAAAAATTAGGTAAAGTAGATGATATCAATAAAAATTTATAGACATCCTTGATATATTTGAGTATGAGAGGGTACTAAGGTAGTTATCAAACTAGATACATGATGTACCCCTAGCCATTGCATTATTATTCAAGACAATGCTGATGTACCTAGAGGAACAAATATTAGATGGTGCCTCCTTTTGAATCTCATGAACCCAAAAGTTATAATGATGAGGATGAGAGGGATTTTTATCCTAAAGTTGATAATGTCATATCTATATAAGGAAGTTTGGCATACTGGTTGTGGTTTAGCCAACACAACTATTCCCACCATAGGGATAGTGACACTATCCTAGGGAAGGAAACTATGTAGAAGTTGTTGAGGAGGTAGGATAAAATTAGGTAGATGAGGAAGAGTGTTTATTTTATATAATTTGATCAATGAGGGACTTAATCCTTTGGGAGGGAACCTATATTAATAGGTATAAAAAAATAATTTTTATATTTAATTTAATGTTTTAATGTTTACTGATTAATCATTATATAATGTGAAAAAGGTATGATCAAATAATAGATGATAAACATCATTACCAAAGTATAAATAATGACACAAATCATACTAAAAGACATTCTTGGTATGGTTAATAAATTTGAATTTGAGGTATTGATACATACCCCCTAGTTTATCTAGTCAAGTAGGATAGCATAAGATATTTACATGCAATTTCCTTTTTGGGGTATGCGAGATTATAGCTCACACATGCAAAATTTTAAGTCACATAAGCAAAAACACACCTTTATTATATTAAAGCTTCACTAGCAATGTTGACTTACTCGAGAAAATTTTTCTAGAGATAAGAAGAGCATACCCATACTACTAGAGATGAGATTGTTTACACCTTATTAATTATGTAATTTTAGATAAAATATAAGTACCCTAAGGTTGTGAAATATCGATACAAAGATTCCTTAGGGTCAAGTTCTAGAAATATGACACAAACTAGCTCTCATATCCATAATTTTAGTTTCCCCATAAGTTATAGAGGAGAGGTGAGGGGATCATTCCACTACACCTAGTACATGATTTTTTAGATCCATGTTCACCTATGTATTGTTTACCTATGAATGGATAATATATTTTATCCTTTTAATTTTTTGTGTGGTATAATACATTCACAAAATAAATAATATTTTTATAAACACATTGTACTAATATGAAAAAAAAAAATCATGACATAACATTTTTTTTTTTTGATAGGGGTGAAAGTCATTTTTTAAAGGGCCCAAACCCTTAATATAATATGACTAAAATATAAGATAGTGAAAAATGAGAAGGATAAAAAAACATGGCAATATTTCAAACATACCTAAAAATAGTGAAGTTGTAAAAAATTAAAAAACCACAATAAGCCTAATTACAATGCCTCTAATACAAGATAAAATTGAGCTATTAGCCTTTATGTTTCTTGTGTTTTATTTTTATCATGAGCAATAACTCCTCTTCCTTGAGATTTATAAGATCTAAGAAAGCATTTTGTTAATTTAAGCTTATAAGATAGTATTTCAGTGATGTATTTACTCTTGGTTGTTCTAATTCAAACCTTTTACTATTATCTAACTACTCATAGTTAAAAAGGATTGGTTCTTGGGGGAATTCCTCCCCTTCCTTCTTAGGAGGTCTTCTTTATTGATCATAAATACTTGTTAGATAATTTATATTGTGTTCACCATTACACTGCCCTAAGGTTGAAGAATCATCATCCTCTACCATATTTAATCCATTCATTACCCTAAATTTTCCATCCATTTCCTTGAGTTATCTATTATGTTTCTCTAATGCCCAAGAATTTTTGACATCTTTTATAGTTGCATCATTCATGACATAATATAACAACAAAAATAAACCATTGAAACTTAGAAAATCATAATTGTGGAAAACACACAAAAATTAATGGAAAAACATACATTTTTAACAATTCACACACAAATATGAAATAACAATAATGGACAAGGGTAATAAATAGTGGATACTTATTCATTAAATCTTTTATAAACACATTAAATTACCAAAACTATCTCCAAATATTCATTCATTACTAATAAGTTATTGTAGATTTATATGAAATATAAAATAAAATAAAATAAATAAGATGGTTTTGGAGAGTTTTAAATAATGTCATGTAGGTTTCCTAGTGAGTGGATGAAGTGCCTTGATATTCTAGGTGACAATGACAAAGTGTGCAATGTACTTGTCCTAGTGTGCTTGAAGTTGGCTTGGTTGATCTTTAGTTTTTGGCATGGTTAGAGATGTTTAGCGATGAGTATGGAGTATTTATCATATGAAAGGGGTCCTATAATATTTTTTATATACTTTGATTTCTTGTGTGCATGAGTGTAATTAATCTAGTTCTTCATTATGTTCATATAGACATTTTGGGTCCAATGGCAGAAAATTTGAGTAGGCAATTTGATGACATCATAATTACCACATGTGGATGAGTCAAGGGGAGTTGGTCACATGGTTGTGATCACATTAGTCCCTAGTTTCTATGTGTAAATTCTCAAGTCTATCGATGAAGCATGACAAAATATATATAAGTGCAAAGTCAAGATCTTAGGCATTTTGACAATGTTTTCCCATACTTAGCCAAATTTGTAATGTGGCAAGAAATGTTGAGTAGGCATTTTTATGGTGGAATATCTCCCATGTGTGGATGTTTCAAGAGAAGGTGATCATATGGGTTTGTTTAGTTTTGTTCCTATTTTATTTTTGCTAACTTTTTGGCCAAGAATTGAAGCACGACAAAAACTATGCATGTGCAAAGTTGGTCTTTCTAGATAATTCTTGACATAGTTGGCTCTATGAATAGATAAATCTAAGGAGGCATTTTAAATTCATTATATCTCACACAGTGAGGGTCTTAGGAGTATATTTTTATATTTTTGGATTCTCCTATGTGAGGATATCATATGGTCCAATTTTTAGAACTTGCGCTTGAGCAAAGCAAAAGATATGAAGATGCAAAGTTAACCTTACAGACAAATTGCAAAGGTCCCCATACTTATTCTATTCTACACAATGTTAAAAATTAGGACTAGATGGAGATCTAATGTCTTGATATAAATTTTATATTGAATATATTTAGTGTGAATAAATTCAAAGAGGTCAAAGTGTTCATTGGTTAACCAAGGTAAAGATCGAGCTCCTTACAAAAGGATCAACAGAGTATGTTTGTTCTAAGGTCTCAAAAAGTAGTAAGATGAGGACAAGTGCTCGATGGTTAATGGTATAAGTGATTAAGAGGAAAATTAGGGTGAAAATTGTCATGGTCATGGGGTTTTTGAGTAATATTAAATGGTGAGTGTTATAAGGTAAATACCTAACTAGTCTATAGAGATTGATGGTACATAATGAGTCAATATTGCAAGATTGCATGAGAACAGGTCAATTGTTCAAGGTTTAACATTTTTTAGTGGCACACTATTATTTAAAGCTCAATATTAATTCAATAATATTTATGGTGTGTGTTTTATCTTAACATCAAGGACACAATATGCGAGCATAGTGTTTGATGTTTAACTGTGACCATTTGAATTTAACAAAGGAAAGAATAGCACCTAGTTTTTGAGCCATAACTTTTGATCTATGTAGAAAGAGAATTTAACCATGGTGTAAAAAGATAATTTGTAGAGGAATCCAAGGCACATCTTAAAATATTAATTTTAATTTCTAATTATTAGTAAAGTAAAAGTTATTAAGGTTCAAAGTTGACTCTATGTTCATACATGTTTTGCAAGTAACACAAGAAGGGTAATTAAGTTACTCTGATGATATTTCAATGTCTCATGATGACTTATATATTTCAGAGTGTTTTAGACTCCATAAGGATTCTTTTTGTGCATTATGAAGTATTGACCAATCATATGTAGTATGAACAAAGGTTTATAAGTTGACTATGTATTTGTTTACAGTGACTGTGTTCACAGAATGATGTTTGAGTAAATTGTGCTTAAGTAAAAGGGTATTTTGATGGTTATTATAACTTAAAGAGGACATATAGATCATTTGGAATGGGTAAATTCATTTTTAAAGTGTTCATGTGTTTTATTTTTATCGAATAAGATGTCAAAGAGGTAAATGGATCATAATAGGACCTAAAAGGTGACTTAGGCCTATTTGAAAATGTGTTATGCTTAAGTGTGACCCATGTAAGATGCCTTAAGGGTTAAGTCATGCCTAATTTCCAACCAAGATATGAAAATTCATGAAATATCTATAAATTTTAAATCATATATGATGATTTCTAGAATTTGGGAGAAGATTTATGGAGGTACATGCGAGTATTGTGGAATGAAGGAGAGGTAAAGTACCCAATTGATGACTTGATGAGTAGAGTAGATTGAGGAATATATGTATGACCCATATGTCATATTTATAATTTTTTACTAGTGATATTTTAGTTTGAGGATATGTGAAGAGGTCTGAGTGTGCATATGAGGATAGTTTAACTGAAAAAGGAAAGAGATTGTGGCATGCCTATGTGAGAGTCATGTATGAGATAGAGAGGGATTTTTTGCAAGGGTTAGATAATTATAGATCCATCATCAAGTGTTTAATACATTATTACTAAGGTGGAAGTGTTCAAATTAGGGTCTAAAGGACTTGATCTTTCTTAGGGGCAGTTGTTCCTTGTGAAACAAGTGTTTAACTAAAGGCCTTTAGTCAGGAAGATTTGATCAAGGTTTTATTGATTTAAAAGAGTTAACCAGTCTCTTGTTTATAATTTCTTATAGGATAATTAGTTCATGTGTTTTAGGATTAAGAGTGGGTTTTATTCCCCATGAGGGTTTCCCATAGGAACTATGTGTTATGTGTTTGATCTTGTGTATGTATTGAATAAATGAGCTCTCTTGTTAATGTTTCTTAAACAAGTTGATATGTGTTGATTGTTTAATATTTTGGAAGTATTGGAATTGAACTTGAAATATTTTGAATCACTGATTCAACCCCCCCCCCACTCTTGATGATTTTACCTCTAATAATTAGTATCAAAGCAACTCATTTGATAAAGGCTTGATAGCTTGAAGGTGATCTAAGGTACAATATGGTTAGTCATCAAGGAGGTTTCTCTACTAAGAAAACATCAATGTTAAATAGATATAATTCTACTTTGAGGAGTGCAAGGATGAGGACATACATCATGTCCCTAGGGTTTGACATTTGACTATCTGTTGTGGATGGTTATGTTTCCCCTATTACTCCTCCATCTAGTGTTGTCGATAAGAAGTTATTTGAAAACAATTCCAAGGAAATGAATGCTATTACTTATGGTCTTTCAAAGACTAAATACACCAAGTTAACCCATTGTAAATATACTAAAGAGATATGGGAAAAAATTCATATCATTTATGCAGGAGATTCAAAGGTCAAGCTTACTAAATTACGGACTCACAGAAGGCAATTTCAAAATCTCAAGGTGAAGGAAGAATATTTTGTGGAATCCCTTTTACAGAGAGTTGATGAGATTGTGAACATCATTAAAGGTCTTGGAGAGAACCTTAAAGAGGATACTATAGTTAAAAATTTATTAAGGTCCATCTCTCTCAAATTTTATCCTAAAGTATTTGATGTAGAAGATAGTTATGATCTTACTCAGCTGAAGTTGGATCAATTGCGTGGCATCCCTAATTCCTATGAGATGAGGAATAATGATGATATACCACCAAAGAAGGAAGCATATTTAAAGATTAAAATAAATACAATGAAGAAGTTTCAAGCTAAAAAAACACAAGGAGGATGACATTTATGATAAAGTTCAAGGAAATTGAAAATAGGTTCATGTAAGTATAAGGGTAAACTATCCCTCAAATGCTTCAATTATGGAGAGGTAGGAAATTTTACTAATAAGTGCCCTCATAAGTATGATAAGGATGATGATGAAGAGCATGATCAAGGTCATGATGATGGCAAGAGATCATTCAAGTCTGATAAAAGCAAAAAGGGTTTCAGAAAGTTTAACAATGAGAAGAAGTACTTCAAGGACAAGAAGAGTCTCTAGACCAAAGAAGATTGCATCTCATTAGATGAGAGTGAAGTCAATGAATCAGAGTATGATCATGAAAATGATGGTCCTATTGAAAATGAATACATGTTCATGGCTGAGGAAGGAAGTTATTCACATCAAAATGAGTCTAGTTGGAGTGATTCAGATGATGACAAAGATGAGATGGACTATGAGACTACATTGACAAATGCTCTTGACAAACTAAATATTGAGAAGAAGATTAATAAGAAGATTAAATCTAAGCTCAAGGATTATGAGAAACAATTTAGAGTATTTGAGGCAAGACTGAATGAAGATGCCAAGGAGCATGAAGATATAGTAAAACATCTTAGTTGTCAATTTGAAATCCTATCTACAAGCCTAAAAGATAAAGAATATGAATGTTCAAGGTATGCTTATGAGATTGTGTCTTTGAAAGATGAGTTGGAGAAGTATGCAAGCAAGGTGAAATCATTTGTCAAGTTTGATAAAAGTTCTAATAATCTAGATGATTCCTAAAGATTCAAAATTTAAATAGTTACAAATCTAAATTGGGTTTTAATGAAGAGCCAAAATTTGCTTCTCAAGTTGACATGAATATCAATGAGAGAAAGGTAGACCAGCCTTTAAATACAAATCATCAAACAAAGAATGAAGGTGCTGATAGAATGAATACAAATCATATCAGATAACCAAATGCCATGAGGTATGCAAATTTCAATTGTTACTACTATACTTGTAATTAGTTTGGGCATAGAGCTAGAGAATGTAGAAGACCTATTAGAAATGAGTTTACATGGGACTATGATGGGGCTCATCAATCAAAAGGTGTGAGAAAAGCTAAGTACTTCAACTATCTTAATGAGGGACACTTCATAAACATTGTTCAAATAAATAAAGGCAAGGTAACTCTTCTTCAAAAAGAGTAGTTTGTTTCAATTATCATGACATTGGAAACATTGATATTTTTTATCCAAACAAGATAATAAAATATTAGTTTCCATCAAGGATTATTATTTTTGACAACTATGACAATATTGGTCACATTGCAAAATTCTGCAAGCAAAGGTCTACAAGTTAGAATAGGTTTAATTAGGCTCCTAAAGTGCAAGGAAGAAGGCAAGTCAACTCATGGAAGCCAAAGGTGGTAAGTATGTGTCATGATGAGACTATAGGTCCAAATAATATATTTGTTATGGTGGAGAATGTTTCAAAAGTTAAAGAGTGCCAAAGGATCTCATTGTCTGCTCATGTTATGAATGAAGAGATCAAGCTCAAAGAGAAGACCAAGGTGTTGGTTGAGGCTAATTCTGAGGTATGTATGGATCCAAGTGGACTTCCTATTATTGTTGAGCATGTTTCATTCAAATAACATCAATTATCAGTGCTTAGTGATGAGGATCCTAACTTCAAGGTAGATTCTTTAGATGAAAAGGTATGTCAAGACTCCATAGTTGCTCCATGTGTTTTCAATTCTATCTTAGAAAATAAGGAGAGTGTTTTATAAAAGGAACTAGTTGTCAAAGTTTATACTAAGAATAATAATAACAAAATCAATAAATCTTATAGCTATAAGAGGATTTCAGTGGTTACTGAGGAAATGTGGGCCACTCTTGGCTTCACTTTGTTTTAGAGCATTATGGTGTAAAGGATGTATTTGTCTATGCTTCTTAAGAGACTCCTTTTAGTGGAGAATCAAGCATTGTTGTGTTGTTCTTTAGATGGTCCTAGAATGCTAGATATGAGTTTTTTCAATTGGAGTAGGTATGTCCAGGTGGATGATATGTTGAGGTGATGTCATGATGTTGATAATTGTATATAGAGCAGTCTATAGGGTCAAATTGAAGGTTTCTATATGGAAAAAGAGGATTTTTTATTTTTCAAGATGATATTTTTTGCATAGAAAGGTTTCTTGACCTTATTCTAGCATGTTCCAAGTGGTTTTATGATTTGAAGGTATGTTGAAGTCAAATTAGAGATTTCTGTTTGCTCGCAAGTTTCCCAATTTGTGCTTAAGAGTATGCAGGTCCTAAAATGGGTTATAAGATGTATGGGTTCCCAAAGATGTGGAATCTCAAATCCTATTCCAAAAATGTGTGATGGGTGTCTCCAAGTGTGCAAGAAGTTTAAGATATGGACATTGACTAGAAAGAGATTTGTTGACCTTATTTTTTAGATTCTAGGGTTTTGGGTTATGTTAGAAAAGTGGATTGAATTATTATTTGAGGTATAAGTATTATTAATAAGCTAAATGGGCCAAATGGGTTGTCAAATAAATCTTCACATAGATTTGAAGGTTTGTGGTTTTCAAATTATTCATGTTTTTATCAAGATGGAGGCCTAATTAACAAGTTGGTTTGTGAAAGAAGTATGTTATAAAGGTTGATCTAGGTGTTTTAAATTTGTATTCTTTAGGGGTCATATAATATTTCTATAGATATGATTTTTTAAGTCTTTATGGTGTGTCTAATAGAAGTTGTGGGCTCTACAAGTTTCAAGTAGGGCTACAAGGAAACTAGACAGGTCTAGTAAGAAGAAAAGTGATTTTTGTTCAGTTTCTCCAAAAGATAAAAACATGATTATTTAAATGTGAGTTATAAATTTTGTCTAGTTCATGTTTCCTATTTGGTGAGTATCATGAAATTATGTTGGTGGTTATGGAATTGTCTTAAGAAAGAAGGCTAGTAAGTCTATATGGTGGTTCTTCATGGTGTGTGGAGATATGAAAATGCTAAAAAGGTGTAATAGCTTATATATCTTATGGGGAGTCTCTCTCAAATGTTTTTTGACATGTTTCATCATATTTTAGTATTTTTTATGTTCTTTCTTCATTGGTTGCAGTGTTTGGTTGAAGAAGAATGTTGACATGTAGCAAAAAGGATGTTGTCAAGGTAAGAAGAGGTAGGCTCAAGCTAAGGGGGAGCTTGTATCATAGTTATAAGATGGTTCCTTCCTATTGATATTATTTTTATGCCCTCAAGATTATTTTTTTCCCACTTTTTCATTATGTCAAAGGGGGAGAAAGTTCCTATTGTGAGAGTGCTTAAAGAGAGAGAAGGAAGGTGAGTTGTATGATGGTTATTGACATCAATGACAAAAGGGGAGATTGTTGGAGAGTTTTAAATGATGTCATTTAGGTGTCCTGGTGATTGTATGAAGTGTCTTGATATTCTAAGTAACAATGACAAAGTGTGCAATGTGCTTGTTTTAGTGTGCTTGAAGTTGGCTTGGTTGGTCTTTAGTTTTTGGCATGGTTAAAGATGTTTAGGGATGAGTATAGAGTATTTATCATGTTAAATGGGTCCTATAAGAGGTTTTATATTCTTTTTTTTCTTTTTTTCATTATTTTAATTCATTTGGTTCTTTATTATGTTCATCTCGACATTTTGGGTCCAATAGCAGAAAATCTAAGTAGGTAATTTGATGACATCATAATTTCCACGTGTTGATGAGTCAAGGGGAGTTGGTCATATGGTTATGATAAAATTAGTCCCTATTTTTTATGTGAAAAGTCTCAAGTCTAGTGATGAATCACGAAAAAATATATTCAAGTTCAAAGTTGGGCTCTCAGGCATTTTGACATTGTTTTCCCATAGCCAAATTTGCAATATGGCAAGAAAAGTTGAGTAGGCATTTTGATGGTGGAATATATCACACATGTGGATGTTTAAATAGAAGGTGATAATATGGTTTTGTTTATTTTTATGTTTATTTTTATGCTTATTTTATTTTCAATAACTTTTGGGTCAAGTATTGAATCACAACAAAAGTTATGCATGTGCAAAGTTGGTCTTTCTAGATAGTTTTTTACATAATTAGCTCTGTGAACAAATAAATCTGAGGAGGCATTTTAATGTCATTATATCTCACACATGTGAGGGTTATAGGATCATATTTTTATTCTCCTATGTGAGGATATCATATGCTCTAATTTTTATAACTTGTGCTTGAGCGAAACAAAAGATATGAAGGTGCAAAGTTGACCTTACAGATAGATTGTAAAGGTCCCCATACTTAGTCTATTGTGCATGATTTTAAAAATTAGGACCAAATGGATATATAATGTCTCACATTATCTCATATATTTAATATATATGGTGCACATAAATTCAAAAGGGTCAAGGTGTTTTTTGGTTAATGAAGGTAAATATCGAGCTCCTTACAAAAGGATCAACAGAGCATGTTTGTTCTAAGGTTTCAGGAAGTAGCAAGATGATGAAAAGTGCTTGATGGTTAAAGGTATAAGTGATAAAGAGGAACACAAGGGTGAAAATTTTCATGATTATGGGTTTTTTATCAATATTTAATGGTGATATCTATGAGTTAAAGACCTGACTAATCCATAGAGATCGACGGTATGCGATGAGTCAACATTACAAGATTACATGAGAAAAGGTCAATTATTTGAGGTTTCACATTTGGTAGTGATGCACTATGAGTTAAATTTCATGATTCATATGATAATATTGATGTTTCATGTTTGATATAATTAACTAGGACAAGAGATACAAGTATAGTGTTTGATGTTTAATTGTGACCGTTTGAATTCAAACATTTGAATTTAACAAAGGAAAGACCAGTGCCTAGTTTTCGAGCCATAAGTTTTGATCTATGAAAAATTTTACCATGGTTAAAAATATAATTTGTATATAACTCCAAGATTCATCTATAAATATGAATTTAAAGTTCTAGTTGTTAGTACAGTCAAAGTTATTAAGGTTCAATGTTGATTGTGTATTTGTGCATGTTTTGCAAGTAACCCGAAAAGGGTAATTAAGTTGTTCTTATGGTATTTAGATGTCTCGTGATGACTTATCTATTTTTTAGTGTGTTATAATCCATAAGGATGTTCTATGTGAATTATGAAGTATTGACCAATTGTATGTAGTATTAATAAAGGTTTAGAAGTTGACTTTGTATTCGATCATGGTGATTGTGTGCACAAAATGTTGTTTGAGGAAATTGTACTTAAGAAAAAGGGTATGGTGATGGTTATTGGAACTTAATGAGGACCTATATATCATTTGGAATGGGTCCATGAATTTGTGTTCTTGTGTTTTAGTTTACTTAGAAAAGATGTCAAAGAGGTGAATGGGTCATCATAGGACCTAAACGGTGACGTAGGCCTATTTGAAAGTGTGTTGTGCTTAAGTATGACCCATGTAAGATGAATTAAGGGTTAAGGCATGCCTAATGTCTAAAAAATACATGATAATTCCTAAAGGCTCTATAAACAGTGAAATCAAAGATGATGATTTTTAGATTTTGAGAGAAGATTTGTGGAGGTGCATGTGAGTATTAGGGAGTGGAGAGGTAGAGTGCCCAGTTAATGATTTGATGAGTAGATCAGATTGAGGACTATGTGTATGAATTTTAAGTCATATTTATGATGTCTTAATAGTTCTCTTTTAGTTTGAGGATTTGTAAAGAGGTTTTAGTGTGTATATGAGGATAGTTTGAGTGAAGAAGGAGAAAGATTGTGGCATGCCTATGTGAGAGGCCTATATAAGATAGAGAGGGAGTTTTTGCAGGGGTTAGATAATCAGAGATCCATCATTAGGTTTTTAATACATTATTACTAAGGTTTGAGTGTTCAAATGAGGGTCTAAAGGACTTTATCTTCCTTAGGGGAAGTTATTCCTTGTGAAATAGGTGTTTCACTAAAGGCCTTTGGTCAAGAGGTTTGATCAAGGTTTTCTAGTCTAAAGGAGTTGACCAGTCTCTTATTTGTAATTTCTTATAGGATAAGTAGTCCATGTGTTACAAGCTTGAGAGTGGGTTTTATTACCCATGAGGGTTTCCCATAGGAACTATGTGTTACGTGTTTGATCTTATGTATACATTGAATGAATGAGCTCTCTTGTTACTATTGCTTGATCAAGTTGATATGTGTTGATTGTTTAATAGTTTGGAAGGATAGGAATTGAACTTGAAATATGGATTCTCTAATTCACCCCCCCCCATTAGTGATTTTACCTCTAAAAAATGGATGATTAAAACTAATTAAATTTATAACATGAATAAAGACATAAGAGGCACAAGTGCCTTTGAAACAACCAAGGCACAACGAAAGATAATACACTATTAGTAACATAGGATAAGGAAATCAACTAAAGATTAATTTTAATAAAAATATGGAATGCAAATAAAATTTAAAGTATATGTAAAACATATATAGAATCTAAGATACAAGAGAAATACAAACTATAGTTGCCAAACATAGAAGAATTAAATGCATAAACCCCAAGTGGCAAGTTACAAATAAAATAATTTAAATGAAAAAATGAGGTAACAATAATTTTGAGAGATAGATAAGAAAATAAAATAAATTAAGAAATAATTGAAAAGAAACATAAGGAATATTTATAACTTACAAGTCTATATGTAGTTCCAAGCATAAGAAATTAGTAACTTTTTTAAGCAAATAATAAATTCATAATCAAATGTCTCATAATAATAATCATAAAAAGTATTATATATATATATATATATATATATATATATATATATATATATATATATATATATATATAAGTGTTTAGGTACCCAAAAGTTAAGATATGACAATTCATCTTATGAAAGGTTTTTGTCTTAAATAATGCTATTCATTAAATGACATTTATCATTAATGTTGGTTTGAATAGGTGTATTAATTTATTTTTCCTTATATTTCATATTGGTTATATATTATGTCATGTGAATTCTTACTGGAATAGACTTATTCATTTGTGTTGTATGCTCTCATGTGGTACTTATTTTTTCAATATTTCTTATTGTTATTTTTCTTTCAAAAATTATCAGTCACTTTTAGTTATAGATTCTTGACCCTCATGCCAAATTTTTAAAACATGGATGCATAGTAGGACAAATTGCTTTAATTTAATGTATCCAAGATCTACCAAGTAACACATTGTATGATATGTTATTAAGACCCACTATATTAGGATATATAATAAAACCAAGAAATTCTCTTATTACAACATCATATCATGTGATAATTGTACCATTGTATGTTAAATCATCCTTATTAAGTCCAAGACCATAAATAATTAATCAATGCATAAATTTATAGTATGACCTTTTTCATCAATTACTTCATTGTTCTCAATTTTTTATAGAATTTTTTTATGAAAAGAGGTCCATTGTATGAATTTTCATACACAATATTACTCGCATCAAAGATAATCTAAAGGGAGGTCATCCTTTTCTTAGTTGAGTCACTAACACTAATAAAATCAGAAATTAAGGACATGATTTGTACTATCATTATGAGCCTTTTTTTTTTAAAATACCATTTCATTAAATTTTTAAATATGCATATCTATCCTAGGGTTATATGTTTTCTACAATTTTATACATGTACACTCTTTACATGATTTTTAGGTCCTAGTTAACATCTATATATTCATGGTAAAACCCATACTATTATGGTGAAGATTGTATGATATTGCCATATTCTACAATTTTTTTACTTAATTATATCTTAAAATATATTTTTTTTATAAAATAATGTTCTACATTAGCAAAATAATAATAATTTTGATTCACCGTGATGCATAAGATCATGTGTTCAGGACCTATACCATGACATCATGTTAAAGATAACATAATTATTTGGGCTAGAGGAGGCTTAGTGGCTACACCTTGATATGATCGGTGAATGAGACATAGTGTGTATTCATAAGATGTTATTTGACCATAATATGCTTACTACATTATCTGAGTGGTGGAATAATGACACCTGCATGTTATAACCCTAAAAATGGGAGGTGATAGTGACTCTAAAAAATGACTGGGTGATTTAAAGTTTCCTGTGAAAAGGACCATGCTATATTAGAACATATTACTAAGGAAGAGCAATGATTATCTCATGGGTACTATATGGGAGGAGTTAAATATCTTGAAGATGGAGGAAATATTCTATATATGACCATTACTTAGGAAGACACACTATAGTTTCTTAAATACTAGGTTATATTATTTAAATCACTGACAATGGTTAATAAGAGAGTGTGTTTTGTTCATATAACTTCAATTGCATAGTTTAGGTAGTGGTGAAGAGGTGAATTATATACTCATTATGATGCTTCATTATCATTAATTTTTATATTCACCTCTATATATTTTTTTATGAGACACATGCCAAAGCATACAGTAAAAATATAAATTAATTCCCAGATCTATCATAGCAGAGGACTATAGTCTTTAATAGAGATAGACATCACTAGGTGACCATAAAAGTATCATCTAGGTTGGGATTAGGATGTCACATACATGTAATAAATTATGTGGAGAAGATGGTATTAGTGACAAACTATAGACATCCTCAAGATATTTTGGTATGAGAGTGTATTAAGGTATTTATAACATTTGTAAACATTATGTGCCTCTAACCATTGCATTATTGTTCATGATACCATGATTCACCCAAAGGGATGAAGAGTAGATGGTACCTCCTTTTGAGGCTTAGTAACTCACAAATTATTAAGGCATCGTTAATATACTTATAATGAAGTTAGGTTTATATAGGGATGTATGGCATGGTGGTTGGGGTTCACTTAACACCATTATTCCCACTGAAGGTAGAATGACACTACACTAAGGAGGAATACTATGCAGAGGTTATTAAGGAAGTAGGAGAAAAGGGGGTAAATTAGTAATAAATTATGGTTTATATTTATTGAGGTATGGGGGACCTAATATCTTGGGAGGGGGACCCAAGTGAATAGGTAAAACAAACTATTATCCTTAGTTTAATTTGTTAAAGTTCATTCATTAATATTTTTATAGTGTGGGTTAAAGAAAAAAATACATGATGGGTGTTTTAAGCACCCATATCATTTATTTTTTCCTTTTATGTCCAATTTATCCTACTCTAATTCCAATTATGGAAGTGTGGATTATGACAATGTCTATATTTAATTATTATTATAATTTCGGTCTAAGAGGGCCCATGGATGAGGGTTTCACTTATTCTTTAATCAAACATGTTATTTATCTATGCATAAGTGCTCCATTCTTTATAAACCCTAAATTAAAGGCTTGATTCATGTATAATAATGTGATTTCATCATGTATATGTGCTTATGTTCCTCCTATTTTTAATCAAGTGGAGATTATACTGATTGCCAACTCCTACCTCACTAAGGGATTATCTAGGATCTTGAGATTCTTATTGACCAGCCCCTTGTTCATTTTTATTAAGGCTATCCTTGTGGTCTATTTACCTCCACATGGGTTTGCACTCTTTTATTTAATTCCATCTACTATAATATTCACTTAAGATCACCTATAAAAGACTTCAAATATGATAGATGATGGATCCCTTTGTACTATAATTATTATGACCATTGGGACAAGCTCAAATTTATCTCCAAATGGGTTATTTTAAATTTTTATAGATTTCCTGAATTTGTGTTTTGAAACTTTTATTCATGCTAGGGGTATGACGAGACCATATATAAAATTTAACCATGTTGTCTCTACCAATTCATGGGTTTTGTGGGCTCAAAAAAATAATAAAATTTAAATTCATTTATTTATAGATTTATTGTTGATGTGTTTGGGAAAAATAAATGGGAGAATCCTATGTAAATACTAAAGAATCCTCTCATTTAAAAAAGTCTACCATGGTGGACTAGGATCTAAATGGCATAGATTCCCTTTAATGGGTGTTTAAGACTCATGACACTTTTAAACTACATAAATTTGTGATCTATTCACTTTATTTGGTATCTCATAATTAATCTCTTTTTGATGATTATGCTCCATTATTGGGATCCATTAGGAGTAAATCTGAGTTCATTTTCTCAAAACTAGATTTGTTTAATAAATAAAAAGGTGTAGGTGTTAAAGTAGGTGGGAAGACTAAGGAAAACTGTAATCCTCTATAAGGTGAAAATGATTTCCATCCTACTCCTTGTACCCCCATATACATGCCAAAAATTGAGTAAAACCATGTATTAATGATGGAAGAAGATGTTCTTATGCAAATTTGGAGATGATTTACATATTTCACAAGCTATTGCCTCATCTTCTTGAATTACATTCATGGATCTCAAATAATTGGAAACTATTTGAAGAGATCTTCATTTACCCTTGTGTCAAAGGTTATTTTATTCTTTATATGTATAAGAAACATATTTGAGGAGGATAGGGAAGTGCTTATATAGTTCAGTACTTCATCATGGGGAATGTCAATACATTGCATGAAACCCTAGTTTCCTAATTTTAATCCTTCTATGCATAATTTTTTTGTGTCCCTAATTTTAATTAAGATGTTTAACCTACCTTTATAGTTTTGTGGAATTCATAGTTTTAATACTATTATAAAATCAGTGGGAAACTCCTTTAGATTTATTTATAAATTTCTTACCATTCCTAACTTACTTTTATAAAATATTTTTTTGAGATCTATTTTTTAAGTTATTTTATTGCAAATATTGGGAGTAAGGTTTGTGATTGTATCTAAAAATAATAATTGGATTTTAAAATGTGTATTATAGGTGTAAATCATGTTTTTATCGAGGTCTTATGATGGTTCTTTCAAAAATAAAAAGGTTTTTTTATAGAATATCTAGGGGTAAGAAGGTTAGACATGATTCATGGTGGAAGGAGCTAAGTATCATCACAACATATGAACATTGATCTTGTTGATAAGCCTTTAGACTGTCCTTATGATCACAATAAGGTTTTAATATATTTGGTGCTATAGATGTTATGATTCCACCAGAGAATTTTATTTTTCCTACCTTGATATTCTCTTCTCCCTTAGAAAGTTTCATAAATGAAATGGAGTTAGATGTGGTTCTTGGTTCAATTGAGAGTATTAGTTTTTTAGTAGGAATATCTACCTTGATGACAAGTATTTTTAATGGGTGTTCCATTTTATAAAGCTTTAAATGGTGGAAACAATCAAAATTTTGTAAAAAAATGACAAAAAGAGATGGAATTTGGGCATATATGCTTCTATATAATTTTAAAATTGTGAAGACCCCCATTGAAGGGTAGGGAGGAAAAACCAAAGAGACTATTGAAATATATTTCTCCATATTTTCCTAACCATTCTCCCAAAATACTTTGTAAACTTAGGGGAGTATTTAAGACCTTTATATATTTTATAATGATTCCTAATGTCTTTCCAACTTGACTAGATTTTATGGTTTAGGTGTAGTAGATCTAGTGGTGTAGATTGGATGCTCCACCTCAGGGAGCTAGGCCTAGATATTTTATGAACCTTTTAGGGTCATATTGGACCTCTTAGATATTTTTCTAAACACTTTTAAATAAATTATCTCAACTTAAAAATAT
Organism: Torreya grandis; assembly: GCA_037957365.1. NCBI lineage: Eukaryota > Viridiplantae > Streptophyta > Pinopsida > Cupressales > Taxaceae > Torreya > Torreya grandis. The sequence continues at coordinate 2,046,684 of JARHVA010002219.1, read as the reverse complement.
AATCTGATTTTGACTAAGGTATGAATTTGGATTCTAATTGTCAAGAATCATTTAGGGTCCCATTTGAATCATGTCACGATCTGATTGAACTATTTGATCCTAAATGTTTTTTTGAACCTTTTCCAATTTAGTTGTGATTTTAGTTTCATCAACAAGTTTGTGGACCTTGATAGATATGTTTAGGTAGTTATAGGTTATTTAGGTGCTTATAAGATGGTTAGTGCAAGTAGGACCAACATGGGCATGAGGTGACAGCATAATGATGTGTCTCACATTTTGTAATTTTGAGGCCACAAACACTTCAATATCCTTAAAAATTTTAAGTTTAGTTGGATGAAATTACTTTAAAACATGTGTTTTATCTTACATATAGAATTATATATTATATCCAATTTTTTCCAAAATAATTAAATTTTGTGAAGTATTTTTGGGATTTTTTTTTTCCACCCAATGGGGCATACTATTAAATTTTGACCTAATATATCAACCATGAAACCATTTGTACATTGTAAACCATGCCCATTTAGGTGTTTATATTTGTACCAATTTGTTGTGTGTCACTTGACATTGAGATGGCTAGTTTATAGACTATTTGGTGTGTAGAGTGTGCTTCGTAAAATCTGAAAAAATACATGTTCCTTGGTTTCTCTTCATGCCAAATTTAAAGGCATGAAATATATTCTAAATAAGTAAGATTCTATTAATTTTATCATAAATTTATTTTATCAATCATATTATTAGTTTATAATCTATAATTTGACATTGCCCACCTTATTCTCATGAATTTTAGTAATTCATGAAAAAATATATAATTCATATATTAATACTATTAACACTCCCATAGTATGAAACACTAAAAATAAATAGATAAATATGTTATGTAATATTTTTAATAATTTTTAAAAAATAAATATTTGTCAATCAATGTTCATTGTTAAGATTGGTAGAGATATAAAGTTTTTTTTGCATCATTAATGATAATGAATATAATAGTGAAAATGAAAAGAGGTGTCTAAAAAATAATAGTTACTATTTAGAATGTGTATTTATTCATCTAATTCAAGGTATTTTCAACACATAATTACAAACCTATCAAGAACCCTTCAATCATGAAGAAGCTCATCCCTAGTGACATAAACATATCAAAATACACATATTTATATTATAAATCAATATATTATATAATAAAAATGTGAATTTATATATTGCATAACTTATAAGAGGATATTTGTGGAATATAACAACATCTAATGTTAATAATTGTACATTTAGTTGTAATTAACTCTTTAATAAATAATTTTCATAACTTAACTTTTAATTTTTTAATAAATAAATATTTTAAATTCTTATTAAAAAAATTGATTTTTTATAATTTATTTTAAAGATGCAACAAAAACAATCCATATACCATTGATTTAGAATGGATCAATGGTCATTATTTATTTTCATTTTATGAGGATCTTGAAACTTAACTATCATCCAAACACTTTGAAATGGTATTAATTGCATTTAATTAATGTATCTAAGTATTTTTGTTAGCAATTTTTAGTGTTAACAAGGTTATTTTCCTATTTAATTTCACTATTAGGTGTGAATAGGTTTGTTTCCTTAATTGTTTCTACACTTGAAATTTGTTCACACTTAGTCAAGTCAAGTTTATTTAGGTTTTTTGACAATTGTATCACCTCATATGATCAGGACACTTGTCACAATCCCATGACTGGTAAGTGAGTGGTATTTTTAATAAATACCATGTGATATTTAACTAAGATATCCTAACATGATTCTAAGGCCTAAAGTATGAACTCTTACACACAAATATCAAACTTGATAAGAGTAAATTGTATTATTATCAAATATGCATAAACCAAGTGCAAAACATAAGAAATGATAAATATGCTCTAATACCATGTGATATTTGGATAATATAGCATACACATGATTCTACAGCCTAATGAAAGTACTCTTACTCATAATAGTCAAAAGAGGTGAGATAATATGCTCTAATGCCATATAATATTTGAATGATATAGCCTACATAAGATTTTTAAGGCCTAATAAAAGGACTCTTACTCACAATATTGAACTTGATAAGAATAAATTTTATTTTTATCAAATATACATAAACCATGTGAAAGACAAATTCAAATGATGAATTGATTCAACCAAATTCAAAGGGGTTTCATGAATGCAATACACGGAATTTATTCAATTAAAATCAATGGAATGGAATGCCACAAATGAGATTACAAAGGGGTTATTTATGGAAAATACCAATTAGATACCATCCATAGTATTGTGACAAGTTTCATGATCATATGAGGTGAGACAATAATAAAAATCCTAAATAAACTTGATTGAGTATGAATAGAACCCAATTATGGAATTAGTTAGGAAAACAACCATGTTCACACCTAATAGTGGAACTAGATAGAGAAATAATATTTTATGGGATTGGAACCTTGAACTATGTGCAAGAATGAGTTCTCAAACTTATAACTCTACCAAGCCCTAAAGGACATCACTATACCTTTTGCTTCAAAAATGATTAAAATGTTGATAAAGTTTGATGGGCTATGTCACATTAGTGGGAAAATGAGAATATTGATATAATTAAATTTATATAGTTTTTATCATTTATATTTTTTATATTTTATGTTAATTAGAAACCTTGATCCTTAAAGGTCTCACATTTTATGGGATTTGGAAACCATGTGCAAAAATGAGCTTACCATGTAAGAATTAGCTGATATAGCTTACATAGGATATCATGTAATATTTGAACCTTAAAATCTATACAAGTAATAAGTGATCCAAGTTATAGCTCTACCAAGCCCCAAAGGACATAACTATGCCTTTTGTTTTGAAAATGTTTATAAATGTTGTTAAAGTTTTATGGGGTATGTCAGATTAGTGGGGAAAATGAGAATGTCCATAAAATTAAAGTTATATAGTATTTAACATTTAGAATTTTATATTTTATGTTAATTATAAAGCTTGATCCTTAAAGTCCTCACTTGGTGTGAGATTTGTAAACCATGTTAAAAAATGAACTTACCATGTAAGATTTAGCTGATGATATCCTTTGGTACCATGTAAGATTTGGATGATATAGCCTACATAGGACTATAAGGTTAGGTGGAAGCACTCTTATTCACAAGATCAAACTTGATAAGAATACATTGTATTATTATCAAGGATGTAGAAACCATGTGCAAGACAAATTCAAATGATGAATTGATTCAACTGGAATCAAATGGGTTGTATGAATGCAATACATGGAACTCATTCAACTAGAATCAATCGAATGGAATGCCAAAATGAGCTTACAAAGTGGATATTCATGGAAAATACAAGTCACATACCATATAAATGATTTTGATAAGTGTGATGATCATATGAGGTGAGACAATAGTAAAAAAATCCTAAGTAAACTTAACTGATTGTGAATTTGACCCAACTATGGAATCGGTTAGGTAAATAACTTTGTTCACACCTAACAATATAACTAGATAAGGAAATAATATTTTATGGGATTGGAACCTTGACCTATGTGTGAACAATAAGTGATCAAAACTATAACTCTACCAAGCCTCAAAGGACATCACTATGCCTTTTCCTTTGGAAATGTTCAAAAATGTTGTTAAAGTTTGATGTACTATGTCACATTGGTTGGGAAAATGAGAATGTTGATAGAATTAAAGATATATAGTGTTTATAATTTAGAGTTTTATATTTTATGCTAATTATAAACCTTGATCCTTAAAGGCCTCACTTGATGTGAGATTTATAAACCTTGATCATATGACTCCATTTCATTTTATACACCTTCTAATAGTCTCCTCAATTAAGAGTTCTTTTAATGCATATAGTGTCAGCTAACTCTAAAGGATGCCCCAGATATGAACAAAAAGGCATAGGTGGCTCTTAAAAAATGTTCATTCTGAGCTCTTTTATGCAACACATTCAATTCCTTATTTATCTAAATGAAATTTGGACATCTTTTCATCTTTCTAATGACCTTGTTGGTAGTTGAACATCACACATATTTCTAGGCACATTTATCCACACTCGGGACACCTTTTGAGGTGTCTTTTTTTTACAGTGCATAATTTTTCACCTAGAAAACATATTTGTACTTAAATTTGAGTCATATTATATAGAAACATTTTTTTTCTATTTCCCATTTTCAAATCAAATTATAATTGGGTGAATAATTTTATAAATTGCATCATTATAAGTAATTGGGGAGTATTATTTGATCATTACACTCTTTTTTATAGTGTCAACTTCTCATCTTGGTGGGATTCACACTTTTTCATAATACTCTTGTAGATTATGCCTTGCACTTAATTTTTGGTGCACTTGTGGTCTGTGCATTGTCCTTGAGATTGGCCATGTCTACTTTGGCATACTTTTAGCCTTGAGTTTTTTAATAGTTTTTATCGCACAAAAAAATTATTCCTCTATTGTAAATGGGTATCTTATCAGGTACTTCATTTGACATAACCAATCTGAGTACTATACTTATCCCATTTCATTGGTGTATATTTCAGCTACACTAAGATGTGTCATAGGTTGTAGCATTCATAGATAATTATGTGTGTGTTTTCTCATCTTCATACATTTTTTCACTATTTTCATCCCTATTCTCCTTGATTGTATCTATAACATGTTGACAGTCTCTAACAATTTTATATTGTTTATGGTGGATTCTAATATTTGCAGGGTGATGTCCAAATAGTGGTTTCATCCATTCATATAGTTACTTGGAGTTATGTACTTATCGACCATGTTCTAAATTGCCTTTACCACTCATACAATTTTATGGTGTACTATTTTCTTACATTTTTAACACCTTATGATATTCTCCTAAGTTAAGAGTTATTCTAATGTATACAATGTTAGCTATGGCATACTATTGAGTAGTGTATCTTTATGACCACTCATGTAGATTGGGTTTGTGGGATAGTTTCTATAAACACATTATGGATCCATTTATTCTTGGAGTAATTTTTCATAGCTTTTGTACCCTTTGGTTAGTGACACTAGTGTAGATTTTCAAAAGTCTTTGTGATCACTTATCACCATTTTAGCCATCTTATTTAGTAGAGACATTCATTACCATATTTTTTCAGTTTAGCATTGAGGTGGTTGTTCAAATAATGCTTCCTTGGGTTCATTATTATACCTAGTATTTTGGAGACCAATTTTTATTTTGAGAGATCATCATTTTCATCACCAATTTTTACTTTGAATTTGAAGTTACAGGGTTCATTATTCTACCCAGTATTTTAGAGATCAGTGTTTATTTTGAGTGATCCTCATATTCAAAACCAATTCCTAATTTGAATTGGTGGTTATAGTGACTCAACATCAATATATTTTAGTAATAAGTATTGGCATCCATAGGGACACTTGGATTCACACTACTTCAAGGGGAATCACATTACCTTATTTCTTAATCCTCTCATAGGGGGAAGTTTTTTCCTACATATTTTCTCCTTCTATTTTGTGCTTGAGGAGATCATTGTGTGCATGGGTACATCATTAGGGCTTGTTGTTGAGACCCATTTTTTACATTCTTTGAATTTTTTATTCCTCCTAATTTTCACTAAGTTGGGGTGTCAATGTGAACAAAGTTATTTCCATATCTAATTCCATTGTTAGGTGTGAATAGGATTGTTTCCCTAACTAGTTCCACTGTTAGGTTTCATTCACACTCAATCAAGTTAAGATTACTTAGGGTTATTGATTATTGTCTCACCTCATATGATCATGACACTTGTCACAATCTTATGAATGGTATGTGGGTGTTTTTTCCATTAATAGCCCCTTTGTAGGCTCATTTGGGCATTCCCATATGGTTTATTCAATTCTATGTATTACTTTCATGCAACCCTTTAATTCTAGTTCAATTAATTCATACATTTGAATTTGTGTTGCACATGAATTTTGCATCTTTGATAAGAATATAGTTTATTCTTATCAAGTTTGATCTTGTGATTAAGAGTGCTTCCATTAGGCCCTATAATATTGTTATACTATCTTAGACAAATCTCATAGTTTCTTCACACTTATTCCTTTACTCTTCCTTATTTTGAGGCAACATCTTCTCCAATTATTTTTCACTCTCTTCCTTCAGATTTAGACACTAATATTATAGGCTCCTCCTCATCCTTTGGCATCTTTTTATCTTTTTACAAAATGCTCTTCTTCCTTTTTTTTGGATTTATATTTTTCTTATTTTTATCCTCCTTGCCCTATGTAGCATCCTCCTTTTCTTTCATCCATGTTGGTATCTCAAAAATCCATGAAAGTTTGTTATAAAAGGGTTTCAACACATGTGTGTTATTACACTTTACCTCATTCATCATGTTCACACCTAACAATATAAGTAGGTAAGGAAATAATATTTTATGGTACTGGAACCTTGACCTATGTGTGAGCAATAAGTGATCTAAACTATAACTCTACCAAGCCTCAAAGGACACCACTATGCCTTTTCCTTTGAAAATGTTTGAAAATTTTGTTAAAGTTTGATGTGCTATGTCACATTGGTGGGGAAAATAAGAATGTTGATAGAATTAAAGTTATATAGTGTTTATAATTTAGAGTTTTATATTTTATGTTAATTATAAACCTTGATCCTTAAAGGCCTCACTTGACGTGAGATTTGGAAACCTTGATCATATGACTCCATTTAATTTTCTACACCTTCTAACAATCTCCTCAGTTAAGAGTTCTTTTAATGCATATAGTGTCAATTAACTCTAAAGGATACCCCAAATATGAACAAAAAGGCATAGGTGCCTCTTAAAAAATGTTCATTCTAAGATCTTCTATGCAACACATTCAATTCCTTATTGATCTACACAAAATATATACATCTTTTCATATTTCTAATGACCTTGTTGGTAGTTAAACATCACACATCTTTCCAAGCACATTATCCACACTCAGACACCTTTTGAGGTGTCTTTTTTTTTAAGTGCATATTTTTCACCTAGAAAACATATTTGTACTTAAATTTAAGTCATATTATATAGAAACATTTTTTTTTATATTTCCCATTTTCAACTCAAATTATAATTGGGCAAAGAATTTTATAAATTGCATCATTATAATTAATTGGGGAGTATTATTTGGTCATTGCACTCTTTTTTACAGTGTTAACATCTGATTTTGGTGGGATCCACACTTGTTCATAGTAATCTTGTAGATTATACCTTGTAATTATTTTTTGGTTCTCTTGTGGTCTACACATTGTCCTTGAGATTGGCCATGTCTACTTTGGCACACTTTTATTTTATGTCATGTCTCCTTCAAATCCCCTTTCTTAACACCTTGCCTTATTTGGAGACACCTTCAAGGCCCCCTTATTAATTCCTTGAGTTTTTTAATAATTTATCACACACAAAAATTATTCCTCTATTGTAAATGGGTATCTTATCAAGCACTTCATTTAGCATAAACAATCTGATTACTATTCTTATCTCATTTCATTGGTGTATATTTCAACTACACTGAAATGTGTCATAAGCTATAGCATTTGTAGATAACTATTTGTGTGTTTTCTCATCTTCATACACTTTTTCACTATTTTCATCCCTATTTTCCTTGATTTTATCTATAACATGTTGATAGTCTCTATCGATTTTATAGTTATGGTGGATTCCAATATTTGCAAGGTAATGTTTGAGTAGTGGTTTCATCCATTCATATAGTTACTTGGAGTTGTGTACTTCTTGACCATCTTTTGAATTGCCTTTATCCACTCATACAGTTTTATGGTGTACTATAATCTTACATTTTTAACACCTTATGATAGTCTCTTCTAATGTATATAATGTTAGCTATGTCATAATGTTGAGTAGTGGATCTTTATGACCACTCATGTATATTGGGTTTATGGGATAGTTTCTCCAAACACATTATGGAGCCATTTCTTCTTAGATTACTTTTTCATAGATTTTGTGCCCATTGGTTAGTGACACTAGTGTAGAGTTTCCAAAGTTTTTGTGATCACTTATCACCATTTTAGCCATATTATTTAGTAGAGACATTCATTACCATATTTTCCCAATTTAGCATTGAGGTGGTTGGTCAAGTAAAGCTTCCTTGGGTTCATTATTCTACCTAGTATTTTGGAGATAAATTTTTATTTTGAGATCCTCATTTTCATCACCAATGTTTACTTTGAGTTTGAAGTTACAGGGTTCATTATTCTACACAATATTTTAGATATTAGTGTTTATTTTGAGTGATCTTCATATTTAAAACCAATTCCTAATTTGAATTAGTGGCTACAGTGACTCAACATATATATATTTTAGTAATATGGATTGGCCTCCATAGGGACACTTGGATTCACACTACTTTAGGGTGAATCACATTACCTTATTCCTTAATCCTATCCTAGGGGGAATTTTTTTCCTATGGGTTTTATCCTTCTTTTTTGTGCTTGAGGGGATCATTATGTACATGGGTACATCATGGGGATTGTTGTCGAGACCCATTTTTTTACATTCTTTGCATTTTTTATTCTTCCTAATTTTCACTAAGTTGGGGTGTCAATGTGAACAAGGTTATTTACATATCTAATTCCAATGTTAGGTGTGAATAGGGTTGTTTCCCTAACTAGTTCCACTATTAGGTTTCATTCACACTCTGTCAAGTTAAGATTACTTAGGGTTATTGATTATTTTCTCAACTCATATGATCGTGACACTTGTCACAATATTATGAATGGTATGTGAGTTTTTTTTCCATTAATAACCCATTTGTAGGCTCATTTTGGCATTCCCATATGGTTTATTCAATTCCATGTATTAATTTCATGCAACCCCTTTAATTCTAGTTTAATTAATTCATGCATTTGAATTTGTGTTGCACATGAATTTTGCATCTTTGATAAGAATATATTTTATTTTTATCAAGTTTGATCTTTTGATTAAGAGTGCTTCCATTAGGCCTTATAATCTTGTTATACTATCTTAGACAAATCTCATAGTTTCTTCACACTTATTCCTTTACTCTTCCTTATTTTGAGGCAATGTCTTCTCCACTTATTTTTCACTCTCCTCCTTTAGATTTATACACTAATATTATGGGATCCTCGTCCTTCTCCTTTGGTATAATTTTATCTTTTTTCAAAATGCTCTTCTTCCTCTTCTTTGGATTTATATTTTTCTTATTTTTATCCTCATTGCCCTATGTACCATCCTCTTTTACTTTAATCCATGTTGGTAGCTCATAAATCCATGAAAGTTTGTTATAAAATTGATTCAACACATGTGTGTTATTCCACTTTACCTCATTCATCATCCATTCATGTGTGGGTATTAGATCCAACCTATCATCTTCTAAATCTTCATTTTTGTTAATAAACTCTTTTTCAACCATGATGGAATTTTATTTAAAGTTGTTCCTCTTTATCAATCTTATTTGTGTTCATAGTTCCTTATAGGATCCTAGTCAATCTTGCCAATAATATACCAAGTATTTTATGGATATTACATAAGAAAATTGTATCCAATATATTTTCACAACATTTTTTTCTCCTTAATATTCACTAGTGTGTAATGACTAGTGACAAAAAATTGTGCATACCCACTAAATGCATCCACCAATTTCTTGTGCACTCTATGTTTTTCACTAAATGTGATACCCACATTGTGGAATAATCTTAACATCTTTGACTTAAATGGGTCATTCATCCAATCAAGACATTGGTGTGTAGCATATTTTTCTTCTCGTGGCCTCATATCTTCTAGAACATTAAATTATGTGCCTTTTAGAATTCCTACCTCTTCCAACATCATTAAGACAAAGTACATCCCCCATATAAATACTCCTCCTATAGAGTTCACTTATTTCACCACTTTTTTTATCTCCTCAACAATAAAATTTGAAAAATTGAATGTTTCCCCTTCCAAGTTGTAATTATGTAAACCACATGTATGATTCACTTAGAAGCATCTCCCTAAAGATTTGCAATAGTAAAATTTGTGATGATCAAGTATACAACTACATGTTTCAAAAAAGTGGATATTTTTAAAAATCATGTAACCCCCTAGTTCTGATTTCAACTCTTATTTAACAACATTAATTCTCATGTTCTCTACAAATGTTATGTGTGTCATGCCCTTCACTATTCAACCCTGGCGTCTAACTAGTGCATGTAAGAGAGATATTAATACTTACCCCAATGAAGTAGTCTCCCTTTGTGTGTTATAGTTAAAATCCAATTTGTTAATTCATTTGGTTTGCCAATATATGTAAGATAAAATAACTCTAGGACCTTAGTCCCTTCCAAGTGTTCTCATATAGTCATATGATTGTCTTTCCTCTATGGATGATCTAACTCTACATTTACTTCCTTCACTATATCCACCTTTCAATGATTAAAATCCTCAATTACACAAATTGTAATATTTTACCCTAAAGACTCTCCCACCTATAGTCCATGTGTAACTTTCACTACTAATGGGTGATTTTTCGATCCCTTGTTCAAATTTTTTTGTTGTTCATCTTCCATTTCTTCCTCTTTGTCCACTGTCTCACTTATAGCTACCATTTTTTACACTAGCACATCTTATTTATCCTCCACCAGAGTTGTCACTATTGGTGTCAACTTCTTTGCCATGGTTTTTTAATTCTAATCCTTCACAACCTTTTTAAACAATAATATACCTTCAATCAATCTTTGAAACAACCTCAAAAAAAATTTGGAATTGCATTATTCAAGTGTGTTTTGGACCACGTGCATGGCCCAAGACTCACTTTTTGATGCAAGTAATGTTCTTTCAATGTACTCAAGAATACGTAACTAGAATCGAAGGAGGAGTTCCCAAATAAATAGCTAGGGGTAACAACTTATAAATAATGTTATGGGGAAGCAAGTTACCCAAAGTATGAACTATGGGGTACGGGGTATATCAATGTAATGTGCTTCATATGCATCATAATATCTCCCACATAGGACCATTTATAGGTCCTTAACCCTCAATAGGTATTTCACTCCCCTCATGAGGTTTCAGTTCCGCTTTAATATAGTAAAGGGTTATGTATTGACCCAACTGGAAGAAGACAACTTTACCTAAAATGTTTCCACTTGGTTACAATAGGGTTATGGGATGAAAATAAGGCCTAATTTTATTTTGAAAATCATGTATAATATCTAAAATGGTGGTCAAAAAAGTAGCAGCCAATAATTAATTAAAACACATGCAAATTTATACTAAATCCCATAAGCACGCAATAGAACTTATTACTACCTTAAGAGAGTACAATCATGAAAGGAAAGAAGGAAAGAAAACATAAGTATCATAGGAAACTATTTGGGTGCTACTAATCGAGGATATCAGATTCCTCATGGCTTAAAGTCATTTCACCATTGCCTAACTTATTTTAAGTCCACAAGTTATCCAATTTAATAAGCATAAATTTTGTTGTCTTAATAAATGAGTAATGAAATGATTTATGATCAATTCTATTATTTATTAGATAAGATATAATGGAATCCCATTATTGGATCTATGCAAATGATATTATATTGGTAAATGGCCAATAAATTTACAATTAATAAGAGGAAGGAATTAATGTAAATGGAAAGTTTGTTATAGCCAAGTATATATTCCTCTATCATTAATTATTCAATCAATCATTATATTTAAAGTAAGCAAACATTCATCCCATCCAAATTTCACTCATTTCCCAATTATTTTCTAGCCATAGATCAATAATAAATATAGTATTATAACATGGAATAAATTTCGAGCCATACCATTATCTAGTAAGACTACCAAGAACATTAAGCAACTAGTTCTTATCATTTCCTAAAACAGGAAGTTACTTACATGATAAACCAACTTCACGTAACATCATTCCAAGTATGATCATACATAATTGAGTGATACATTTTCAACATGAACAAGTATAAAATATATATGAGCGTCAAGAGTTTTTCCACATGAATTGATTATGTGGTATTCATCATATTAGCAAGTACCTCACTCAACAAGAATTTCCAGCCATGCATTAAATGAGTGGAACCTAAATAAAATTTCCATTTAATAACTTTATCAACATAATATGATTAAACATGCTATGACACAACAACATATGTTCATTTCTATCCCATAAAAAAGGAGTCCAAATATGTATTCAGACTTATTCCATTCATATAAATCTTAATCATGGGATAATTAATTACCAATAGATTCTATTCAGCCATACAAGGAAATTATGATCACTTTCTTTCATCATAACATTCCAATAAGTATAACCATCCTCTACAAGTTGAATATCTCATTCCAAGAATTAATTCAACTTGTAACAAGTACTAGGCAATCCCTTAGTATAGATATAAACCTAAAATTTATTAATTCTAGTAAGGTAAATAGGAATGAAACTAAGAAAGGTAACCAAACAATAATAGATTGTTTCAATAAATATGCGTACCTTTATACACATTTGAATACGATCATGGAATGCAAATAAGAATTCCATTCATGCTTCCCTCATATGCTAGCAATAAGAGTTAATTGAACCTTATTTCCAATTTTCATATGCAAGTTGAAATCAAACTAGAAGAAGATTTCTACATACTCATGCTACCTCAATAATTAAGCATCATGTAAGATAAAATCATGTGTATGCCCAAAAAAGAAATAAGTTGGATAGTTCATCAATGAATATTGTTTTCAAAGTAATTTTTTACCTATTAACAACTGAACCATCATACTTATGTATGCTTAAACATCATACAATAAATAATATATTTGCATAGGTAAGTCTCTACTTATGCCAACCATATAATACCCATGCCAAGGGACTATATAAGCATTATATAAAACTACATAAAGATATTAATGTTATACTAAATCATGCATAGGATCATCTACAGATCATTATCACATAATGATAGCAATGTAAAGTACTAAATGTTAGCAATAATGATGATCATCTAAATATCCAAGGTAAAAACTAGGAGTCTATATCAATGATTAAAGTCATAAAATATAGTGGAACCTCAGCTTCTTACCATATGTCAACATTTTCAAACCTTTTTCACCACTTTCAACATGATCTATTTTCAAGACAAAGTTAGCATATGATAGTTTCAATTTATAACTCACTAACAATACTAATGTAATTATTTTACAACTATAATCACTAATCATACAACATGGAAAAACTATAACATGATTTACACTAAATAAAACAATAAATAACTTATACCAAAATTAACAAAAATGTCACACATGTCTATGAGATCATCCAAGAGTGCGAGTAGCAGGTAGCCATGTCAAACAATCCCTCCTAACTAGTCCTATGAACCCAACCATCGATGGCCCTTACGACACCATCCATCAGTTGGATGGCAGTTTTGGAAACTAGGGTTAAGAAGGGATTATGAGCAAGTTAGGGTTCCCAAGCCATTGGATGACTCAACAAAAAAATAGAAGGTAACAAGTGACTAAAAATACATCATCCCAAGGTGAGACATAAATAACTAAGTAAATGACATTGCTACAAATTAGAAGTGGGGATAATCCACTACAAGTTGTTTAAAGGTCATAGTAATGGATTTATAAACCAAATCCATGTCCATAACATTTGGTAATACCAAACTTAGAAAAATTCTAAGCATTTGGTTAACCTTAACATCCTGAATACCAATCTATATTCCATGCTCATAAGCAATCAACTACAACTTAGTTATTTACGCCTAGTCGAAGGATGATTATACAACAACATCAAAATTCAAATAATCACTTAATTATGATAAGAATTGAATTATAACCCAAACAAGGTATACTTAGCAAAAATGCCACAGTCTAGAAATAATCATTCATCTACAACAGTCAACTCATAAAACTAGTCAACACATTCAACATGACTTCTATCCATACATCATATTTTCCATAATGGCAAACTAATGATTCAAGAAACCATTCAAAGTCTAAAAATTGATTTAAAAGTCAAGAATTGATAGAATGGATTCGTGGGATCATCATGAGATCTCAAAAACTCATCATGATCCCCAAATCAAAAATTGGCTTAAACAATTTTAAATAAAAACAACAACCTTCATAATCATTTAGTTAAAGTTCAAACTTATGCTATAAATTACTAAGTTCCAGTAGGGCTTTGCTCATGACCCAATGCTTAAAACCATGATCCTTTAAATGATTCAACCAAATCTTTGAACAAAATAGAAAACCCCTTTTATTGGAATGATAAAAAACTCAAATTGATTTTCAACTTTGATTTAAAAGTTAAACCCTTTTTATTCCAACAATAAAATGACCCAAATATATTTTCAAACCCCCAAATCATACATCAACCCCATATAGCATTTTAGTAAATATTTTAGGGTGAGAATCAATTTTTTCAAGCAAAGATAGAAGGAGAAAATCCTCAAGCCAAAATTATTCCACAACCACAATTTATTATTTTCCCCTCGAGAGGTACCTTGGCCCAAAAGAATATATATAATCAAGGTTTTAAAAAAATAGTAGAACATATACATACGGCCCTTTAACTAACAAATTTTCCATGTGTCTCATTTATCCAAACAGGGTATGATGACTTGGTTTTATTCCAAGCAAGACCCAAAATTATCATTTTATAGCAATAAACAATAGACTAAAAATTATTTCAGGCATAAAGAAAGCAGAAATTATTCCCAAGTTGATTCAAACCAAAATTGAAAATTATTTACACCAAATAAAACATAATAGGTTCTATATTGAATTTCCAATGGAAAGAAGAGGAGAGTCCACTCCCAACTCTTATTTATGCAATAAAAATTTAACCTAGCCCAGGCAGTGCAATCTTTAAAATACTTACTTGGGAATTTGTAGGGTAAAAAGAAATGATAGGTTACATAAAAAGACTAGGCCGTGGGATTTTTGGTGCCCAAATCTAGGCTCCTATGTCCAATAGTGAAATGGAAATACCCCAGGTAGTCAACCACCCACCCCCTAGGTTAGTTGACCCCCATTCTTCATCCTTCTCTTCTCCCACATACCGTCTACATTTTATCCCCTTTATGCCTCGCTTCTCCCACATGTCATCCACCTAACATTCCATCTTCCATTATAGAGGAAACATAATTTCCTTCATACATTTACTATTTATTCCCTAACTAGAGTATATGGAGTGCATTCCAACATTGATTATAGATCCTAGGGGGAATGTAATGTTTCCTTTGTTTAAACTTATTTTCCAACATAGGAATTTTAGGAATACCCCCCTCACTCCACTCTTCATTGAGTAATGAGAGATCCAGACAAACAAAAATGCGCCCCCCGCCCAAAATTTGAGGCTAGGAAGAATAATATTCCCCCCAACACTCCCCCCTGCATCCCTCTCTTCTCCTACATGCTAACTATCTTCCCCCTCCATCCATGCCCCATACTCATTTAATTTTGGCATTCAGTGTCGAGGAGAGAGAGAGAAAACCTCTCCCCAAGCCATTGACCATGTCTCTCCAGGCACCCAATGCTAACCAAATTAATACAACTATCATAAATGACTGGGTTAATAAAATCTAATATAATAATGAAATATAAGATTTAAATATCATATAGTTCAAACCATTCAAATAAATATCAATTAGTCGACTCAAAAGTCCAAGAGAGGTCATGGGAGGGTTTAGGTGAGTCCACCTAGGATGTCCAAGTCACCAAGCAAGGTTCAAGCAAGGTCACAGGTGGTGATGAGTTTACAAGTGAGAGAGAGAGAGAGAGAGAGAGAGAGAGAGAGAGAGAGAGAGAGAGAGAGAGAGAGAGAGAGAGAGAGAGAGATTGAAAGTGGGGACTTTAAGTGGGCATAAATAAAAATTGACCAACAACATGATAAGCATGCAACAAACATAATAGTATCATGACCAAGGCATGAAAACAAAATGTGACTACATAAATGAAGATGACATGATTATCTAATGGCAAGAGACCAAACTAAAAACATAAGTATAACTATCAGATTCCATCCAACTACTCAAGAAATGCTTTATCATCCTAGGTGTTGACATTATCATCTAGCCTAGCTCACACAGGTATCTATAACCATCGATTATACATCATTCATATTTAAATAATAATAAATAAATTGATATAGAAATATAATAAAGACATTAATTACATCAACTAGTCCATATATCATCAAGTGTAGTAAATTAAACATAGCATGTCCATCAACCTATAGTCAACATGTCAACATATTAAAATCCATCAATACTGTCAAACAAAAATAAAGGTAATATGGAATTTTACTAAGCATGTGATAATAATAATTGTCAAGCAGTCATATATGTATTAGCATAAAATAATTCAAGGTGAGCATCAACCATGGTATAACCTGATCACCATAGTTACCTAAAATATCATGCATCTCAACCAAATGAAATAGGACCAGCACCAATAATCATCAGTCTAGTGCTAGCAAAACGTGCTAAACATGTTATAATCAAATGTCTATAGTATGTCACCAAGTCAGGTCATGACAATCTCCTCCTCCTGACTAGAATGAAAATTTCTCACTTATTCATTGTATTCTTCCACATATGCTCCTCCAATGGCACTAAACTTCCTCATGATACCTAGATTATTTCTTTGGAACCTTAAATTATTTTATTCCTTAAATATTTTTTTATCATAATAATTCTAGATATCTCTATTTCTCAATTAGTAAATGATTCTTCAAAAGGATATATTTCCTACTTTATATGTTTAAGTGCATTAACTATGCCATATACTTGTGAATTAATTACTTCATTCTCCTCCCAATGATTGAATTTTCAAAAATATGAATGTTTTGCACATAATTCTTATGCAACATCCATTTTTTGAAATTCCACAATCCTTGTGCATATTCTATCTCATCGCTTTGCTTTGTGTACACCATCTTATGTTGCACTTCCCCTTTCATTTGTGCATCGTTATTCATATGTTTTCCTCCCCTTTATGCATCTTCTTGCATGTGAACCTTTTTGTACCTTAGTGCAAAAAAAATCCTTATATTACAATCCAACTCACACACACCCCTCTCCCCTAACTAATATGCTTTATGTCCTTTTTCACATCAGCTTAGTTATCAATTTACTTAGTTTTTTTTTCATTTTTTTCAATTTTACATATCCATGTTCATCTTATCTACATGACTCCACTGTGTGTGATTATCCCTCCTAATTATACTTATACATATAGCATAATGATCTCAAAATACTCTTGATTGACTTTCTGAAATGGATTTACAAGATAATCTACATTTATTAGTTCACATAATATCTAAAAATATATGGAAAATAAAGTATTAAAATTAGGGAATTTTTTATAGTGCATTTTCACAAGGCCAATGGCCTTCACATCCACCTTCATTATAGTCATCCAATATTTTTTCACCCATCTAGAGGGTCCATCCATTATGAATATCCCCATATCATCTTCCTATGATATGTGTAATGACCCATAAATAAGCGGATCAAAAATTTCATGCATAATGATTCAAAAACCACCTAGTCATCCATGTATCCTTGTAAGAGTGTTCTTCCTAATACTATTTTCTCTTCCTTTTATCTTTACTGTTAGATTCCATTTCCTTGGTTCAAAACAATCATGATCTTCCTTCTTTATTATGAATATTTAGTTTAGTACATTATTAGATTATTAGAATATTATTTATGTGTATGTATGAGTTATAAACAACTCATAATAGAGATAAGATTGTGTGAGGATATTTAGAAGAGATAGGTTATAATGGGTAATAAATGATCCCCTATTTATAGGATGATAACATTGTATAAAAATATCTTTTCATATTGAATAAAAACATCGTATTATTGACAAAAATTAGCATTAGAGTGGATTATTGATATTATAATGAATAAATAGTTTTGTATGCAAGGAAAACTATAATTTCATGTGGTCTTATGGATGAAATTTAATAATATATGAAATATAGTAAGGGTTGTTTATTTCATATAACTTCTTTTCTTTAGATAGCTTGTTAGCAAATAGGTTAAGGTAGTTTTGATTTTTGTGAAGTTTAAGACCATTGATTTCTTTGGTTGTCTTCTACTTATGTGTGACTAATTAAACTTTAAAGTCACATGTTTATGTTTTCATACATGTGAATTTTCACACAAATCCATCTCATGGTAGTGCCCTTTAGTACTATTAGTCTCAACACCACCATTTGTGTATCTAATATTCATTATCTCTTTATGTATCTAGACACTGCCTAGACCTATCATGCAACTTTTTGTGATACGATATGCAAATTTTTCATCTATTTGATTATTTTTTTAAGGGAAAGATACCAATAGGTGAACATGTTCCAATACATGATATGGTACATGAGACCAAATACCCAAAGCATGTTGAAAAATATCCAATACTTATTGAAAAAGAGATAAAATTAGACGTACAATTTACATGTAATTGTACAACTTTGAAAAAATAGTAATGCACAACAGAGAATGATATAATGACCTTAAAAAGTATAATATATTAAATTCTCAAGTATTGGTCACATTTTAAAATGGCACTTTAATGAAACCTTACATGATAATCATTATATTAGCACCATACTAATAGATCACACCCTAAAAATATAGGATTAAGTAGTAGAATCTCCAAGATATCCATCAATATAATTTTTGAGTATTAACACGGCACCATTTGGGTGGGTGCCACACAACACCATCTATATAATTTTTTAGTATATTTTTTTATAATTGAAGGACAAGTGTTATTTTTAAAAATGTATATATCATAATATTTATTGATTAATATAGTTTATCTTTAGGTTCTATGTTTTTTAGTTTATAAAGTATGTTTGGTTTTATTACATGGTTTATGCAAATAGTTAATGAATTAGGTAATTATAGTTTTATTTATTGTTTGTGTTATTAGTTTAGGTGGTTTTGACTCCAAATTATTTTATTGTAATGGAAGTATTTTTTGGGTACCTGATGCCTATCTATCAATTTTAGTGTCAAGTACAATTTGTGGGGAGGCAAAAATTATGGATAGGTTAGGTATAGTTAATAAGTATGAGGGAAATAAAATAAAAAGTCTTCATTCAAAAAAAAAAAATTGTATAAATAAACATAGTACTCCTTCCAATAAAAACAAAAATATTTCTTTGATATTACTACACGAAGCAAGGACATGTTCATCTAAATTTCCTACATAGAGCACAAGATCTCATCAATGGAAAAATGAAGGCCTCGGTTGCTAACAATAATAGATAAGATGAAGAATGTTGGGAGAAAAGTATCTCCACAAAAAATATGAATAATATGTGAATTAATTAATGATGACCAGATCTCATTGAAAATAAATTAAATGTGTGTGGTGTGAGTAAGTGTAAACATGTATATGTATATGATTGAGAAACTAATGTGTATGTGTCAAGTAGATATGCAATATGAACTAACCTAGATGGTATATGTGTTTCCATATATGTAATTCTGATGTGTTTCATGTTCATACTCATATGGATGTAGAGTCAATGTGTTTCTTGTCCATCAATATTTGTGGTTGATAAAAGGTCGATATGTTTCCTCTCTATTCAAAATATATATCACATCGTGTATTCCAAATCATGTTTATTGCCTCATTTTCCTATGTCCATACTAAGGGGATAATTTTATTAATATTTAGTTTAGTACATCATTATAGTATTATAATATTATTTATGTGTATATGTATGAATTTTATAGGTTTTTTACAATTAATCATAGAGATAAGATTGTGTGAGAGTATTTAGGAGTGAGAGGTTAGGATGGGTAAAATATGATCCCATATTTATAGGATCATATCATTGTATAAAAATATATCTTTAATATTGAATAAAGACATCATATTATTGACAACATTCTCCACCTAGTCATATGTGTGGAAGATGTCTTCAAACTCTTCAACCATGTGCTTGATTCACATCTTCAAGCTTGAATCCTTGGTTAAAGTTTCTTTATGACTTACTTCTTATTCCATGCATATTTTGATTCCTACACTCCATTGATATTATTTTTATCATTCATGTAGTGTAGTACATCCTTATACTCTTGTATAATCTCCATGATGCCTAGCAGTTTTACATCCTCCAAAAATTTACCATAGTATCCATTATTGGGTCTACCTCACTTCCTAGGTTTATCTATTGGATGTGTACTATTTGTTTTTTTGCACCATTATTAACCACTTATATGGCCCCAACAAGATTTTATATTTCCTCAAAGAAATGATAACCCCCATGGTCCATCTCCCCTTAGAGGTCTATCTTTTGAAAAAATATATTATATGGTTTCATTCTTTTTGATCCGCATCTTCACTAAATCTTTCAATTTGTGAATATAATATGCATGCCTTTGTCTTTGGGTATTTTAAACCCTATATACACTTAAGCATATTTTTCCAAACCATTCCCATGATTAACTTTATTTTTCACCATTTTCCTATACCCTTTAGTCTTCACCCACATTAGTAAGACTGGTGGTTACTTTATGTGCATGATCTTTCTATATATTTAATCCATGCGTATCAACCAATTTGGCATATAATGTCTATATTATTCCCATATTTTTTTAATAGTATTGTGTATAATGTATACAAATAGTTTTACTTTGTTTGGAACCTTTGTTATATATGCTTAAAAATCATGTGCATATACATATATTCAAGGCATATTATCATGTTGGGGTAGCTTCTCCAATATTTATTTTCTAAGTCTCAACATCCTCTTAGGTGTTTGAGTCACCTTTGTAACCCATTTTTTAATGTATTCATAGTAATACTTGTCTTAACTTTCTCAGATTCTCTTCTAAAAAAGCCACTCCTTGTGGGACTTATAACCCCTAATTTCACTTGCATTTACATCTTCCTAGTCACCTCATACTTTGTATCTATATAGTGAAAGTTTGATTGGTCATGTCTAAAATTGATGTGCCACTTTTCCAAATTAGCATCCCATCATCTAGGTATTATGATTCCTTCCCAAGCATGATAATGTCATAAATGTGATTTATTTATATTTTAACATCAACACTCTCCACATAAAATAGCCCATGATGGCCATCCAATGGATGAAAATTA
Organism: Torreya grandis; assembly: GCA_037957365.1. NCBI lineage: Eukaryota > Viridiplantae > Streptophyta > Pinopsida > Cupressales > Taxaceae > Torreya > Torreya grandis. Next base: position 2,025,574 of record JARHVA010002219.1, on the reverse strand, counting down.
TATCTACATGTTCTTAACACTCATGTATCATTGCTTGAAACATATATCCACCACATTTTCATAACACCCCGATATTCCTAGTAAATATGGGTTTAAATTTTCTTCCACCATTAGGTTCATATCAAAATATTTTTTAAACTATGCACCCATGATCATCATTTTGGCATCCTTAAACATTCTCAAAGGTCTCAAGTATGATTTTTCTACCATGAATAACACATTAGTCAAAGGTGATTGTCTAGGACTCCCCATTTTATTCCATGTGTCCTGAGTTAAAATGTTGACATCTTCACCCTTATAAATTGTAATATTACACAACTCAAAATAATTCATAAATTCATTAATGGTCAAATCCATGTCATACTACACATTCTTTATAAAATCTACCTCTTTCATATTCTTAGTTACTTATGTTGGTGTGCCCCTCATAATGGTCCTTAGTATGTCCTTCAACAACAACATTCCATATCACTTCAACATGGATACCATCTCCATGATCTCTGTAATTTATTTTCCATTGCTCTTCCAACATATATGACTTTCCTTTATATTTTCATTGAGGTCCTTGGATGTGCACATATCCTCTTAAAGACTCTACACATTCTCCTTTGCATCAACCATAAAACTCCTCTCAACTAACATATTAGTATTCCAATAATTATACTCCTTGTTTGTGCACCACTTCATTTTATAGATCTAGTAACTTAATTACATGGGTGTCTACTCCTCTCTTGATCATTATGTTCACCTTTGAAAATTTAAATGCCTTTTGTGTGACCTCTTTCACCATCTAATTTATACCTTTCAAATATTTGTCTTCTCCTTTGCTACCATATCCTTCAACAAGATCTTATGGAATATATAATTACGAGATATTCCACCTTGTGCCCTTGAATACATTGATGACATGAAGGGAAATTTGGGAATTTCCTTTAATAATGATCTAATGCTCCAAACTTGAAATAAGTTCCTCAGAATTGATTTCCATGTCATTTATCACTTTATCTACCAAAATTCTTTCAACCATAGCCTCCCTTATTGAGATTTTTTATTTTTCACAGGTGTACCTTGTTGTATGTCATCAAATCCTATATTTTTTACACCATAAATCTCATCAATTACCTAATTATTAACCATTTCATGAGTATGCATGTTGAATATCTTTTACCTTATTACTTTTACACGCCTAAATTTTTATACCATCATATAATTCCTCATCTCATGTCCATCCTATCACACATTAAAACAAATAAAAATAACTTTCACCTTCATACATGTACAATTTTTAGATATATGCACTTATGTTTTGTAGTCTTAGCATCAAAATCCTTATTGTGACTCTTATTCACTATTTTCCAACAAAATATGGATTCACATGGCCATATTCAAATTTTGAGAGGCTCAAAAAGGGATCCACCCTAGTGTTGAAACTCCCTATGACTTCCATATGAAGCGCATCATCAAAATTTTCATGGGCATCAATAAAATATTTAATTTAAATATGTGTCTAAAATGTTAGGATAAAGCATCCAACAAACCACTATGCATATTTTAATTTATATATCCCATCAAACAACTTTGAGAGGTGTATGTTAACTATTAGACTTGCACCCTTGTGAAGGTAGTTTTAGGCCTTCATAGTCTAAATTAACATGGCGACAATCCTAGGTTGTGGGTGGCCTAATAGATAGATTGAATATCTATATTATAAGGGCTAGCTCCCTTTGATGTATTAGTTAGGATCTCTAATGTATACTAATATCTTGCAAGGGAAAAGAGAAGAAGGTAAACTAAAATGAAAACCTATCTAAATGAAGTGATACACCAACATATGTCCTCCACTTGTGTAATATACACTAAGAAGTATGAATAAGAACTTAGACCTGATTTCACTTCTCAAAATAGAGTCTCCAAACATCAATATTTCACATAGAGACTTAGCTTGATGAATGATCTAAGGCAATTGATCAATAGGTCTTTCAAAGACACTAAAGAAAGCTTACACTTTCCAAACATACAATATGATCAAATCAAATTATGAAACCTATAAGGATGAACTAACACCTACAAATAGGTAAATAGGAGAGAATAAAATGAAAGGAAGCATACACTATTACTGTCATTCATCAACTAACCATGAAAATACACTAGTCACAAGCTTTGAGGAAGCATGAATTCAGCCTTATTCATTCAAAAGAGGCAAGTACAAGTTTTTTTATGAGAATGGCATTGACACAAATTAGGTTAAGGACTATTTGAAAATTCCAAAAATGGGATTACATATAAAGAGAATGAGATAGGAGAGAGAGAGGCAAGGCAGTCTAAAAACTAAGAGTGACTCTTTCACTTGGCCTTCTTCAAACCCAATGTAACACTTCCTTGAATATCTCTCATATTCCTTATCAAAAGTAGTGTAGAGGTAGATAAAGTTTTGACCACTTGTAATTCATATATCTTAGTTCACATTTCCTATATTCTTGATGAAGAAGAAGCTTCCTTAAAAATAGGCCTTGATCTATGAAAGTGAGTATTCAAATATTGATCAAGTCCTTACTTGAAACATTTTCCAATGATTTATAATGTCTATCCATCTTTCTTGGGATTTTATAAGACATCTTCCATTATTTTGGCTTTGTCCTCTTTGACTAGGCATTAGAAGGAAGGAGAGTCTTGCTAGGAGTCTTAGAGACCTTTTAAAACTTTGAACCTTAATCAAATTAAAATTTGACCTGTTTATATCCTTAAAATTTGTGTGTAAATAAATATCAACCTCAATAAAGACTTTTGAAATGTTTGTATGCATCAATTTGGTGTTTTGCTCACTTGACTCCTTCATAGGCAAAGAGGCATAGGATAGAGAAGAATGGGTTTTGCTTTGAACCAAGAAAATTTTCTCCATGGATGTCTCCTCAACATGAATTTATACCTAAAATAATGCATGTGTAACCATCAATTATCCCAAAATATGTAATTTTTCTCCTATATCATGCTAATGCACCAATTCCTTGTAGCCCTAAAAACTTGTAAATATCCTTGTCCAGAAGATTGTATAGATCAAACTGTAAACTTAGGCACATTTTTTGATACCCTCTATCCCATTACAATTCCATACAAAATTTCATGATCCAAATCCAAGTGTAAGTACTCCTTTGCTTTCATTTCTCTCTCCAATTAGGCCTATTAGGCCTCCTAAGCCTAGAAAGAGAAAATTGACCCAAATTGCCACCTACACATGTAGAACTGGCCAAAACTATGTGATTAACTTTACCTATCATAAGACTCTTCTCTATTCCAAATTTCATGTTTTGGTACACTTTATAAGTATGCAAACCATGAAATGGCAAAAAAAATAGCCCTTCCTTAAGCCTATTTTAGACTGCTTAGAAAAACAAATTTTTTTTAGAACTTTCAAGTTATGTTATATGTTTTTTTGGACTTTTAAAGGTGAAATACATCCCAAATCACCTATTCAAATTATTGGCATTCATCCAAACACTTCAACACCCCTTTTTGCATCAAAAACTTTTAAAAGTATAGTTTTTCTCAAATTTGTACAAGTGAAGGTATAGGAAAGTACCATGGTGACTACCTATTTTGAGTATAAATGTTTTTGAAGAATTCCAAGTCATTTTATGTGCTTTGGGGATCAATTTCTACAAATTGGTCAAAACTAGCTTTTTTGGCAGCCTATAGTGACTCAACATTTTAACGATAGTTCATAAATGTTAGGGACTTAACAGGCAAAAAAATGCCACAAATTGGAATTGAACAAGGTCCCCTAACACCTCCAAATATATTATTCTCCCATGAAATTTTTTTGTACCATTATGATCATAAGAAGGTACCTCCTCAGTTAGGCAGACTACATTTTGTGAGGTTGAGGAGAGAAAATGTGTTTATATTAGCATTTTATAGTTTTTTCATTTAGTTCCAACACTTCATGGAGGTCTAAAACTTCCATTTTTACATTATCCATTGGTCATTATCATCATTTTTCCCTCAAGACCTCCTTTAACCTCTCTCCATCATGCCTAGGGTTTAGACATACCAGTGTTCTTGACCCTATGATTGTTTTTTCTCCTTTCCATCATTGTTTAAAAGTTAAATACCTCATATATCACTTATTTAACTCCTCATGATCATTTTAGGGATTCATCACTTCCTTATTTCCTTCAAAAACCATTCTCTTCATTATTTAACCCACAAGCCTAACTATGTGTCTTAGACTATATGTTTGTAAAGTTTAAGGTAGATGACCTCTCATACTTCAAGATCCTTAATCACACTCTTCCTATACTATACTCTCTCATAGGATTGGATGACATTTTATTCCTTTTATGACATATCTTGAAAACTTTGACCTTCCAAATAGGTCTGAAACCCTGAACTTCACCACTGAGGCTTTTACTGCAAGCTGGACTTATTGACCCTAGAGCTTCATGAACTATGTTAGCTACCATTATTGTCTATATAAAACTTGATGAAATTTTTTAATTAATTAATTTAAACTCTCCTCACACTTATATACATCAAACTCTTAGTGAGTAGCATGTTCTCTCACACTTTGTTTGTAAGCTGGCTTGCAAGGCTCTAAAGGACTGTTTTTAGATTGTGTTAGTTTTGAGTTTTGCCTTCTTATAAATATAAACCTTTTATATATCATTAATGGAAATTTATACTCTTAAATACCACTCTCAACTCATTAAACATCATTTCCAAACTCACATTTCCTCTTCTCACTTATGACCCCTGCCCACATATTCAATCTATACAAAAACTATCGTTAGGTGTATTGGTTGTAGGTGTAGATTTAGAGCTCCATATAGGTGTATATATAGGAATATAGACTACAATATTACCTTAAATATATTATTAACATGATTTTTAAAACTCTTTCATCTTGTTAAACCATCCAAACTCCTCAAAACTTTCCTTATCCACTCATAATTCCTTATGCTTTGCAATAAGGTAGTTGACTATCTTTCCTTGTTGACTGTATGTTTTAATTAAGGATTGGCTATGTTTTAACATGATTTAATATAGGTTAAATTTGTCCTTAAATTTATTAATGAGATATTTTCATGTTTTTAAATATTTCTTGTGATCCTATGTTCATCTCCACAAGCTTCTATGCATCTGCCTACAAGCATATACTGGATGTAGGTGCATATTATGCTCCTTGTACAACTTGAGGTGGATAAATAGATGTATTAAGACATTGAAAATGTATGTGACATATATTAATACCTATTATTACCTTTAAAATTAAACCAAACTCCTTAATACCCCTTTATCACACCCAAACTTCTCATACACTCATTACACAGGCAGGTTGATTTTGTTATCACCCTTCTTGGTTATAGGTGCCTTTCAAGTCTTGACTAAGATAGTGGGTGAAGTAGAGATATGGAATGAGTTGGTGATTTCTCTACCTTTTAATTTAAGTTACATCACTATCCATTTTTATATTCTTCAATGTTTTCCCTTGCTTAATATCAAACCTTTACTTTCTTTGAAAACTCGATCATCAAGAGAGTTTGTTGATCTTGTTATATGGACTAAGATCATGATGTTGGAGTATGTAAAGTAGGGAAATTTAGAAATCATATGACAATCCTAATTTCATTTTAATTTTTTCATTTATCCTCCCTTAGACCCTTACACTATTTACTTACCTTCAAGTTCAACATGACACCTTTTGAAGTATCTTCATGGGTGACTATTGTAGGTGGTGATTTCTCCCTGTGTACACACTGAGGAGGGATGTGATATTGGTATTAAGAGAAAAAAGTGATATTAAGACCCTATTTTACCTTTCATGTTCAAAAATATCTTAAACAATCATCAACACTCCATAAGGAGGTTTGAATATAAATGATCCATTACCTTAAAAAATGAAAAAATACCTTTACTTCTATAAATAAAGGAATTTACAATGTTATTTCTTCATCAAATTTAACTCTCTTTATGAATGAATTATTCCATGGATTATATTTTATCTTGAGTTTTTTTATATTACACCAATTTATTTTATATTAACCTTGAGTTGATATTCTAGAACAAATCAATACTTCTTCTGACCCTTACTCCATCATGATTGTTGTAGGTAGTCGTTTCTCTCTGTGAAACTTATCATCATTTCACATAATAAGGCTTCCATGAGCATGTTCACCTAATATATCCATGTATTTATAACTTTATCCTGTTGTATGAGGTGATTATATGAAATTATTTTTGTCATTATGCCTAATTATTTATTATTAGTCTCCATGATCATAGCATACAGGCATGACTAGTACATTTAGGCATAATAGGCCTTTTTGGGTCTTTTGATCCTTATGAGTGTCATTATCCATTTAAATAATTATAAAGATTGAAATGAAACAATATCATGTGATTTAAAGACCTCCCAAACTTTGTGACTCATTTATTCATGTCACTTATCATGATATTCCTCTTAACTTGCTCACCAAGGTCTAGAGGTAAAGCTATGTTACTAGACCTCTAAGTGATATTTTGTACCTTAAGAGAGTATCATATATTGAACCTCATTTAACTACCTTAAATTAATCAATTATAACTCTTTAGGCACTATGATTTATAATATCATGTTGACCTCATTAAGATACTTTTCAAGCACTAGAAACTCATTAACTACAATTATACTTTGTTAAAGAGATTATCTCACCAAAACTATCTCAAAGGACATTGTAATCAAGATGGAAATATATTATAATTTTATTGGATTAATTAGGTTTTAAATTAATCAATAATTAATATGGTAACCCCTTAATATGAATACACTTTCTTGACAATTCAAATCATGCTCAAAAATTGATCAAATAAACCAGTCATAAGGACACTATAGGAAACTCATTTTATACCATATATATCTTCTTAGAAGGAGTTACCTAATGAATAAAAATTCAATATGTCATATTTTACCCTTAAATAACCTCAATATTACCATTCTTCCCCATCAATTACTAAAGTAAATAAATGGAGGAAAACCTGGACATTGGTTGGATGAATAGGCCATTTAGACCCCTATGCACTCTTAGCGATTGTTCATAAAGATGTGGGAATGAATTTGACAAAAAATTACACTAAATTTAATTTAATTAGGTTCCCTATAATTTATCAATATATTTTTACCTGACTCTCTCTCTCCTACTTGTATTGTGCAAAAATTGATGGCCCTCCTAGAGATGCCAAGGAGGTTGATATGGGAGATAAGTTGATTTTTTGAATTTTCTCACCTAAAACCTCTTCAAAACCATTGATTTGACTTTTTAATAAACAAATAATGTCCTAAAGGTTCATAAATATCAATTCTACCTTGAATAACTATACAAATAGCCTCAAAATAGGCCTTTTTGGCACTAAAACTGCTAGAAGCACTTGAGAACCCTAATGAAACTACTGTAAAATGTATTTATTGGACCCTTTCATGTCTTAATAGGTAAAAATAACATAACAAGAAAAAATTTAAGCTACAAGGGTGATATTTTGATGTGTGAGATCAAACTTGTTAATAGTGTCTTAAAACACACATGTGCACACTTTCAAGTGGACCTTATTTAATCTCCTCTAAATCATAATTACATAGTTTCTCAAACTCAATAATGTGGAACTCCTGATATTTATAAATCACACAATAGTTTGAATTAGTTCAAACATCTTATACTAAGTATGTGCATGATCCAACAATATTATGGTAAATTCTCTCAACTTTCTCTCTAATGATGTCACTCCTTTATCTACCAAGATATCTCACACCTACAGATGTTATCTTTTGCATCTTCCATTTAGTAATGCTTTTACATCTTCATCAATATTTCATAAAATATTTTTGGCTAATACATAAATTTATGTGTCTCTGCACCACTCTTAATGGCAATACTTCCCATTCCCTAAGTTATTTGTCATACGATCCCTTATGTGGTAGCTACTACATTACTTCTAATAACATTACCTACAAAAAAATGGACCTTTTCTACCTCCCCTCTTGTTGGTGTGCTCATCTTCATAATTTTATGCAACACTTCAATGAATGGAATCCAAAGATCCATCAAAATTCTCCTTACTCAAATCTCCACAAATATTTCATCTAAAAATAAAAATTCACAAAAATAAATACAACACATGCATAAGCATCGACAATAGGAAAACATATAATTGAGATACTCTATGTATGCCTCGTAGGACTATATGGTCATGAATTAACAATAGTAGAATAAGTGGTTCATGGAGCCCATAATTGAGTGCTCTATGGTTTCTTAGGAGTATTTTCATTAGTATTTCAAATATATCCCAAGCCTTATCAATCATTATGATTAGATGTGGATATAGGACATGTGATGCCTTATGCATTCTTTTCCAATCCATGACCTTGACAACCAAAGTGTTGTAGATATTTCTATCCAAAACCATATCATTTTCAAAGTTGAGTATCATTGTTGAGAGATATATTTGTATCATTTTATTGGTCTAATTCTTTCATTGTAATTGTTTTTACTTTGATTTATTCTTTGGTACCCATATTTCTTATTTTTGCATTTGTGTTTTAAAAGAGGTACTCATAATATGAGTGGGTTTTTTGATTGATGTATCAATGATAGGAACACCACTATCAATTATGTTTTGTATTATGTTCTTTAGAGCCAAACAACAATCTTTATGATGCCCATGCATTCTATGATATGCACAATAGTATTTTTATCTCCTTAAAGGATGTAGAGGAGGTGATTTGATCAATTTGTTTCTAATCATTGCCCTTAGAATCTCACTTCAACTCTTATTAGATATTTACATACTTTTTGGATAATTTGTTGTATATAAAATTTATTTTAGCTTCTTATCTTGAGATGAAGTCTTGTTAGGTACAAAATTGCTAGATGAAGATGCAAACACATGGTTAAAAATAGGGCATTGTGGAGTATTAGCATATGTGATATGATTTTATAATAAAGCGATCTTTGAACTAAAATAATGGTTTTTTTTAAAATCTTATATTAAATTTATCATAGTGATTATTTGATCCTTGATGGTTTCACAAGCACAACCCTAGGTAATTCATATTGACTATGCATACACATACCATCTAAGGATTTAGGAAGGGTTTGTTGGTTACCTTATTTTGGAACTATAATATGGGCCATCTTACCCCTCGAATAAGTGATAACATGGACCTAGTTATAGGGATGGTAGCTATCACCATCCAAAGGGTTGAGAGAAGTCTTTATAGAGTTTGGAAGATAAGAGTAGTCTATTTTCACTCCACTTGTATAGAAAGTCAGATAGTTTCTTCATCATAGGCATAAAAATAATATATATCACCCATGATGAGTGAAATAAAGATTACAAATATAATGGTAAAAATGGCAACAAGAATTAGCTATGCTATTCTTATTCACCAAAAATTTTAACCCTAAATTGTTGTTTGGGGGATATAGGGTTAAGAATATAAAATAGCCTACATAGAAGGGTAACAAACTATTTTATAGCAATCCAATTAATTTTCAAACTTAAATGAATATTTTGAATTATAAAACTAAGATATGATAAATATATAAAGCACCAAATTTGAAAGTTATTCAATTGATTTGAATAAATGATACTTTGTGGATTTGTAATGCACATGTAGATCTAGGTTGTACACATGCAAAAGTGTGTAAGATCATGATTCTATAATATTCATTAGATTCTAAACATAATGTCTCTAGAGCAATGAAAATTTTCATTGCCTTCAAACACTACTATTGATGGTTGTGTTCATGTTGTGACGTTATCTAGTATGGAAGAAGCACTAGATCTCATGTGAATAATTTACTTGTTTTAGATTTTTTTTTCACCTTTATAATGATGTCCTCATATCTAAAATACATGTTTTCATTATCTTCTTATGGATCAAACCCTAGCTCTTCAACCTTGGGTTATGTTTTCCAAAAATGGGTTAGTGGATTCATGGTGATGAGTTGACCTCAATGACCCCTCTATCAATGAGCATTGCATATATAGCAAATACTCCAAGGAAGGCCTCAGACTTTTGAAATTATCTATTATGTGTGGGAGTGTATGTGAAAAATGGTGTAATATGATATATGTATATGCATGTAGTGATCTAGCTTGTAACATGGAAAATATTGCTCATGGGCTACTATTTCAAAGTTTTATACCTTTTTATGACTGTTCCTATGAATGATAAATAAATATGGATGAATAGGGTAGAAAATACAGATGAATAGGGTAGATTAACTCAATTTTGCACTTGATTTAATGATCCTTGATAGGTGATTTATTAGCATTTTATAGATTAATAATGAGAAGGCTTAGACTTTTATTTATACCACACATTTTGAAAATATCTCATTATAGGGTTAATTAAGACAAATAGGCTGACCCATAGGTTTTGAATAATTTACAATTTGCTTTATTTTTTAGGACTAGACACCAGATAAGGATCTAGACACTAGCATTAGCACTAGTGTCCTTACATGGTCAATAATGTCAAGAAGGCTAAAAAATAGGTAAGGATCTATAATTTATAGTGAAGGATGTTTATCAAGTTTTGATCTTTATGTAGCATACAAGTGGCCTAAGTCATCATAATGATAAGGGTTGGACTATAAGATAAGAATTTAGGCACAGTGAGATGGTGAATGCGAGCCTTTTAGCAGTGGGAAGGTTTAGAATTGAAGGGTAGAGGATTGATTTATATTTTCCAAGTATGCAAGACTGAAATGCTATAAATATTCATTTTTAGTTTCTACACACATCTATTATTTTATATGTTTCTTTGTGTAGTTGAACCCTTTTTAGGCTTTTTGGTATTACCTGATGCAATAGGTTGTAGATCAATATTAAGATATGGATGAGTCCATATTGTATGTATCAAGGGTATAATTATAGGATTTGTAACTAAAAAGGTTAAAGCTATACATGAAAGGATGGTAGGAACCATGAATGAATGTGGTGAAACTATATCAAATACCAAATGAGGTTAAACAATTTTATTTTTAAAAATCACTTTATATAATATCTCATGTTATTTCTAAGGTTGGATAGGTAATGTATAAAGTGTGACACAAATATTATATATTTTTTCATTATGCACAAACATAAGGTAATGGTGTTATGTAGGTGGTATTGCTCTCATTTAATTTAGCCATCAGCATGCAATTAAGAGATTGTATGTACCACTATCTAACAATACGTAAAACCACATTAATAAGGTCTTAGGATGTGTAGTGACTAGTAATGCAATACCATCAATGAGTCTTTGTGTAAGACCATCATAACTCTTACAGAGTAATTATTTCTAAGTATGCCCTCAACTAGTTAAAAAATTCATTGTAATTATATTTTGACTTGAACCATTATCTACCACAATGGCATGTGTAATTGTGGGATGTGAATCAACAAAATCATGTATATAGATTACACCATTATTTAAATCATTGACTGGAATCTCGTGGTCATAGAATATGATGGTGTTTGCTTTTATGAACTAGTGACCATACCTATAACTCATCAATAATAAGCTCACTATAAAATATTGATTGATGTATAGATATAACCATGTTATGGTGATTTGGCAAAGCATTTTTGAATATTTTCAAGCATTTATTAGGCATAATGACATATCCCTTCAATTTAGTATTATGGCCTTTAGCTTGAATATAATTATTAGTAATTAGATCTTGTATATTATGTTTCAATGAAAAGCATCGATTGGTAAAATGTTTGAAATCTCTATGGTAGTCACAATATTGATTTATGTAATATCATTTATGAAAATATTGAGAAGCATCAAACTAAAATGGTGGAAGTAAAGATACCATGTTGCATTCAAGCAATGTTTTAAGCACTTTTTGAGGAGGTTTATTTAATCTTTTAGATCATCAAATGATCCTATATGGTGGAAGGATAATCCCATCATAATTATTGTACTTCATGGCTTCCCTCATATGAACTTTTCCCACATTGGGTTTCTCTAAAGTAATTCTTGTGTATGTCTCTCTTTTTTTTGTGTTTTTTTATTGATTAATTGCATACTTCTAAACTATGAAACTAATTTACTAGCTGAAACACTTGATGGAAAACATATAAATCATTTGAATAAACTATCACAAGCATAAGACATATTCATAAATTTAAATCATAGTGTATTCATTGTGCACTAGTGGTTTGAATTATGTGAATTGTAGATATATATTGGGTACTAGGATAGCAATAATGTGAAGCATGATATGTAATGTATGTAGCATGTAATAAAGCATGTGAAGGCTAACATATGAGTTGTATGTTCTATATTATAGTCATCAGATTACAACATTTTAGGTGTTGTTTCAATGTGATAAAACTTGGGAACAACACAATGGGAAATTAATCCATATTTATAAATCATATAATGAAATGTCCAAGTCGATTACAGATCAAACCTCAAACTTAGAGATGCGTGTTTACTATTTTGTGTGTATGTGTATAATTTCTTTATGTGTTAGAGCAACATATGTTTGTGCTTATGCAAGTTATTAGATCAACTCGTTTGTTCTTGTAGATGCTTGTAAGTATATTTCCTTGGCCTTGCTCACTATATCGAATATAAAATCACGTATCCTTGCCTTGAAGATAGCTCACTTGATCATTCTTGGAATATATTTTGGTATATCTCAGGTTAGTCTCTCTATCATTTCTAAGATGGTGAAGTTTCAAGTATTCTATCATTACTATTCACATTAATAAAAATTTTATTAAATGAATGAATAAAACATAAATTCAAATATAAAATAAGGTTGTTTGATATAATCACCTATATATTTTTGTTAATTTGTGTCACTTTTTGTTTAGATCACATAAACCAAAATGGCTCATCTTCTACCCTTATTTCTCTTAAATCATCAAGTTACTCTATATAGTGTCTTTCATCATGATATTAATTCTCCTCCTAAAGTGGAAATAATGGCATCTAGTTAACTTCATCCCACTATGCCATATATGCCTTTTGTATTTCTAACATCATTTAACCCAAGGTTTTGATGATCTTATTATCATCATCATCATCATCATCTATGAGTATCTTCCCCTCAAATATTGGCATTGTCTACTCTCCATCCCTTTGGGTCCATCTCCATGTCCTACACTATATAAAAATGGGGGGAGCATCTTGTGTAAGCCCGATCTATCTATATACTCTCTTTTATTATAACTTCTTGTGATTTTTTGCATACCAACTTTAGTACCATCTAGTCCTCCTAGTCTGTCACATTTATATGGCATCATCAATCCAAATTAGATGATATTTATAGGTTTTGTATATTATGTATTCCTCCCTAAGAGAGTTTAAAGTCTTTTACATAACCAAGACAATATTTTTCTATCCATGTCCTCTAGATCAATGGATAGGCCTATAGTCCTAGACATACAAGTGATCATAGACTCAACACTCTAATAGTGATTGTGTTATGATCTATCTTGTGTGTGGCTAATACACAAACTAATAGAGGTCCCTTTACATTTATACAAGAATGTTATGTCCCATAGGTATATATTATTCCTCTCATCTATCTCCTTAACTATGTGATAAGGTTATATAAATGTTACACACCTCATGTGTCAACTATCATAATGGAGATAAGTGATACAAATATGAATTTACATATTTATGATACACTCCATGTAGGATTGTCATGAAACAAATCCCTCCGCCAACATCAATAACCCCAACTCTTCCTAGATATTACTCATGAACCAAGTGTTCTCCTACACTTATCAGTGTCTCCATTATAGCAAGCCTTCCCTTGATATGAAGTATAATCACCTTCTACACATCTTCAAATGTCACAATCATCTCTCCAGCCATCAACCAAGAAGTGTAGATGATATGCACCATGGGGCCTAGGATGTTGGTGTAGTGGACAATATCACACTTGGTAGCAAGTTTCAAATTTTAGAATACCTAAAAGATAATCTTAAACAATAAACTTAACATGCATTAAAATGTATAAGTATAGTATGTATAATATGTAACTTTTATTCAATATGAAAGATAGGGAAAAATAAAAATGTGTACTAGATTAGTAAGATTAAGAATACAAGTTCATGTGATCATAATGGATGAATGTCCTTGATAATTTTTGTATTGGTTGAATGAAATAATATAGAGCTACATATGTCTTTGGATGCTATATATGCAAAACATGATAACAAACCTATCCATATTAACTTATGGTTCAAATGGTTACAATATATACATCATTACATGAAGCATTTTTAACTAATTATGGTTATAGAAGGGTCACAATTAATCTTCTAACCAAGTGATGATTGAGCTTACTATAAGTACATAGCTTAATTTACAATTGTGTGGTTCCACTAAAATATTCTTTGATGTTCCAAAGACCAACAGGATGTTGGTTGGAATGTCATATGGATGGAGGAATCAGACACATGGATATTGAGTGTACTTATGCTTTCCCACACAAGGGACCTAAAGGATAGTTTATGAAACATTATGGTAGCATGCAGAGGTATTGTGAGGTAGGTAAGATGATTTGTGCATGATATAGGTGAATGTTTTTGCACTAAGTTAAAATGTGCTTGTATTATATAATAATTATGCATTTAAATTGGTTTATTTATGTGATACATTAGTGAGTGATTGTGAAACTATGCACATGTCATGAGATAACCTAATGCATGGGGGGGAAGAAATGTCAAAGTGAGACGTGCATATACCCTCACAGAAACTACACACTAATAAAAAAAATTACTATTCCACCACATGGAAAATGTTGTGATCATATTATGGTGAAAGTGCATTACAGGTTGGTGCACTACTACATAGACTAGGCCAATCATGGTAAGGTACAACCATTCAACCTCTCCCAGCTTAATACCTAAATGGTCTTCAACATGGTGCCATGGTGTATCTCTTACACACTTATGGTATCTTTCATCACATTAAATAAATATTTAAAAAATAGCAATTATGTTAACCAAATATATTTATATTATAAAACTGTATAGTTGCAAGTATCATAAAAACAAAAAAATGATAGTCAACTAAATATCGTATAGTCCTGAATAAGACCATATAAATATTTTCAAGACTTTATACTTCCTACCAAAACCATATAAGTCCAAAATTGGGGAAAAAATACTTCCCAATGATCAATTTTCATATGTGAAAAATTCAAAAAAAATCTAAAAATTAAAAATAAAAATCCTCAAAATGGCTTACCAAATTTAACTTCTCATCCAATGTAGAAATTGTCCTCATGTTTTATTGATTTATTTATTAGGTTAGTTTGATATAATCAATAAAAATAGCTACGTAAACAAAAGTGATCATTAAATCAACATTCAATCATATATTTTACCTGCAAATGAATGATGTTGAACAACTAGGGTTTTGACTTAAAACATGAAAGAGATATGAGCTACTTATCTTTTCTAGGCTCATAGAGCTATGTTTGACTATTTTTTACCATGAAGAGTATTATGGCATGGTTTTATTTGATTTTCTACCTTCCATTTTGAATTTGGATAATAGTGGTGGATCTAGATAATAGAGCAGTGAACTCATATCCAATGGGTTACTCTTGTCCAGGGATCTTCTAAAAAATGTAATCCTATGTGAGTGTTCTTGTAGATGTGCTTCAGCCTAGTAAAAACCTTTTAATTTTATGAATTAACCTGTGTTTTGTTATTTCTTCTTCAAACCCCTAATATAGTCATGTGCACAAAAAAAATAGATAAAATGAAAAAAGTGGGGAATGGGGAAGTTGGAAATGGCTGAGTTATTCTCAAAACCCATGTTATATTGAGAACTACCTACATAAACCAAATGATAGGGACCTCAAGCCATTATATTTATCCCTTTAGGGAATAATAAAAACTAGGTCAAGCATGATTTATATCTAAAATAATCTTCACCTATTCCCTCCTCTTGGTCAACATGCAATCTAGATGTGAAATGTATATACTTTAAATAAATGCAAAGAGTGAGATGAGCTTGTTGTAGTGTGATTTTATTTATTATTCTAGTGCCAAAATATTAAGTGCTAGATGTAAAATGCCTTAGGGAACCCTTTAAGTATAAGGCTCCTAATTTTTAATTATAAAAACCTATTTGCATGCCAATTGACTTAAACAAGGGTTAAACAATCACAAAAAGAGACCCAAAATAAATGTGCATTGAAAATAGTTTTGAAATGTGTGGTGGATAATAGTGGGGGAATTAGACAATAGATAAGTGCGCTAATGTCCAATGGGGTGATCCTATCCAAAATCAAGAAAACTAGAGAATTAAATAAAATCAATATTAGGGATCCCTATGACTAAAACAAGGACTAACATGGAACACTAAGACTCTAAGAAAATAGTGAAATCAATGTGAAATAGTAACATAAAAAACATAGGAATAAGATGACATGCATGAATAAGAGTTTAATTAAACATTAGGAGCTTATAAATAAAAAATCCACAAAATATATAATACTAGTGTTTTCTTAACCAAATTTGGGTGTGTGCATCCCCCCCTCCTTATTCAAGTAATGCAATAAAATGAAAGTATTATAGTAAAAATAAATATTTGTATATGTGTTTACCTGTGTAAAATGTGCTTGATTGAAAATAGAGGTGCCATGGGTTCAATGTGATCAACTCATGTATAGATAAGATGGGATATATTCTTGTTTTCTTCTTGGCCAAAGAATTGAGAAAAGGATCAAGTGATGCATGTGAAGATAAACCCATAATGTGGAGTCCATGTACTAAATTTGAGTAAACAAATGTGATATGAGGAACCAAGCTATGTTTTCCCCCATTCTAATATATGGGTAGAGATGTGCCTAGAAGTCAAAATTCATTTAACTTTAACCCCACACAACTCAAATAAACTAGGTATTGGTGTAAAAATTCTAAATCAACTATTGCAGATGGCTATTTGGTGCAAAAATAGTGTAATTATAATTTTGAGCATAGATAATGACATGGTTTTCCATTCCTTCTATAGGATCTAATGAAAAAAACTAGGAGATGAGAACATGTGCCATGCAGCATGCCCCCAATCTATTAACTGAGAAAAACTGAGTCACCTAGTCTAAGTAAAAAATATGAGTTCTGGGTAATGTTGTATGTATGTAGACTTGCACTATGTCCATGCCTCTACTATCATAACCTATGTATAAAATGCATGAGAATTTACTATGTACATAACATATTTCTATCAACCATCTCTCAAAACTATATGAAACCTTTGTGTTAAAACTAATAAGATACTATAATAAAGTGTGATAACTAGTAGCAACTGAAACTACTATCCTATGTAAATATGAGAAACTGAGAAAAAACTAAGGTAATATTGAGAAAATTTTGAGATAACTATGTCAAAAATTATGTATAAAATATGAGATCAACTAAACCAATCTAAGTAATTATGTCAAAAACTATTGAATCATTGTGTCATATTGTGTATAATTTGTGTAAACTATGATAATTTGAGCCAAAAATTCTATATTAAATCATAGTGTATCATAACAAATGATGTGTCAATTAAATAAACACATGATCTAAGTCAAATATAGTGTATAGTAATTATGTATTGAGTCAATTTTCTTGTGTGTAACCAAAGTTAGTAAAAAATAGTGCATACGTATGCACCCATTTTGGTGAGAGGGGGGAAACTAATGTAATAAGTTTGAGCCAAAAGTGATAACTAAAATATTAAGATTTAGTAGTCAAGTTTATTATTACAATATGTTTGTATTTGAGTGAATATCATTGGTAATATACTAAATATAGATGAGGACTGATAAAGGTGTCTATAGAAATAGAATAATTGCTAAAAAATGAAGTATGTATCATTTGGGTGATGAAATGATTGGTATAGGAATGAGACATATACAACATAGAAGGTGTCATGATCATATTCTATGCAAAATAAATGGTTTAGAGATTAGAGATACAATTTGAAAGATATCAAAGTTTTGAAATTTTAGGTAATATGGGTTTGATAAAGTGAGGTTGGCACCTTAGTATTGTGGCATTTGGTAAAAAGTGTACATATGTTTGGAAAATTTAAGAGTTTAAAGTCATTATGTGATTTTAAAAATTGGAAATTAAGCTCTTAGCATGTCAAAAATGCCTCGAATGAGATTGAATTTGTGTAGTTGGTTCAAGGAGGTGGAATCCCTAATTTAAGATAAAGAGGAGGTTAACCTAATAAGTAACTGAAACATATCTCAGTTTTTACTATAAAATGCATTTAGATTAGTTTTTACTAAACTTTTATTAACTATAGAGGGTATTTTTACTTTAATGCAGTCGTGTCCTAATTGTGTACTACTATCTGGGTTATAATGTTGTTATCCAACATTATAGTCTTGTCAAGAGCATTGTTATCCAAAAGATAGTTTAAGATAGAATATTGTGAATATCTAGATTATATAGATTTGTGCAAGTTGTATGAACTTATTTTTTATGACTTGTGCTTTGTATTTGCTTTTTACAAGAGGATATGAATTTCATAGAGTTTCAACGAGGTCAGATGATGGAGATTTTACATGGGTTACTCATGTCAAATGATGATAGGTCTGTGTTTGAAAGGTCAAGACTTGGATATGTGGGTTGGTTGTATGTGAAGTCATATGATGACTATATTGGCTGACCAATGGACTTCAAACACTTGCACATTTTGGTTGCCTATAGGAGAGATGATTGTTACTCTAGAGGATGTCTAGAGGATACTGTAGTTTTCAATGACTTGTAGGAGAATCGTATTATAGGATATTTTGGGGCCTAGGGTTAAGGATCGTGTATGAAGATATTTGACTATTATTTTAGATGCATACCATCATAGTGGTATCAATTCACACATTATATTTTTTATGATTATGTTAACATATGTTTCACACTTGTGGAATCCTTATCTATTATGTTGGATTCATTTATAGTTGTGGATGGTAGTGGTGTATCGATATCATATAAGATGCACATGATCATCTAGGACATAAAGGAGCATGACAATGTGTATTCATGGGTAGGACTATGTTTTCCCATACATATTATGATCTATACATATTCACATTTGAGTTGGTCAATGGTATTATTAATTCAGCTACATTAGTACATTGCTAGGTGTATAAGAATATTTTGGTTACATAACCGATGGTGATGCCACACATTGCTTTGGAACATCTACATGTGTTTTCAATGAGGTGGATAGGTACAGGGTAGGTATATGATCAAACTAATATGCATTTTAGATAGATATTGGATTAGGTTATTGCTAATTTTATCATATGGAGACCATATAGAGGGTTTTTTAGGTGGCCAGAGGATGGGGCATAGTTATGCCAAATCCATGTGAGATGTTGGTTCCATGATTGGTGGCCAAAAATATTTGAGTATTTTTAATATGATAGGGTCACACGATAGTTTAGAGTGTTAAAAGATGTGATCCTAGCTCCATGGGCATGGGTGTATAGTACACAGGCTCTAGTGAAACTAGGGAATAGGGGTAGACCATTTGTAGCAAATTTTTCCCTCATTTTGATAGATGAGATAGATCATGTGATAGAGATCCTAGATGTGCATGATGTAGGATATATTGATGCATATATGACATGGTAGAGATGACATATATGGGATCCATTATTCTTGGGTGGGGGATCATGGGTTGATGATGACATGTTGGACCCTAAGCTTATAAAAGTATTTGGAGGTATGAAACATTTTGAATTTTATTTTCTTACTTTTTACACTTATTGTATTTGAATTGAGTAGTAGTAGTGCTTATTCATTATGTGTCAATATAGGTCACGATGAATACTAGGTGATGACTATCGATTCTACACTTTGTGAGTTGACACAACATGTCTTTGATTATGTCATGGATGGTTATCTTATCAAGTGAGTTACAAAAATTTATAGTATGAATGCACCCTTTTTGATCAAGTTGTGATTACTATTGTAACATATGTGTGATTTATGACAGTGGGATAAGCTAAGAGCTAATGTGACAAGGCTATGGAAGCCCTCATTAGGTCCTATGGGTAGTTTACGTCTGAGGCTATTAGATTATTATATATGATTATAATGATATCATGCAAATCTTAAGGCATGGATAACTATGTATTAGGATTTATAGAGGAGAGATAGGTCATGCTCCAAGATACATGGTGATTATGGGGCTTCCATTTATATGCCTCCTGCAATAGCTAATATAGATGATATTAAGGTGGGTCTTACAGATCACACTCCTATCATAGAGTGATGTATTATTTATCATATTGTATAAACTTTTTTGATATATATGAATATGAGGCATTTTGGTATCGTGGAATATGTGATGATTGTATTTGATTGATAATTTTAGACTTTGAGATATGCATAGAATTTTGAATTGTTTATGTTATCATGTTAGCATTTTAGCTCTTTGATATCTACTGAGAGTGATGTAGGAACTATATGAATCTTTAGGAATCACTTGTCCACCCTAAATTTAGTATGAATTATGAACCATATTGAACATGATGTGTAACTGAATGACTAAGCTTTGGTTCTGACATTGCCCTAGGAATAGCTATAGTAGATTCTATGTATGATCTATTATAAAAACCTTTATCAATTTTATCACTATCATTTTTTATTGATTCTAATTTCCTTGTGTCACAATACTACTCTAAGTTGGTGTATCTTTTTGTATTGGCTACCATTTCTATTGATTTTGTTGTACAAGGGATCTCTCATAATTGTGTGCTCTAACAACCTTTCTAGTCACATGATGAGAAACCATTGGTTCCTTGATAGGAACATCTTGGAATATCTCAATCATGGAATAATTGGATATAGGATAAGGAGGATAAGGATACATGTATGTCCCCTTCATGAATGTGATAATACCTCTATCAACATACTGCTGAATGTGATCTCTAAGTGTGCAATAATCATTATCCCAATGACCATTGATGCAATGATAGTTGAAATAAAGTTGATTTATGACTCTATCTAAGAGATATGGTGGATGAAAATTATTGGGAGTAAATTTAATCATCATCTTATCTAATAGTGTCAAGATGATATCATGAGGCCTATCTCTCAATGAATCAAATTGTATTGAATCTCGCTTGGTATACATTGTTTTATTTATTGTAGGAGATACTATATAAATTGATTCTTTTCATTTATTTATTAATTTAACTTGTGGTTTATGTTTGACATTTACATTTGGAAAAGGGTGGATTAGGTGGTTAGACCAAATTGGAGGACTCTGATGGTAACAACTCAATATCAAAATTTGCTTATGTATTAATCTCAACAAGTCCCAATTTCCTTTCTAATGTAATAGATGCATATCAAAGATGTTGAAATGATTTAAATGTGTGATATAAAAATTTCTCCTTAAGAGGGAAAATGAGACCTATAGATAATATATATTGTGTCTCCAAATTTGTTGGTTGATAGATTAGTCGTTTCATACATGCCTTAAATTGCAAGATATAATCATTGATTGGCTCTAACTTTTCATGATGTAACGATTGTAATTTCTCATACATAACTCTAGGTCCCTTGTTCTATATGAAATGCATAAATAAGACTTCTTCTAACTCAGCATATGTATGTAATGATCCACAAGGAAGTGAATGATGAAGCCAATTCAAAGATTCATCCTCTAGACTCTTGGTATATAATTGTAATAATATTAAACAACCATTGCATCCATTCCTTGATTTATTATAATATTTTAGATGTAAATAAAGATCTTTGTTTCCATTAAACTTAGGCAATGTTGATATCTTAAAATTCCTTGGTAATGGTGCATGAAAGATTTTGTGCGGTATGGGATTTCCATGGATATCATTTTAATCAACCCAAGATAGGTAAGCCTTAATTTCTAATGTAATTTGATGTATTTTTTGTTCCAAATCACCCACATCATGCATTCAATAAATAACCTCTAATGAGTACACATTTGGATCATTAAGGGGCTCATTTGATAATTGGATTTTATTATTAATTTTAACCATTAGTACACTATTTTACTTAACTTCATTTGGCACTATCACCCTTACCCCTTACCCTTTGGATTAGTGATAGCATGGACTTGGTTAGAGGAAAAGTAACTATAACCCTATTGAGGTTAGGAGGAGGAATATATTCTACTTTAGGAAAGATGGGCTTGGGAGATTCATTGGTATTTAGTATATCATTAGTTTGCAAATACATATGACATTCTATTGAAGTATAATAAATAACATTGTTATGTTCATTACTAAGATCCACATGTTTACATATTTTATCTTTCGAAAGAAAACTAAGAACATCATTATTATTTGTGACAACATTATCACTTAGCACACTATCATTTGATTTGTCATGTAATATATTATCAACATCAACATGAGGAGTGGGTAAAGAATAAATAATACTATATTTAGTAAATATGTTTTCCTCGTCAATATACGCATAATAATCATCATCTTTCCAATTTTCATCATGATCATAATCTTGTTCACTTGTAGAATCAATATTTGAAGTAACCACACTTTCATGTTTAGTAGAAGAGGGTTTAAGAGATGTATTTATATTTGTAATTTCATTAAAAGTATCATCACATCTAAGAAGAATGCAATATTTATTTTCACTATCAACATTTGCAATTGTAACATCTTCATTTTAATTGAGGAAGGAGAAGTAAAAATTACATTTTAAACCTTGTTTTAAATATCATCATATGTAGGAAAAAAATCAATTTTGCCTTTCAGTTTAAACATTTTAAATGGAAACATTCTTTTGTGAATAAAAGGTAAAGAAAGGAGAAAAAATTAAATTTTCTATTGTGTTTCAAACATCATCATATGTAGGAAAAATATGATTTTGACTTTCATTTTTATTTCGAAAGAGAAGGGAATAGAAGATGCATTGTCACTTTAACTTTAGATACTTCATTATCATATGAGAAAGGAATATTTTTGTAACTAGCATGAGAGCTTTTAGATGCACTATTGCTACTTGGTTTTGGAAATTCTTTCATGAGAATCCCTCTAGCAAACGTGCTTTTTTTTAATCTTAAATTCGAATATAGGTATAAGGATGAGTAGGAGAAGAGAACTCATCTACACTACATATACATACATACATGCATACATGTATGTATGTATGTATGTATGTATGTATGTATGTATAAATATATACATATGCATATATGTATATGTATATATATACATTTACATATACATATACACATGTGTGTATGTATGTATGTATGTATGTATGTATATGTATGTATATATGTATGTGTGTGTATATATATGTATATGTATGTATGTATATGTATGTATGTATGTATATATACATATATATATATATATATGTATGTATGTGTGTGTGTGTGTGTGTGCATGTGTGTGTGTGTGTGTGTGTGTGTGTGTGTGTGTGTGTGTGTGTGTGTGTGTGTGTGTGTGTGTGTGTGTGTGTTGATCATCACATTCATAATATTCACCATAACCATCATAGAAATAATAATAATCATCATCATTAAATATAAAATCATGTTCCTTATTTTGATCTAATGCACAATCTTGGTTATTTGTCCATTATTTAATATAATTATAAAGAATGCCTATGAATTCATCAACTGGATGGGGAGGAAGAGGTTCCTCAGTAGTCATTTTAAATTTTCCTAAAATTAAAATGAGAATTAGAGGAGAAAGAGAAAGGCATGGTAATATATAATTCAATGTGAGAGAGCAATCAAAATTAATGTTACCACATAGTCCTACATAAGAGAAAAATCATAATTTAATATGAAACCCTTATGGAATTTTTTTTAGGAGGAGCCATATGGTTAGAAACTAGGCTTTGGCTATGTTCAGTTAATAAAATAGGTTCACCAATAGAAACTATAGGAGAATGGCTAAGTAGGATTGAAGTGAGGAAGTGCTTATTTGAAAAATTAGGAATAAAAACTTGAAATTTGAAACCTTAATGGAAGTGGAAAAAATAGAATGAAACCCTAATGACAAGCTAGGGTTTGTAGCAAAATTTGATAATAAGTGGGTTCACCAATATGTTTTATTGATTTTTTGATTAGGGAAGTTTAATCTAATCCATCAAAATGACTGTATAAATAAAAATAAATCATCAAATCAACATGCAGTCATATATTTTAGTTTCAAATGAATGATGTTGAACAACTATGGTTTTGAGTTAAAACATGAAAGAGAGATGAGTTACTTATCTTTTCTGGGCTCATAGAGTTATGTCTGACTATTTTTTACCCTAAGGAAGACTATGACACTACCAAATTTGCTTGTTTGCCTTTTTTTTTTAATTTATACAATAATGGTGGATGCAGACAATAGAGTAGTGTAATCATGTCCAATGGGGCACTCTTGTCCTGAGATCTCCTACAAATTAGGATCATGTGTGGGTGCTCCTATAGATATGCTTCAACCTAGTATAAACATGTGATTATAAGATTTAACCTATGTTTTTCCTTTTCTTCTTCAAAACCCTAATAGAGTCATGCACACAAAATAAACATAAATCAAATTCAAAAAGGGGGGAAATGGGGAATTTGTAAATGGTTGAGTTGTCCTCAAAACCCATGTTGTATTGAGCGCTACCTAAATAGCCTCTATGAAAGGGACCTCAGGCTATTGTTGTTATCACTTTAGGAAATGTGCATAACTATATCAAACATAGTTTATATCTAAAATTCTCTTAGCCTAGGCCCTCCTCTTGGTCAAGCATGCAATCTAAATGTGATATGTATATACTTTAAATAAATGCAGAGATGGAGCTTGTTGTAGTGTGTTTTTTTTATTATTTTCTAGATGTAAAATGCCTTAAGGAACCCTTCAAATAGAAGACTCCTAATTTTTAATTTGAAAAACATATTCACACACCAATCAACTCAAACAAGGGTTAAACAATCATAAAAAGAGAACCAAAATAAACATGCATCACAAATATTTTCAAAATGTGTGGTGGAGTACAATGAGGGAATTGAACAATAGAGTAATGTGCTATGTTCAATGGGGCACTCATATACCAAAGCAAAAAAATTGAATAATTAAATCAAAATCAAGACCAAGGATCCTTGTGACTAAGACAAGGACTAACATGAAAGACTAAGACTCAGAAAATAATGAAATCAATGTGAAATAGTAATAGAAAAGATATAGGTCTAGGATGACATGTGTGAATAAGAGTTTAATTCAACATTATGAGATTTTAGAAATAAAATCCACAAAAGACATAATACTTGTGTTTGCTTGACCAAATCTGGGCATGTACACCTCACTCTTTACAATATATGTGAAAAGAATGCTTTTTGAATTCCAATGGTAAAGGCCTATCTCAAGATCTATTAGCAAAAATTAAAAGGTGAGAATGAGGTAAGATTTTGTTTTTCAATTTCACTTTATATGGTGAGGAAAACCCTAAAAATATTCATATTATTCATTTCATTTGCTAATACTTTCCAAGCTCAATTGAAATGTAATTGTTGTTGATTAAATTACTCTAGTATATTGCTTTACATTGTTGCATGGAGATATCTTACGCATAATATTTAATATAAAACAATTATGTGATATAATTATTTTGATGTTCTTAGTTAATCCATCCTAACATTTATTCTACGATACTATGACTTATGTCATATGTTTGTCAATGATACATGACGTTCCATGACATTGACCATCAAAGGTAATATATTTTTATCAATCTAGAGATTTGATTCTTGGAGTGTTCATGTGCTCCTATAAACTCTTGAGGGGGAAAAACTTATTCTATATTTATCAATCCTGATATTGTAATCATTTATTATGTTCCAGTTTGTGCATAGTATCCATAATGACAAAGATTGAAGGCTTATTACCTGGCATATGGTGTTATAAATTCAAATCTTAGTGACTTAGTTTTCCATATCAAGATATGAGTGCCCTTTTTACTAAATATAGGGTTCTAAATCCACTTAACATTGATTATATTATGTCCTTAGATAATATGATAGACCTATTATACTAAACTTAAAGGAAATACCTTGTTTAGTTGATTTTCATATCTAGTATGTAGTATTCTAAGTAATCCATATCTATACAAGAAAAGTGATTTTACAGGTTCCAAGGTCCATCATTCTCGATTTCATAGATCTACATGTAGATATTTATCCTTTTTATATATCATTTTTCTACTTATAAGTGTGTGTTCTCTCACACACCTCAAAGTGGGGCAAAACAGAGACACTTAAAAATGGCCTAATGACTTTTATTTACTATTATTTTATGGGTAAGTGCATGGAATTGAGGGGTGAAATGGGAGTCTTAAGTGAACATTTTTTCTTTAAAAATGAGAAACCTCAACTTTTATGGATTATTTGAGATGCCTATACTCAAAATTTTGAAGATGATATAAGAACATAATTATATTATTTTGGGTCTAGTTTCTAAAATACTATTTTTTAAAATATAATAGTCCGATCTCAAAAGGTCAAACAGTTAAAATTCAAAGAGGTACCCTTATTTTTTTGTAAAAATAGTAAATAGTTGGTCACGTACTGCCACATTTTTTTAGTATTGTTTAGTACTTTTTGAAACCCTTTTGTGGAAAGTTAGATAAGATTGTCTAGTTTACAACCTGTATATATTTTTATTTTTTAATGAATATATATTTTTTAATAATTTTATAAGTACTTAGACACTAAAAATGATAAATAATTATAGTTGATCATGTGCCCTCTTTAACTACTTCAAATTTAAATACAAAAATAGTTTTTTTTTTTTTTTTGTTTTTGAATGTGTATAGAATTGGGCCTTGTTTATAACCCTATATTTTGTTCAACTTGAATGAACAAAATGAAAGAGATACATAATTAAAGATAGATATGTATATTTACAGTATATAATGGAAAATAAAGACATACTTAGAAATCAATATAAACAAAAATCTTAAAGCAATAAAAAAAATTAAAATATATATATTTGGAAATAAGAGAGTGTGCTTGACGTTGTAGTCATATTTTAATGAAATTTCTCAATGAGATGCATAGCGTTTATCATGTTTGAAGTTGTAATTTTTCATTTTCAAGATAAAACACAAATTTCATTGTATGGTTCAAATTTTTAAACCTAAAGCATACACACACTAAATCATGTACGTGTTATAGCATGTGTGTGTTATTATTGCTTTACAATTTGTAAGGTTTCTAAGTAGTCCAAGAAAAAGAAGTGAAATTTAGGCTACGCATTTAATAAAATAAATGTTTAGTATAATAAATTCTTATTTTTGAATTTACTTTAGTAAATATACAAAAAAAAAAAAAAAAAACACTCCACATCTTTTTTGAGCTCATAGCTCCACGAATTATAGCTTAGAAGATAATTTTTCAAAATATAATTTGGTTAGTACCTAATCATTCTCAAGATTTCAATATTAAAACTAAGGCTTTCAAGGCATAAATATTTCAACCATTATCAATTTTAAGTAAACATATAGTCATTTTTTAGGATTTGGGGTCTTTCAGATTAGTTGTTGACACTTTTAGGAGTTCTAGGTGTATCAAAAGTAAATTTTATAGGGCACATATTATACCATAATATTTTTGTGTGTGTTTATGTCTCTGTTTTAAGTGAATTTTACTAAACTTGACGCCAATCACATGCAATCGAGGCAACAAAGGTTGATTTAAGGCTACAGTAATACATTAGTCCATAATGTGTCATTTTTATTTGTTTATGTTTTCTTTTTAGGTTGAATTTTTTAAATAGAGCCCTTATCACATGCAATCAAGTCAACCAAGGTTGATTTTTAGCTAGGGGCACACACTAGACCATAATGTGTCTTTTTTGTGTGTTCTTATTTCCTTTGTAGAGTGAATTTATCACTTGTAATTGAGGTAACAAAGGTTAATTTTGGTCTACAAGCACACATTAGACCAAAAAATTTAGGAAACCAAGCACTCTACAACTATGTAAAAATAACATAATGCAGTTACAGAGATAATTAAATAAACAAATCCTCAACATGCATGAGATAAAACACATGATTTACGTGGTAAAACCTTAGCAAGTTAAGGAAACATCCACAGTGCAAGATATCAAACTTTATTAATTCCAAAATGAATATATTACATGTGAACTCGCTGTGTAGATTACATGCAGTCTCCACAAAGATAAATACACCTAATTGGTGAAGCATCATTAGGATTCCTCTTAAAAATAGAGTGGAAAAATGCCATTAGGAATTTTCTTCTAAAAATAGAATCCGGTGAAATTCATCTTCCTAGAAACAAGGGTTTGACTCCTTAATTTCATACCTCGGGAACACTGCCCCCGAACCCCCCTCAGGGGGTCCAATAGGATGTCACCACAAAAGGGTGCAAATTTTAACTTTATTGTCACATATCTAACAAAAATATGTCATTTTTGTGTGTTCTTGTTCCCATTTTATGAGTAAATTAGACAAAATATGGATCATATCACATGCAATCAAGGAAATTGATGTCAATTTAGGGCTAAAACTACACATTATACCAAAATATATGTCATTTTGATGTTCTTATTTCCTTTGTAGAGTGAATTATCCTAAATAGGGCCCCTATCACATGAAATAAATATATGCATATGTCAATTTAAGGCTATGGACATACATTACACCACCATGTATCATTTTTATGTGTTTGTGTTTCCTTTACATAGTGAAATTAACTAAATATTACCCCTATCATGTGCAATCAAGGCAATGGAGGTTGAATTAGGGCTAGGGTCACACATTAGACAAGCATGTTTATTTTTTTATGTTTTTATGTTTCCTTTGTAAGGATAATTTGACTAAACATGGCTCCTATCACTCACAATCAAGACAACCAAGATGAATTTAGGGTTGTATAAATGCATTAGACCTTAAAGGGTCTTTTTTATGTGTTCATGTTTCCATTTTAGATCAACTAAACAAACCTCTATCATATGTAATATAGGAAACATATGTTAATTTATGGCTACGTGAACACACTAGACTATCATGTATCTTTTTTTAATGTTCTCGTTTACTTTTTAGATTGAATTTGACTAATGCGTACCCTATCACATGCAATCTAGGAAACCAAGGTTGATGTAGGGATATATGAACACATAAGGCCACAATATATGTGATTTTTTATGTTATTATTTAATTTCTAGAGGTAATTTGACTAAATAGGGCCCCCTAACACATGCAATTGAGGCAACAAGGGTTGATTATGGCTACAAACACATGCTAGACCATTATATGTCATTTGTGTGTGTTCATGTTTCCTTTCTATATGGAAATAAATTAAACATGGCCCCTATCACGTGCACTTGAGGAAACCAAGGTCATTTTAGGGATAGGGGCACACATTATACCATAATTTGTCATGTTTATGTTTTCACATTTTCTTTATAGAGTGAATTCCACTAAACATGGCCCTTATCACTTGTAATCCAAGCAACGAAGGTTGATTTAGGGCTAAAACCATACATTAGACCACAATGTGTCATTATTGCGTATTCATTTGTCCCTTTTACAATGAATTGACTAAAGGGCCCCCTATCACATTCAATCAAGACAGGGGAGGTTTGTTTATGGCTACAGGCACATATTAGACCATATTGTAATGTATCATTTTTGTGTGTTCATGTTTCTTTTTTGGAGTTAATTTGACTAAATGGGGCCCCTAGCACATGCAATCAAGGTAACCAGGGTTGATTTAGGGATACATGCACACTTTATACCACAATTTTTCAATTTTTTGAATTCTTGTTTTCTTTGTAAAGTGCATTCAACTACGCGAAGCCCTTATCACAAACAATTGAGACAACATATGTCGATTTAGGGGTCTAATTTAGGGTTAAAACTGACCCAAATTACATCCTTGATTGATTTAACTAAGTAATTAGTTTAATTAGTGGTGAAATTATATCTAATTGAGCCCTAAAATAACATTGTATATCATAAATAGATTCACTTGGCTCAAATTGGTTTGAGTTACATCTCTAATTAAACCAATCCAATAATTAATTTATCTATGATGTAATTGGGGCTAATTGAACCCCAAATTATATTGTATAATCGTAAAGAGATTCATGGAGCTAAAATTGGCCCAAATGACATCTTTGATTGAATCAATCAAATAATTATTTTAAAAAGTGGTTTTATTGGGGCCAATTAAACCCCAAATTACAATGTATTGTCACAATAGTTTGACGAAGCTCAAATTGACCCAAATTACATCCTTAATTGAATCAATTGCATGATTCATTCAATCAATAATGAGATTGGGACCAATTAAGCCCCAAGTCGCATCATATAATTCCAATTAAATTCATGTGTGTCAAATTGGCATAAATTATAACTTTGAATGAACGAAATGAGTAATTATTTCAATCAAAGATGAAATTGGACTCAACAAAGTCTTAAATCATGTTTTTATATTCATAATTAAATTCACATGGCTCAAGTTGGCCCAAATTATATCTTTGATTAAATCATTCGAGTAATTGGTTCAATAAGTGATGAAATTGGTGCCAATTGAACCCCAAATCACATCATATAGTCACAATTAGGTTCATAAGGATAAAATTAGCCCAAAATGCATCTATGTTTGAACCAATTGAGTAATTGGCTCAACCAATGATAAAATTGGGGAAAATTGAACCCCAAATCATATAGTTGCAATTATGTTCACATGGATCAAAATGGCCCAAATTGCAACCCTAATTGAACCAATCATGTAATTGGCTCAATCTGTAATGAAATTGGTACTAATTAAACCTCAACTCACGTCACGTAGTCACAATTAGGTTCATAAAAGTAAAATTAGCCCAAATTACATTGTGATTAAACCAATCAAATAATTGTTTCAATCATCAACTCAATTATGACCAAATTATACTCAAATCATGTTGTATGGCCCAAATTGTAAACTTGATTGAACCAATCATGTAATTGTCTTAATTTGTAATGAAATTGGAACTAAATGAGCCCCAATTCACATCATATAGTCACAATTAGATTCAAATGGAATTTTATGAGTAATTATCCTTGAACAATTATCATTATTTGTGGGAGATGTGAGGTTTTTAAAATCTAATTTTGACATATCTAGAACTCCTACAAATGTCAACAACCTATCTATAAGGCCCCAAAACCTACAAAATAGCTATATGTTTGCCAAATACAAACATTGGTTGCAAAAGTTGCACCCTAAAAGTCTTAGGTTCAATACTGAAATTTTGAAAATAATTAATTACTGACCAGGTTGGATTTGGAATAACCATCTTCTAAACCGTAACTCATGAAGGTGTGAGACCAATTCCAAAAGACATAAGGTGGCCCTAATTTCTTTTATTTACTAAAATAAATTTAAATTGTATTGAAATCCTGAAAAATGACTAAGCACCAACCAGATTGAATTTTGAAAAACTATCTTCTAAACCGTAACTCGTGGAGCTATGAGATCAATACCAAAAGATGAAAAGCGGTCCTAATGTCTTATATATTATAAAATAAATTTAAATTTATACTGAACATTTATTTTATTAAATACATAGTTTATCTTTCACTTCTTTAGCTTGCACTACTTAGAAGCCTTGCAACTTTTAAAGCAATAATAACACACACTCTAGCATGTACACATTAAAGCCTATATGCACACATTATGCCAAGTGTAAATCATTAAAGCCTATATGCACTTTTCAAAAGCCCTTACGCATTTTCCTCAAAATCATGTTTTGTAAAAAAAAAATCCACTTTTTGGCCCCCTAACTGCTTGCACTGACCTTTATGTAGTTTTAGTTTACTTGTTTATTTATTGATTATTGGTCCAAATTAAGTGTTCTTGGTGTGTTTAGTCGACTTTATATGGTTATCCCCCTTTCTTTTAATCTCTCAAGCATTTCTCTTCTACCTCTCATTTTTCTTGGGCCTTGTGCTAAGAGTGCCCCAATGCTCTCGCTTCTTTTTTTATCTTTGCTAAGTCAATGTGCACCCATCACCTTCTCATTGCCTTTTTTGCTTCTAGTTGTTGAAGGTTGACAAGTGCGCCAATAAGATCCTTTCTTTTTTACGAACTGGTATTTACGCACTCAATAGTATCGGGTGCTTGGATTCCTTCAACATAGCGCCAATATCTGATAAGTATCCATTAAAGTATTAATTTGAATCCAATTGTCTAGAAATATATAAGTAATTAAACTTATTTGAATAACAAATTGACACGAAATCAATTCAAATAATCATTAAAATATTTATCCTTGTTTGAACTATCATTTTATTATGGAGTGCTATTAAATCCTATCAAGAGGATTGAGAGCAATCCTAACATCTGTAGCATATTAAATCCAAATTTCTAAATGAAATGTATGATAAATAAATACGATATCTTAAAGTTCATATTCAAATGACTAATCTTCAATAATAATAATATATATTCAAAATATGTTTTCCCTATATCTTTACTTTGTTTGTCAATTTCAATTATTAAATAAACATTGTTATTATCATATAAATTTATTACGGATGGTAAATTCTACATATACAAATATTCCCGATCATAATATAGTATATAAAAACTCAAACTTACAAAATCAAACAAAACTTAAAAGAAAAGTTAAAGAGAAATTATTTTAAAATTGAATACGAGTATCACGTCTTGACAAACAATTTTCTAAACAAGGAAATATTAACAGGTCCCACATAGGCAGTTGGCCTAATGAAAGTTTATATTGTCGCTAAGATTTGATAGGCAAATGGTTAATCTCCTTACACACCATTTATTGGCTAAAAATAATAAATTGGTCTCATCACACACTATTGTAAATGATTTGGATTCTTACGGGTTTAAGAAGATAAAGCAAGATTTTATGTCGATTATACTTGCATATTTGACAACTCTTAAAAACATTTTATAAGAATTAAATTTCAAATGTAGTATTATATAATATCTTAATGTGTGCAAGCTTATTTAGTAATTAAAATAAATGTATTTTTTATTTTTGAGGTATAAATATTGCAAATATTCATATATTTTTTAAATATATTTATATGAAAAATATTTATAAAATATCAATTAAACATATTTTTCTTTATTTTATTGTTTATCATATTAATTAATGACTTTATCATTTACTTTACAAATTATATGTTAATTAATTACAAATAGTCTTAATTTAACTGCACTATTTCATGCTCATATGACTTTTTTCGAAAAAAGATAAAAGAGCTTCAAATACCATTTTATGCCCAACACCATAATCTCCAACTTCCATTGTAAGTTACACCTATCACTCATATACATAAAAGTACACCTTGAGCTCTAAGCCTTTTAATGAATGAGAAATCGTTCAATGGGTAGTAAGGCATGTATTTAGACTTCTTAACAAACTCTCCTTAAAGCCAATCAATCATTACGTTAGTAGGAGGGCCACTTCCATTGTGGCATCACTCCCATTGGAGTAAGCATCATTGTATATTGGATTTATATGCTATCTCAAACTAAGCATTAATTTTTCGAAAGAATAAGGATTTTAGAATTGTAGAAGCAATTCCTAGATGCGATAGTAACACATATTTAGAACCGTTTAAATAGAATTCTTTTCGGAATTATGAATCCATAAAAAAAAAGAGAAGAGCTGGCAAGAAAACATAGTCATTCAAAGAAGGGTGAAGATCGGACGCAGAGTTGTTGAGGGCAGAAGCGCATTCTCTGATCAGCAATTGCTCCCAAAGAACTCTGGTAAACCTCTTTTCTAG
This sequence comes from Torreya grandis, assembly GCA_037957365.1. Classification (NCBI taxonomy): domain Eukaryota; kingdom Viridiplantae; phylum Streptophyta; class Pinopsida; order Cupressales; family Taxaceae; genus Torreya; species Torreya grandis. The sequence continues at coordinate 1,991,791 of JARHVA010002219.1, read as the reverse complement.
GCATGGGAGACGTGTTACCTTGGCTTACACTTAAGCCCTCCAAGGTGTGCGCTTGGTAGGTCTTAATTTTGGAACTGAGGTTTGTTTCGCCCCCATTTTGGGGTTTTTCGGGTGGTTCCCATTGGTTTTCTGTCTGTGGGGTCTTTGTTGAAGATTAGCTGAAATCTCATGGCTTCAGTGTCTTTCTTTTCCGTTCTCTTGGGGTTTTCTTCATTGTTTGATTTCCTCTCTTTTTTGGTGTTCTCCGTTTCGGAAGATGGTGACTTTTGTGTTAGTCATTGTTTCATGTTGTTATTCTTTTTCTTGTTGTGGTGAATGGGCTCCCGTTTGTGTCCCATACCGGTTCATAGCTCCGGTCAAAAAAATTTACTTTATCAAATAAAATCACTCATTGACAATCAATCAACCATTACATTAATAAAAAACTGTTCAAAAATGCCAATTTACTATGGTGTGGAGATGTTGGTAAAAAATCATGGACAAATAGAATGGAATCTTAACTATATGAGGATGTCTCACTAACGAACCCAAATAAAAAATACAGTTGATCTTTGAAATTTTTTGTCATCATGCCACAAGGAGCAGGTTCAAATTTAGCATACACTGGCAGAATGAATATATTTATTTGCATAACGGAGCTGCAGCAACAGAATAATAATAATAATAACACTGTTAGACACATGGACAACATTTCCAAAGAAAATTCCATGCAGAGCTCTATATATTGAGTCTCTTTATTCGTGTCACACTCCAATCAACTTCAGATAGTTTATTGAGAAAACATGTGTCTGTGAATGTGCATGGGGGATTCTCCTTTTGCTTTAGGCAGTGAATGTATTTATAAAATAGTGGTAATTGCAGTGTATGTGTTGGGATCATGTCTTTAATTAGATCATCAGAACTGTATTTAATTTGCCTATGAATTTCACAAATGTAACTCTGGTGATCTAATGAAGACATGCTTTCACCATCTACATAAACGGAGGTGAACGATGCTGAAGATGTTTTTGGTTGGAGTTTTTTTAGTATCCTTTTGGTATCAGATGCAAAATAATCGATTCTTTCTGCTTAGTGCCAAGATTTGAGGGGTTTTGTTGTATGACTTGTATGCTGAAAATTGTTGATCTATAATAAATTGGAGTGAGTGGAACCATAGTTAGTTATTTGGAGGTAAGAAATGAGCCAACAAATTTTATTGTACAATTCTTTTTCCTTTCTGATTATGATCGGATTAAGCCATTTTTAAAAGCCTTTGTATGTACATCGGTTTTTTCAGTTACTTTTGAAATGAGCATTTTCTTGTCGTTTGGTTTAAACACTTAAATCTTCAACATGGTTGTTATTATTGCACTCAATTGATTTTATCATGATATTGCATTACTTTAGTGTCCATTAGAATGTCTCTTTCCTCCAAAACTTAATGGAAGACCCAAAAACAAATTGCACTGATTTGATTTTTTCTTACAATAGGTTTTATTTTTAAAGCATTCCTAATTAATTATGGATAAATATTATATGTGCAGTTACTAATGGAAAAGGCTCTCAAAATAAATCTTTTTAGTTTACCATGACAACTTAAATAATGATATATAATTTTAAAAATGATTTTTGTATAAATTTGTAACAAAATGTTTACTAAGCAATTTTTCAGTTGATTGACAAAAGTGAACAACAATTATCAACCCATTCAACAGATAAGAATGGGAATAAGGATTTACAAGAAGCATTTGTGTTTGCCAATTGGAAAAGTATATTAAATGATAGTGAGGGTAAACTCGTTCTTTAATCTAATCAAGGGAAGTCATATTTTACTATAAACACGTCACTATGCTCGATGTAATTCTCTACTAATTTATTGCTCGTTATCATTTATGTCAACAAAGAAATGGTATTTCATTAGTTCATACTTGTAATGGTGCATACTTGTAATGGTGTGTGTTTTAAGCCTGGCCTAAATATTTGGCAACAAGCTAATCTACTAGAATGCACCACAACCAAGAAAGGAGTACACAAGAGTGCTAGGTATCAAACTTGAAAAATAAATCAGAAAAACTGGATCCTTTTATGCCCACAATGTTAATGCTAAATGCTATATACATCCCTTTGATGGCTCAATCACCCAATGCTAACTCTATACACTTCTGAATCAACCAATATAATATGGTACCTGAAACTGGATCCTTTTATGCCCATAATGTTAATGCTAAATGCTATATACATCCCTTTGATGGCTCTATCACCCAATGCTAACTCTATACACTTCCGAATCAACTAATATAATATGGTACCTGAGCTTCTTGGGGTGTTTCTTTGGTGCCTAATGTTTGTTGGTGAGTTTTCATTTTTCTCAAGTAGGTAAAAAGTGTGTTGGGTCTATGGATCAGTTGTCATAATATGACCCTTCACTAGAGTCCTCTTGATAGCCACCAAAAAACTACACTCTATTATTAGCATCTTAAGTAAAATTTTCATAGATGTTTGCCGATGCTTTTTAATTTTTTTTTCTGGTTGTGATTCCTATTTTACCTTGTTTTCCTTATCTCCCTTTTTTGTATGATATGCCAAACTAAAGATGTATAATTCCGTCCAAATTTGCCAAATACTTGCACAGCAGCATCTTTTTAAACCTTAAACTGCGGCTTACCTTTCACTTTTGAACTTGAAGTTTGGTTATGGTAGGCACCCCACCATGTCTCTAGAGGTTTGTTTTCCTAAAAATGAACCCCTACTCACAAAATTGAAAAACAGATTTTTATATATGATATTCATGCATGTCAATCTGAGTGTGTTATGCTAGAAATCTTAGACTGTTCTCAACACTTCTCTCACAACTAAATATTTTCAGAATATCAGAAATTAAAAGACAAGTGTTTTTTAGTAGTTAAAAGGAGTTTTCTTCCCATCATTGGAAAAATATTCCTTAGTGCTCAGAGGGACAAAACAAAACCCTGTGAACACCATATGAGTAGAAGATACAGAGTTAGGACATCTTTGCTTGATAGAATTGGTCCAATATTCAAATTTTAGTGAATCACTGCTGATTCTATCTACTGGGAAAGATAATGACAATAGAAGAAACCCATTCTGCTGCTCAAACGATTCTCCTTTAGTCAGTGAAACCTGATATGACAAGCCATGGATATATTTCTATTGAATATGTACTCTCTTCGGTTGAAATTAAATTTTATATGCAGAAAAATTTAGGAGTTGATTTTACACAACATATGAGCTTGAGCTTGCTCTTGCATTAATATGCTCAAACCTCAAAAGAATGGGATCCAATATATTTTTCCATTAGTTTGGTGTGTTTTGGCAAGAGCAAAAAAATTTAGTTATAACATTCAGCAGAATGCTTCTTAGTTGTGAATGAACAAGATTCTGGTCAGACTCTATTCCAATATGCCTAGTTAGCCGTCATCTGCTGAGTTGAAAACAAGCCAATGTTGAAATGAACATATGATACTGTTCACAGGTATGATTTTTTTCTCTTTATCCTCTTGAAGTTTATTTTTTAGCTCACCTGATCCCAATTAATGTTAGTTTTTTGTTCTCTTGATCCTCCTAAAGTTAGGCTTAAGCTGTGGAGCTGCATTTTGGCTCAAGCTTGGTTTTGGTAGCTGAGATGGCTGGAAAGGAAGTAGAGGTTTCTTCATCCCCATTACAGCCTTTGATGTTTGGGATGCACGATGTGCTTGGGTGTGTGGGGTGAGAGGTCTTGACTGATTTACTGCTTCAAATAGGGGTGGAGTTGAACTAACATTCAACTTATTGAAAGTTCTAAGTGGTTCTATTCTTTCAAGAATACTAGGAATTTGCTTCTTTGCAAGAAGACCTGGTGACATATTCATTTTTTCATGCACTTCTTTTTTTGTGGTATCTGTTTGGAGATTCCCTTGCTCTGCCCTATGGCTACTGATTGGTAAATTCTGTTCACCATTTGGCTTTGTCGGTTCAATGGTCACAGATCTATGGCTATTGATTGGTAAGTTCTGTTCACCGTAAGGCTTTGGTGTTGACATGGGTACATATGTATGGCTATTGGTTGGCAAATTCTGTTGTGGCCTTGCTGTTGGCAAGGGCACAGATCTGCAATAAAAGCTCCACACATTAAAATTTCATTTTTTTCCCTTCACATTTGCTTTGATGCATAAACCTCAAATAAGCTACTGTGTATGGAGTCGCTTCAAATGAACACACCTGAACTGTAAACTTTCTTTAACAAGCCAGTTCAATTTTGTGTGGCAACCCCGCTCATGGTTTAGAGGGTTGTAATCTTGGACCCCCATCTGCATGGAAAATATTAAATCACTGGACTTGTATCTAACTAAATTGCTTATGTTCAAAATACTGCAAAGGTGTGACATGGTATAAGGAAAAGCACCTTTGTCAAGCTGGAATTGATGGAGACTATCAACTCCTCTGATACAACAGCATTCATTTCTTCAACCGCATCTGGAATAGGTAAAATTTCTTCTGATGCAGCAATTCTCTTATAGATTTAAGATGGTAAACTTGTGAGCTTAACAAATATTACAGAGAAATGAATGAATGCAGTCACAGGTAAAACATATCCGGAGGTGCAAAATGAATCATAGTTACAAGTAAGAAGCTCTAAAAAAGGACAAGAAATTTACTCGGAGCAGCATTTGTCTGTTTTCGGATGGTTGAAGCAGATAAAAACATGGATGAGTAGCTTCAAACTTACATTCGATATCACAGGTTGATGTGCAAATCAATCCACAATCCATTGAATCAAGAACTTGACAAAGACCAGAAAAAACTGTCAAGGGGTTACATGGCAATGTCAGTCAGATTGGGAGATTATCGTGCAATATACGCTTGTCAATATGCACGTTGCTTACTTTGATGATTTGCCTCTTTCTGATCGCCATCTTCTGTTGTCATATCCATCTCATAGCTGGACGAAGCTAATACAATAAATGAAGACCCAAAGAACAGACCTTCAAGATCCAGAAACATCGAATGTTAAATCGGCATGTGCAAAGAATACTTAGTTATAGTATATTTTACAGGTGAAAAAAGGTATGGGTCAACAGAGCAATGACCTTCACTCAAAGAATTCAGTCTTACACACTGAATAATGTTAAATGTTACTATTGTAGAGACAGGTCCAAGTTCGGGAATCTTCTTAAATGATGGTAGAAGTAAAATTGTTTCCAATCCAATCTTCAAACCATTTTTGGTCAAGTCATAAGTATCAAGCTCTTGGCCTGTAATTGGGCATACTGATTGATGATCTATGTTCTTCACGGCAATCTCAGTGTCTATAATTGCTCCATGGCATCTGCATGTCTGAACAAAATAACATATAATTATTACAATTTAACCTCTCATGAATAAAATAGCAAGCACATGTATACAATATAAGCACTACCAAAATACTATGGACTGTTACAGTACATAAACAACAGAATGTCTCACAAATCAAGACAACCATGTTCCAACACTTTGGTCTTCAGAGTATTCCCCTAAAATCAATATCAGAAATTTTTAATCTGATTTGACTTCACAATTGTCGATCGGATTTCTTTCTTGAGCTGGTATGGTTTTGGAGGGGCAGTTGAGGATTCAACAACAGAGGACTGTAGAGTTGTTTTGAGGTGCATCATCATAATGGTTAGATTGACTTCCACTCATCCATGAAAGCAGTGTCTCATGTTACTTGTCTGTGTTTTTGGGTGAATTTCAGCATGGCTTTATGGGGTTTTCTGTGTAACTTGACACTGTGAATGGTGACTTTTTCTGTCTCTTTGTGCTTTGGCATGTTTATTTTATCCTCTTTGGAAACTCTCCTGCAGGATCCAGATTAAGATCTATGGAACCTCTTTCCCTCATGAAATTGCTTGTTTTGGTATATAATTATCTTTTCTGAAGCCAAGTGCTTGATTCACTGAAATAGATAGATAGCCTTTGAGGTTCCCGCAGGGGGTCACATGGAGGGGGCTGAGGCTCCTATTTTTAATGAGCTGGTGGCCCCATGAAAAATAAAAGGCATGCAATAGGATATTTTAGAATCTTTTCCTAAAAACAAGGAGCTGGGTAATTTTGAGGGGGTTGAGGGGGTGGAAAAAAGGGGGGCTGGGAGTTTTTCATCCTTGATTCTATTTTTTAAGAAGATATTTTATTGAGTGTAAATTTATGAGTGGTCAAAATTTGTGTAAACATTAATTATAAATAAAAACATAATCATTTTAACTATTATCCTCTATCAAATTGGAGCATACACTCAGAATTTTAATATCATGGGACCACTTTTGCTATATATGCTCCTACATTTATTCTGCAGTATTTCTTGAGAAAATTTAGGAGCCCTCTCCCATGGAACCACGGTGCCGATTAAGGCCTCATACCCACTTTGCTTTTGATTTGAATGCCTGGGTCGGAGCTCCCTCTATTGTAAGATGGGTTGGTGTAGGGATGCCACTTAACGGAAAAGTGGCAGCCATCTCCCCAATTTTTGGCATCTTCCAGAGTTGGCATGGTCTGTTCTGAAGAATTGGGGGCACATTGCTCTGATGAAGGGTTAGCTTTTTATGTGGCAGTATCTTTGCCGGATTATCTCCTCCCTTTTCTTTCTCTGTATACAAAAGCAGACTCAGAAACATAAAATCCATGAAATGAAGGTCTCCATAATGAAAGTTCCGTCCTTGTTTTATCCTTAACAATTTCCACCATGATTTTTATCTGCTCTGTGCTAGCTTGGGACTAATGTCCTGTGTTGCTGGCCTGCTGGTGAAATGCCTGACGGTGGAAATAAGAACTGGAAAAAAGATGCCATTCAAAGACAATCTTTTTCATCACCCCAAAAGAAAAATCATATGCTGCTGAGAACGGAGCCAAGAAAGCATCAAAAGGGTACCAAGAAGAGTGGAGGAGGAAAGAAAATGAAGAGGTCTCCCACTATGATTGTTGCCTTTCTGGAAACAGAATTTCTCATCATTCAATAATAGCAAAATCAGGGACCCTCAGCTAAGTATTTGGATGGAGTGTATCCACAAGCATGCCACACAAATGGAGGACTTGGAGGAAGGGATGCAGATAAGGCTGCAAGAAGGATAATGTTGGATCAAAAGTTGATTCATGGAAGGAGGAATATCTTTGATGTGGCCTCAAACCCATCTATTGTGCGTATCATGTCCAATATAAGAGGCACCTTCTACTTCATGAAGACCATGACAGGTTGGAGAAGAGAACAGAAACCATGCTGAAAATTTTCCCAGGACTACTTAGTGGAGATGCAGGACAGGATGAGGTTCAGGCACTTATTCAGTGGGAAATCAGCCATGACCTTAGGCGAATCTCTCCAAGGAACTGACCCACCCTTTAACCCACAAGTACAACCCCTAAGATACCTTTGTGGAGGCTCTACCTGATGATCAGGAAGGAAAATCATAGGCTACTGATGATGATGAGGCCTGAATTGGTGGTAAAGTTTAAACTGTTGCGATTAAAAAGACTTAATACTTTTGTTTAGAGTGATGAATTTCTGCGCTGAATTTCTATCCATGTGGGTTGCACTGCATTTCAGGAGAAAACCTTTTGACTCCTTAGGATATATTATCACCTACTACTTTCTATTAAGACCTAGATACTAGATATCATGGAAGACCGATTATGTATTTCTGGTGCGATTTTCAGTTTAGCTTGCTTGAGAAAGAAGTGAAAGTAGAAATGTCTGTTTTCAGATTCTGTTGGATTGAGAGAATATGAAAATAAGAGAGAAATAAGTGGTCAAGAAACTCAGATGTCCAGTGTGAAGAAAACCATAATCGATATGTCTGATGATGGGAGTCACTTGACATCATAGTCACCAGGAGACAGAGACGGGGATGGGAGGCAGGATGGGAGGCAGGGATATCAATTTTGATCAGACATTGGGTATGGAGGTACTTGGATATGCCCTAAAAAAAATATATAGGTATGTGTATGTGTGTGTGTGTATATGAAAATTAAAATACATCAAATTCTAAATTAATAAACATTGAACAATGAAATAAAATTTAGAAAGATACAAATGCACAAAAGGTTTTAGCACACTAAATGAGATGCACACTTCACATTTAAGTTTTAAAGTTATAATTTTAAACACAATTTTATTTTTATTTTATTTTATTGTTTTAATTTTAACAGGGACAGTGATATGTCTCCCACTCTGTATTCTTTATTTCTGGCTGCAGGTGAGGAACAATGAGATGAAGGGAGCTGCTGTTGGCTTTTCTAATTACTGCCTAGTTATGGCCGCAAAAGACTTTCTTCACACTAGGATAAGGTATGTGTAAAGGACGTGGAATTGGGGTAAGCTAATAAAGCTAGCCTTCCATGCTGGTTGGTCTCTAGTGGTCAGAATTTCCTCCTCTTTGATGCATTTCAGGCCGTTGTGTAGCTTGAAGTATATTCTATATGTTGTAGTCTTTGGCTCTATGTACACTTTTTGGAATTTGATGATGTTATCAGTGGCCCCTCTTGCTGGAATTGTATAGGTTATTTTGGAAATAGGAGGCCACCTCAAATGTATGTTGGTCATCTATTGTGATATCTTTTGTAATATGTTTTGACGGGAATAGAACCCCTTGACTTATCAAAAGAGTTTGAAAAAAAGGAAGGAGACAGGTATCTTTTTAGGAGACGTAGAAGACTCCAAACAAAGTCTCCGAGACTTGGGGGACATATCCATCCCCGTTTCATGTCTCCAAGACATGTCCTAGGTACCAAGAGACGCGCCTCCCAATTTCTATGCTTGACATTCATTGTCAAGAAATCACTAATTTTGGACACCAACCAACTTGTCTCCCTGATATTCCTTAACGAACCATATAATAAACAAACAATAACATATCAACGGCTCTGTACAAAACTCAGCCCGAAAAAAATTCAATATCAATGGCCAATTTAGAGCATAGTCCCAAAAGACTCTAACAATGCTTCAATAAAATACTTAGCCCAGAAGCACTCCAATCATGAATCAATGCAATGCTTAGCTCCAAAGGACTTCCATCATGGAAACATACAAATGTTACCCCCAAAGGACTCCAATTCCATCTCGCTTCAAAGCTTAGCTCTGAAAGTCTCCAATCAAGACTCAATACAAATCTTAGCCCCAAAGGACTCTGGCCAAATGAATAAATGTAGAGCATAACCTTGGAAGACTCAAATGCCATGCTATATTCACTCATCTTAGATTGGTAGGTCTATTATTGGAAAGTACAATAGAATCTTACAAGATTTATATTAATCAACTTGACCACAATTTAGTCAAAAAAAGAAATCCTTTAACAAATTTATAAGAATTAACAAAGAAACTGTGCATATCAAAGACATTATTGCATTCAAGAGAAGGCCAAAGTTAGCATTTCTTATTGATGTCAAACTGGTCCTCCTTTATTTCAGTGGTCAACTACAACTCACAGAGCAGTAAACAAATACATCAGACCTTGTTGATATCACTTATTATCTTGATGATGTCCCAAACTATTCTTGAGGAAGTTCATTATGCTTGCATTTACTACCTTCATTGCTTTCTAGATGTAATAATGAGTAGCACTTAATAAGTTCATTTTTACCTCGGCCAACAAAAAGGGTTAAGCTTACAGGAAGATCTAATTATTCTACTATTTCCCCTTCTCCTCCAAATGTTCATTCCAACCCTTTTGACCTCTTTCCTTAAGAGAAAGCTCCTTCCTTGTCTGTGTAGCTAGCTAGTGAAAATTATGTCTTCCTTCCAAGTTCCTTCTTCTAACGCCCTTCCAATGGAGCTACTCTTAAGATTGTGGAAACTCAACATAATCTTGGTCCAATTACTCCTTTAAGTTCTAAAAGCCAGCTTAAAGTCATCCTCAAAATTCATATGTGTAGATTTTGAACCAAGTAAAAATGATAAAAATAGAAGAAAGAAATTATGTCAATGTCCACGAATGACCAAAAGTAGGTCAATGGGACTAGAGAATACATCAAATCACAATACAAAGTGCTCAGGTAAAAGGACCCTAGGATCAACGACTAACGAAATAATGATTCTAGTTCTTTTATAACTTTAGAAATTGGTTTCATGTGTTGCAGCAACCCTTTAGCAAAATGAGTGCAGAATTGTCATGTCCCCTTTCCTAGATTAAAATAATTAATAATATTACTTAAGTTAGACCCGGTCATTTCTAATATTTAGGTAATGTTATATATGATGGGACCGCTAACACACATATAAATATGAAAACTACATTGTAAAGGTTGGATAAAGCTTTGAACCAAAGTAAAATTTGTTTATATTAAAATATTTCCAAAGGTCCCTTGCTTATAAAACTTTTACGGGAAATATTTTAATATATACAATTTTACCTTTGGTTAAAAGCTTTATCCAACCTTTACAATGTAGTTTTCATATTTATCTGTGTGAGCAGGCCCATCGATAGTAAAGGCAACTTACGTTTTATTATTATTTAATTAAAAAGGTGATTTTTAATGTATAATAAAGTCACACTAAAATAGAAATATAAGCGTTACTTTATTAAAAATAAAGAAAAGGCCCAAAGTGAAGTGCCACACTTGGGAAAGGAAAACAAAAAAAATAAAAAAAAACAGTTTGGGGGTTTATTTGGGGATCATCTTGAAAATTCATATTACTCTCTCATGTATGTTTGATGCAAACACTTTAGCTACACCAATAAAGGACGAAAACCCTCCTTTGCAGATGGCTTTGAGGATGAAAACCCTTTCATCTTCGAGAGTAACTCCATCCAAGGGTTGCAATTGTGCTTCAGTTAAAGATATTGAGTTTCTAGTTCACTTAGGGCACGTTTCAGCCCTGATTTTCAATCCATAACTGTGATTACAGCTGCAGTTCCAGCTTTTGGAGCCCATGTAGGGCCTCATTAAGGGCTGACATCATATTTTGGAAACACGTTTCATTCTTGGCATCATTTCGATGGGTAGATCTTCGTGGTTCCAATTTGCATGATCATCTTTTGGCCCCAACTTCCCATCTAAAGCGTCATTTGTGGAGGAACTATGGTAATCAGCGTTTGGGCATTTCTCTGTGGTTTTGATGTGGAAATAAATAAATAAAATCTGTTTTGAGTTGTATTTGATTCCATCTTGTATATTTGACCTTTGAAATCAAATCTAAATATTCAAAGGTTTATCAGTGATTTCCAAACCATTTGGGTATTTTATTTCGAGGGTTTGTTGTAATAAATAATAGAAAATCAGATTATTGTGTTTTTCCACAAGAGTTTGTTGCAATAAAAGTTAGATCTTATTATTGCCACCTAAAAGTGTTTCATGTGTTGCAACAACCCTTTAACAAAATGAGTGCAGAATTCAGATTGCAACAAGCATCTGAACTCATCAACAATAATAAAAAATCTCCCTTGAAATATTAGGGTTTTTTACACCTAATTCAAGTAAATAAAATTCACCAAACCTAGATAATTAAGAACAAGGACCCTCTAAGAACCAAAATTGGCATTATCAAGGACTTTGTTATGATAGCATAATTCATCAATACATCACAGAAGCATCAATTTGAATGGAAAAGCATTGAATGACTAAAATCCCACCCAAATTTGAAAAATACAATATATTCTATATTACATATTGAAACTTTTAAAAAAATATATATGACGCATATTCTAGTTGAAACCCCAAAACCAACACTTTTTTTATTCTATTAATTATTTGTGTTGGTGGTACCAACCTGACATGAAATTTTATTATTAAATAATTAATGATGCTGACTAGGCTGACTTGGCAACCAGGTTAGGATTGATTAATGATTGATGTCAATGTTGACATCAGAGAACAACCAACTATTAACTAAGCCATAGTATCTCTTTTGACCTTCTATTCACTCACCTTTTGCTACATTAATCAAGAGGGTTATTGTTTTATTGATTTCCATTGCATTGACCAAGAAATTGGTTGAATTGACTTGTTGGACTGATACTTTTGACGACTAATAAAACTGTTGTCCCTGTTGCATTGACCTGAAAAACCTACTACTAATTGTTCAAGTCTGTTCCTCACTAATAAAAAGATAAGGTATGTCCTTGTTCAACCAATGTTAGCCTTTATTTCATCCTATATTGTAAGAAATGAGAAACAAAGAAATGTGATGGCAACGGAAACGCAACAAGCAATGTAGTTGAGGGAGGTTGCACATTGGAAACGGATTTTCTTATATATAATTCTTATAAAAAATCATCTAAATTAACCCTTCATATACCAACTATTAATTAAATTAGAAAAAAATAAATTAAACAAAATGAATTGTCTCGTAGTGTTGAGGTGATCAGGGTAACAACTTCATTAATTAGGAGGTATTTGGCTAATTGAAATACAGCTGAAACCAAAAAATTAAAAACATTTTTGCATTAAAAATTTAGGTTTTGATGATTTATTTCATGGGGAAAGACAGGATGATGTCAACCTACACACACATGCACCAAAAATGGTGCTGAACGGTTAAAATAAAACTTATATAAAACAGCGTAAATAACGGTGGTTTCTGATTGTTCTATCCCTGATAAATTTGGGTCACAATAAATCAGCAAATTTTTTTTTTTTCAAATTAAATAATTTACAAACTTTAAAAACTTCAAACATTAACTTTTACACAGTTGGCATTGCGGCACAGATAATCCCTTTTTTAACGGTGTCCCCGTTGCATTGTTGTTTTGGCTCGTATTAACGCAAAACGGGGGCAGCCCATTACGTTTCTTGCTACACTGATTTCATCTATGATGAACATTAATTGGTGTACTTAATAATCATGATGAATTCAACTATCAAAAATGAGTTGTTACGTCAAAATGTTGTTGGAGTGGTTAATGAATGAACTTTTACAATGCCTTGTCCTAAGATGGGACTCAGACCTGGTATATTCCTTGTCACCAGTTGGTCCTAGTAGTATCATTGTTTCAATATGGGCTATGGGGTCCAATTTATGTACTTGTCCTTGTCCTAAGATGGAAGTTCTTGTCCTAAAATGGGAATCAAATATGGTTATGTACTCCTTATCCAAGATATACCTCCTTTCATGATAAAGAAAAAAAACTAGCATTGTGATTGCTCATCTGATATGGAACTCCTTGTCCAAGATGATTTAAGCTTTGGGTTGAATCTTATTGGATTACTTAATTTTGCATTGATTATTATGTGTTGGGCTAGACAAAGTAGATGGAGTTGGTTGCAGTCTCAAATATGTAATGCCTCACAATGATGAAATCTATCACAAGCATGTCTTGGGGCGTGGTCAGGGGATGAATTTCCTCTATCCTATATTTAATATGCTTGATTACTAACTTGGGTGGTTTATGTACCAATGCTAACGAAATCAATAATAGTTGTAGTGAATTTTGCCATTTTGTGTAGGTATCATGATTGAGCTCAAAGGAATCATCTCCCACCTACTTAGTGATGGTGTAGGGCCTATATCGAAGAGGTTTGATTTATCTTTGTGAACCTAATCTCTCTTTTTAGATATAACAAACTATACCACCAACCTTGTCTAGTGTGGAGCCCAATGTTAGTCATGGCACTACTAATACTTGGCACTGGTTATCTGCATGATTATGTACAAATGATTGGCATGATCATGGTGATTGGCATGTAAAATGCAGAGATATTCGTTTCTCAGACTAATTGGGGCTGGCAGGTATTTTGTGTGAATATTCTGTGAGAATTAATCTGCTTTAACTAGTTATGGTTGGCATGCATTGGACACTTCTTCAAGTAGGCGTTTCTCGGATAAAGAGTTTGTGATGGCAATATCAACTTCAGAAGGGTGTCACTCTATCTCTTATACTCTATCAGAAAAAAAAGACGTTGGTTGGCATCTAGCTTTTGTCACTACATAACTGGTGCCTTACTTATTGCATTCCTATCTCTACTGAATTTGCATTTTGAAGGCAAGCTCGTGCTTTCTATGGTCATATAGTTCAAACTACAAATATGACTGACATATAGAACGATAGTTTACCATCAGCCAAAAATAACATACCTTTAAACTTATTTCTTTCATAACAATCAGACTTAAATCTTCATTACAAGATTGTTGGAATTACCATAGATATAGATTCCATACAAGGTCCCCTAACAGCAATAAATCAAAAGAAATGAATAAGAACTGAGAGTTTGATAAGGTGCATGAAATCTCTGATTGCATTGAGGTTGATGCTCTTTCAAAAGGAGTAGAGAATGTAATATCCCTCAATTTAGTACCTTTACAACTATTAACTTACTTCCTAAGTTGTGTAATTAACATACTAACATCTAAAATATGTAAATGGGTTCCAGATTGCAAAGGCCTTGTAAAGTGGCATAAATGAATACTCATTTCATGCTATTGGAAGTTGGCCAGGTAAAAGGCGCTTTGTGTATATGGGAGTTTAAATATGATAGTAGGCCAAAGGTTGTGTTGATCAGCCCGTAGGGTGCAAACGGATTGGTTGCATGGCCTCTGCTCGTGATCTGCAGGACTCCAGTTCAATACATCACCAAGTACTTAGAATTGGAGTAGATAATATTTACAAAATTAAACCAGAAAAAAAACTTGTGTTGATCAAAGAAACCAGGTGTATGAGAAGATACCTACATCTTTTTGCATTATGCTTATAGAGTAGAGGACATACTTAAAAGTGTTAGAAATGACAGACTTGAATGTTTCATACCTGACAAGGCCTGAATTTGTCTTCAATATGCATTATTGAAGGAAATAAGTTGCACACAATTTTATTCGTAGACTCCACCACATTATCTTTGAAAACAAAGACCGCTTGCAGAGGCTCTTCAAGTTCATCTTTGATATCTTGAAGCCACCGTTTAACGAGACTACAAAAACTCCAATGATCTGAATTTGTATAAATTGTAATGAATTAGAAAGATAAATGGAATCAACATATTCAAATTTTGAATCCTACAAAAGTATTGAGAATCTTTCTTCCTATGAAAGAAATGTAAAATATAAGTTGACATACCTCTTTTAACTATGCGGAACATACAATTTTCAAACTCTGAGATACTATTTGTAAAATCTTTAACCTTTTCTAGGAGCATAGACTCTGTAAAACTTCCCCATTGAACATGTGTATGAACTTCGCATTCAATCTGAATGAATTCTATTGTCACACAATGATCAGCTGCATCCTACAAAAATCATGTCCCAATCTGAGAATTAACTCTGAGTAATTGATGGAATAATTGACAGCCAAAAAGCATCATAGCTTGTTACAAAATCTTCAAATTCAAAGGTGTAAAATCATCTTAAATTTTTTTTGTTCTACTGTACCATCACAGTTTTCCGGAAGGATACAGCATTCTCCATGAAAAAGCTACTGATCATGACTACCTTCCTGCCTGTGCTTTCAGGACCCCAGGAATACAGTCCTCCATTACTCGTCAAAAGTGTACTCAAACATGACACTGTTCAATCCCATATTCAACCAACTTCATAAAATCAAAAATACTTCAAATTTCATGGTATAACCATTGCTATGAACTAATTCGAGAAAAGCAGAAGTGCACTCTTCAATTGATGCAATGTAATCTGCATGATACCTTGTTGATGACTTAACCTGCATGATACCTTGTTGATGACTTTGTGAAAATTCAAAAGCCTTTGATCTTGGAAGCAAGTGATCTGTAGACAAGCTATTTACAGCATGGTGGAAATCTCTGAGATTGAAATTCTCTCTTGGATGATAAGCGACCCTAAGCTGTTTCCATGGAGAACGCATTCAACAAGGAATTTCAGATATATTATTAAATACAAAAAAAAATGTGTTAAGATTTAAAATTGTGGGTTTCAAAATAAGATGCTGTTGCCACAATTGAGCACAACTATATAAATAATTTAAACAGTTTCCCGGGCTTTCCTCCTGAGCAGCTAGGTAGGTACAGCACGGATGTTCTAGAATTTACAAATATGATTTTAGATGACCAGGGAAGTTGAAAGCCGTTAATCAGAGACCATTATTATAGCTCAAATTGTATATGTAATTTTGCAGTCCTATATATCCTATTGGGTCTCTAGCGTAGGTTAATAAAAATATGCATTTCATTTCATTTCAAAAAATTGGGCCCATGAAGGGAAAGAGATCATCAACTTTTCATATCTGGTTCTCAATTTTTTTGGTGCACAGAGGAGATAAAAACTCAAACTACTGACTTCTGCTAATTAAAAGGAATCTACACGTTTCTTTTATATCTAGAGGTTTAAATTCCCTACAGTGAAAAATAATAATGTTATTTCAACAAAGTGCATCAAATTTGAGTGCAATCATGAAGCAGGGTCCATCTTTACTCCAATACTTATTGTTTCTTTTTTCAAGTGTATGGACATAAGGTTCGATTGATGATTTATTATCTTACAGAAAGTTAAACAAACTAAATAAGAATACAGAACTGAAAGATCTTGAATACTGTACATATGCATTTTTTTAGTTGGAGATAAATATAGTAATTTAAAGAAGTGTTTTTACTGAAACAGAGCTTCATGCTCACCGTAGCATACAGAGGTTTTTACTGAAACAGAGCTTCATGCTCACCGTAGCATACAGAGATCCGAGCATCACGCTAAAGCAATTAACAAACTATGGCTCTTGAAATTTGGGGCATTAAGTGTCTAAGTAGTAATGAGAGAATAAAACTGATCTAAAAACCCTAACTAAACCCTTCCATAATTACATCTAAGAGCCATCAAGGCCATCAATAGATGGGATTTTATCCTCATGAGGCCGCTGTTTAGACAAGCAAGGTTTTAAGAATATATTGAATCATAAGCATATTTAGTTTTTCTGCAACCGAAAACAGCTGGATTTCTTTGAATGTGATTAATTGTGACATAGTTTTGAACAAATCATATTGCGAATAGCAATTTATTCTATTTAGGACTTCGTTGAGTTCTGTTTCCATATTATTAGCCCCAAAGACCCTACAGTTTATCGTCTATCTTTAATTCAGCTCCGACCTGTTGATATTAGAAAGGAACTGGTTTTGTTGGGAAAGTGATGCATACAATTCTTCATTTTCCGTCGATTTCTAAGCTTAAGCATATTTATAGCCTTAAAAGTAATGGGAAAAACGAAAAAACCCATTATGATGGTAGGGTGATGCATAGGGTTCTTCGTCTTCTATTGATTTCTAAACTTATGCATCTTCAGTTGTGAAAAATAGACAAAATTTCCAAGGAAAAAAGAAAGATCGGATCATCTTTCACATTTTCAGCAATGAACTGTGTAAGACATCAAATTTAGGAATGATTTTGTAAATATTTTCCAATCATTCATACATGCATTGGACGTTTGTGACCGCAAATTCAACAATTCCGAACTAACTGGCAAACATCTTCCACATTTCAATTTATTAATTGTATATGTATTGACTAAAATTTAAAAATTGTTACCCTGGAGCTACAGAAATTCGAAGCGGTTGAAAATGACAAATTTGGAATGCGTATCTGTAGGCTTTACAATTGCAAGACTTTCCACGGATGAATGCTGTTAATTTTTTAATTTTGACTTCAAATTTACTATTGCCAACTAATGAGCTCAAATATATCGAATGCACTAATTAATCGTGTGAGTTTAAAATTTTGGCTTAAAATTCGAAAGTCTAACCGATGTGTTCAAATCGTTCGCATGCTGCGGGCATTAACCCTGTTAAATTGTTTGTGTCTGATAAAAAATTTAAATAGCTATTATGCTCAAATCTTTCCGCACGATGCACAGATTTATGCTGTTAGTTTCTTAACTTTTCATTTAGAATTTTAAATTCCTAACTAATATGCTCAAATTTTTCCACACAATGCACGGATTACTCCTCTATATTTAATTTTGTAGATTTAATTTAAATTTTAACATTTTTATCTACTCTGCTCAAATCCTTCCGCAGAATGCACCGACTAATCCTCTAAAATGTTGGATATTCATTTAAAATTTAGATATTCTAGCTTACGAAAATGCACTGGATTATCCTGTCATTATTTGCATAAAATTTTAACAATATAACTGATGTCCTCAAATCTTTCGGCATGATGTTATTTGTCTGAAAAAATGTCAATTGTCATCCACGCAGGTTGTTAAATTCAAACTTCAAAACATGAAACTAAAAAGAAAATTAAAAGATCGCAGATTTGCAGTCATTTATTTAATCAGAGAACACTTTGGAAGAAAAAGCTTATGAATAAAAACTGCTTGTGAATTTTTTTGCCTTTTTATAAAAAACTATGTACTGTGAAAAAGAGCATTTACCTCGTTCGAACCGGAGACGTTATTTTTCTGAATGCAGCATAAAGCGATAGATTTGTAGCAGCACTTCGTTATTTCCTCTTTATTTTCTTTTCTGAGAGCGTAAAGATTCGCAAGCTCAAGCAAATACTGCATTGCAAGCCGATGAATTCGTAAATTATCAAAAACTACATAAGATTCAAAGATTTTATATATACGAAAACACATTTACCTCACCAAATTCAAAACAGTTGAAAATGACGCGATCAAGGCAAGCTAGGGAATAATATTGCTAGGAAATTCATATGATTTTAAAGGTTGAAGGAATACGAAAGGAATTGAAGAGAATATATTTTACCTGCTTGAGATCTTTCAGTAGAGAAGGTTGAAAGGACGAAATGTCTAAGACAAAGCAAAGAAGGCCCATTTTGCTCTGTACTCTACTGAGCTCAGTTTATGGGCTTGAGGTTTTTATAGGCAATGCTTGCACACATTTACGCTTCAATGAGAGACACTTTGCATATTAAGTGAGACGGGCAGTTTATATTTCAGAAGCTTTTCTTGCGGAGAAGAAGAACTCAGAATGGCAGGGGAGGTAAATGAAATAAATTGACTGTTTGAAATGAAATGGAAATGGTCGGATTTGTTGTATTTTATATATTGGTGTTAAAATGGTTAAAGTGGTCGGGTTCTTTTTTTTCTAAATGAAATAGAGTTTATAATTTTATTTTTTAATTTTTAATATTAATTTAAATATTATGGATAGTTTGTTGATGTTATAATAATGTTAAAAGATGATTTTTTTTAAAAATTATATTTTATTTATTGGAAAAATCAATAGTATAATATTATTTGTCGTCTTTGGTTTATAAATTTAATAAAATAGTGATATCTATTTTCGTAGATTTCAAAACAAAAGTTATGTAATATATAATTCTTGCTTTGCGCTGGAGTTTGTGTGTAATGTATGTTTACTTTGACAATTTTTCTTTGTTTAGTAGCATCAAATGTATATAATCGAATAGTATAGCATAATTTTATATGTTCCAGATAATTTTTAAATAAATCATAATAAACTATTGACCATCTAAAATTTATTATATAACAAAAAAAATTAAGAAAAATAAATTAATCAAACTTTAGTCGTAATTTATACAAAACATAAATGAATATAAAAACTACAAATTATATAGACTATCAATCCCCACAAAACATCAACACAGATTACATGGCGGATCAAATACTTGCACAAATATGCTTGGTGATACATGGATAGATTGTAGGTGTACTTTGACAAACTTGCTCGAAGAAAGATGACAAGACTTTTGCAGACATTTTGGGTTTAGGTATTGAATGATGTTGGCATTAGAATTTCACTAGGGATGACGATCCAAAAGAGGGCACGAAGCTATAAAACCACATGGAAATGGACAGGGAGTGCGAGAATTTATGGTAGATATAAATGCAGATGGCATAGTGGTGTAGATTTGAATGAAATAATATCTAAGGAAGAAAATAGCATGACGTGATTGAACCTTTCTAAAATACATACAACCCAAACAAAATTGATGTGATATTAAATATGGTGTAATGAATGACATTTATTAAAGGTGCATTATTGTAGTGTTAATGTTGCAACTTAATATTTATATTATCATTTAAAATTATTTTTGTAAATAATGTGTCAAATGTCTTTGATGATATTAATGGATAATTGTAGGGCACTTTAAAATAGTAATATAATTTATCTAATAATATTTAAGATTATTTTTGGATAAAATTGTGTACATATTTTTGGATCGATGTTTTAAATCTCACTTAGCGATCAATTATTTTATTCTCTAAGTGATGATGAATCACTCAGTGTGATTTAAAACTTTGATCCAAAAATATGCACACAATTTTATCCAAAATCACTCTTGAACATTCTATATGAACTGTAGAAATACTATTGTTTCTGTCAATTTATTATTATGGTTGAATCATTAAAGGATTTTGTTAAAAGTATATGCTTCCTCTAAGCATTCGGAGTATGAGACAAAACATGGTTATAGAGACTTAGGTCGGGAGAACATCGTGTAGATTGTGGATTTAGAGAAGAATAATGGTGTTAGTTTTATTATAGAGACAACCAAGGGCAAGGAATGGGGTAGATGTAGGATAATGGGGGACAAAAGGGGGGGCTTAAAACGACACTTTTTTCCTACAAATAACAATAGTTTAACTTGGAGAGAACTTAAGGGACACTTGAAAAAATAATTTAACAATGACGCAAGAATATGAATTGTGCCACTTTGAATTTAGTTTATAAATATATAATTTTTTTCAATACTCAGATGATAAAAGTGTGCAAAATAGATACATTTATGACAATAGCTTGACACTTTTTTGTGAAAAGATAAGGAGACTACATGTGTGCAAACACACTTTTTTTAGTAAACGAATGAATTATTGTATGAAATTTCGTATATGGATAAATAAAATGTCGAAGATTGTTGAGAATTTTTTTTATTAATTTTTTAATGTGTGTGTGTGTGTGTTTTAAATAATTTTATAAATCAAGACAATTTAAAAATTAAAACTTCAAGTGTACGAACACAACTTTTTGATCTTAACTTCATGAAAAAATTATTTTTTTAAGAGCATAGTTAAAAATGTGTAGATTGTTGAGATATAAGTTTTATAAAGTTTTGATTAATGGTCAAAAAATTATAGAGATATTTGTAATGATATGTATATATTTCATAATGAGGTATGTTGTGTATAAAGTAAGGAATAATTAAAATAATAATATATATATATATATATATATATATTAAAAAACTACATTTTCCCCTCTACAAACCTAAATAATTTCTTTTAAAATAATAAAATATGTCTAATCAGATGTGTTGGTAGAGATGAAAAACACACATAAATTTTTTAAAAATTATGAGTTGGTCCATGGCAGGGTTTAGGCTAGGTTTAGACCCCTTAGGCCTT
This sequence comes from Torreya grandis, assembly GCA_037957365.1. NCBI lineage: Eukaryota > Viridiplantae > Streptophyta > Pinopsida > Cupressales > Taxaceae > Torreya > Torreya grandis. The sequence continues at coordinate 1,970,573 of JARHVA010002219.1, read as the reverse complement.
AAATCGAGTCAGGGAAAGCAGAAAAGTGAAATCTTATAAATCTTAAAAGGGAGTACACCCTTTGCAAAGGGTGTACGCCCTATGAATGCCATGTTTTATGAGGGAAGAGTAAAATTTCAAAAAAATTGAGGTAAAGGGCATACACCCCTGAGTTTTAATATGCTATGTGTAGTATTTGGGTAGCTAGAGTTGTATATATGAGTTTCAATATGTTATGTGTAGTATTTGGGTAGTTAGAGTTGTATATATTTAGTAAAATAAATGTAATAAGTTTAAATTTAATTCTATATCATATTTTATATTTTTATACTTAAATTTATTATAATAAATATAACAAATTAAGGCCACTCTGTATCTTCTGAACTCGATTACATAGTTATAAGAGTTACTATAATTTAGAAGTTAGTTTTTTAAAATTTATTATGGTCAATACTTAGTTTTTAGAATTTTAAGATTGAAAAATAGAATGAAAAATGAGTTTTGAATCATGTTAAAATATATAATAGATCTATACCATTGAGTATTAAATGCCTACTTTACCTACTTGAGTACACCCTACCTACTTTAGTTACTTGAGTATGCCCTACCTAAATACCCAAGCCATATCTTGATCTTGAATATTTCCTACCTACCTTCTTGTACTTAAATATACCCTACATACTTTAACTACTTGAGTATGCCCTGCCTACTTTACCTACTTAAGTACATGCCATACCTGATTGAATACCAGTGTCATATCTTGATCTTGAATATGCCCTACCTAAATACCCAAGTCATGTCTTATTATTTACTATGCCCTACTTGTGTTCTTATACTTGAGTCTGCCCTACTTCTTTTAACTACTTGAGTGTGCCCTACCTACCTATCCTTCTTTTCTTGCCTACTTAAGTTACCTACTTGAGTATCCCTTAGCTAATTGAGTGTGCCCTACCCGATTGAATACCTAATTCATATTTTGATCTTGAATACCCACATCTAATCCTTATTTTATCTATCTTACCCAAGCCATATCTTGAATACTCAAGACATATATTTAAAGGAGTGGGAGCATTATCATGCTTGAAAAATAGTAGAGGGGGCATTATAGGATCAAGGGATAAATGAGAGGGGTCATTATTAATGGATGCTTGAAAAGCAAGAGAGGAAGAATTATCACCTGTATAGAAAAAGGAGAGGGCTAATTGATTGAGCCATATCTTGAAAAGAGAGGGGGCATTCTCACCTGGATATATAAAAATAAGTGACTAGAGACAATTAAGTAAAAGTCTTGAAGGTGAATTCAGGCTAAATTCCTAAATAATTTGTGGGATTTTTTTATTTAATGGGTCTATCAATATGCATAAATGATTAACATGTAACATGTGACCTATAGCATATTTTTAGTAATGATACAATCACTCATACATGACACCTACCGCATACCTATTAATGCATGTAGATATGCAATTGCTCATACATGACATCTGCATATAGTCATGATACAGTCACTCATATCAAACATGAATGTAGTCAATCACCCTAGTACACTCCATTCAGAATAGAATGAATCAAACCCCATTCAAGGGTGATCCTAAAAATATATTGTTTACTTCAAAACAAATGTCAAACAGATGGGTTGATCTATGCATGTTTTAATTCCAATCTCGTGCATGTATGACCTAGACATTTTATTCCAGACTTGCATAGAGCATAGTCATGTTCCAGCATTCTAAACTCATATAAGATACTACCACTACCAAAATAGCTACCACTATTATTTGGGGTGGAGGGGAATGTTTTAAAACCAAATTTTCTTAGGCTCATATCAAAATCACTCATATCACTATTTCCCTCTCCCCAAACCATATAGAGAAAGGGAATCAAGTGCATATATCATCATTCATTATTACCTCTCATCCCTCTCTCATCAACCTTCATTATCCCCCATCATCTCGCATTGTCCCTAATTATAATATCATTAGACCTCATCATCCCTCATTATCCCTAATTATATTTAAGCACTCTCTCATCATCCCTAATCATTTCCTCAATGGCTTGCATTGTCCCTAGTCACACCCTCATCAACCTCATCATGCCTAATCATCCCTAATCACACCCTCATCATCCCTCACTACCCCTCATCATCCCTAGTCACTCCCTTAATAACCTTCATCATCCCTAATCACTCCCTCATTATCCCTCATCATCCCTAATCACTCCCTCAATAACCTTCACCATCCTTAATCACTCCCTCATTAGCCATCATCATCCCTTATCATCCCTAGTCAGTCCCACATTAGCCTTCATCATCCTTCATCATTTGTCATCGGCCCTAATCACTCTCTCATCAGTCCACATCATCCCTAATCATCCCTGGTCACTCCATCATCCCTAATCATCCCTGGTCACTCCATCATCCCTAACCACTCCCTCATCAGCCCTCATCGACCCTTGTCACACCTTCATCGAGCCTCATCATCCCTAATCACTCCCTCAGTATCCCCCATTGTCTCTCAATTCCTAATCACTCCCTCATCAACCCTCATCATCCCTAATCACTTCATCATTGGCCAATATCATCCCTCGTCATCATCTCTAATCATTACCTCCTTATTTTAGGTTTTTGGTTTAAGGGGTTTTGGGGTTAGGGGTTCAAGGTTAGGGTTTGAGGTTTTAGGTTTGGGTTTAAGGGTTTCAAGTTTAAATGTTTTAGAGTTTATAATTTATAGGTTAGGGTTTAGGGTTTAAGGTTATTGGTAGGGGTTAGGGGTAGGGATTAGGGGTTATGGGTTAGATGTTAGGGTTTACAGTTTTGAGTTTTGGTTTTTAAGGTTTAGGTTATTGAGGGGTATGTGTTAGGGTTTAGGGTTTAGGTTTTAAAGGTTTAGGATTTAAGATTTAGGATTAGAGAATAGAAATAGGGTTGGGGTTTAGTGTCAGTGATTAAGGTTTTATGGGTTAGTATTTTAGGGTTTATGGGGTTTAGGGTTTTTGGGTTTAGGGTTTAAAGGTTTGGGTTTTAGAGTTTTAGTGTTTAGAGTTTTTGGGTGTTGGGTTTATGGTTTAGATTTTAATGTTTAGGATTTATGTTCTGAGGTTTTAAGGTTTAATGGTTTAGTTTCTAAGGGTTTAATGTTTAGGGTTTAGGGTATAAGGTTTTAGGAGTTGAGGCTTTAAGGTTAAGGGTTCAGGGTTTAGAGGTTAGGATTCAAGTGTTTAGAGTTTGGGCTTTATTGTTTAAGGTGTTGATATGGGTTTTATCCATACCCTCGTAACCCTACAAGGTAGCCTCTAATGTTTTAGAATCAGTGAAGGATTTCACTCTAAAATAAGAGTTGTTGGATATTTAATTTTATAACAAACTATTGGTGGAATGGCAGTGAATGATATAGATTATTTACCATGGGTGATTTGACTGTGGATATACCTAGATCTAATTGAGATGAGTAGAAGGATGATGGTTTTAACTAAATTTGATAGGATTTCCAAAAATAAACTCAAAAAAGGAAGAAAAGGTAAGATAAAAAAAGAGACATGTGGACTAAGGTGAGACAAGAAATTAAAAGACTAATATTTATTGTAAGCTATTGTATCACATAAACAATCAAACACACTAAGGAGTCAAAGGGAACCAAAACACAGTATAATTAAACATGCATGAATCAAAGGTTATCGCATTTTCTAGATTGTTATTGCATATCTACAAAAGGGGATTATAATTAGCAATTAAAATACAATCAAATTAGTTGTAATTAAAATGAATAATTATATTAACTAATATAACTCATACACAATCAAATAACTAAAATACCAGAATGATAACACATCTCAAGTAATCCATAAAATTAGAGAAGAATCAAGATTTGCACACAAAGACCAAGTAAAGTAGAACTTCTTCAAAAAAAATTATTAATATTAGTAGCTAAAAATATCCTCCCTTTGAAACTGGAGGATACAAGTATATAAAACTTGGGATGGGGGTACCTCATCTCTTCAAGCCTCATCTAAAATTACAAGTTCAAAATTAGAATGATGCATCCAAGATCATGCAAAAGATGCATGTACCACACCCATATTTAGAACAACATCTTCAGCTAAAAAAATAATATGCATGCAAATTAAAAGAGATGGAAACTAAAGCTCTACTTCAATAATAAGATGAAAATACATAGTTATTTTTATATCATGGTGTTGATGTGGCACTATTAATTGAAGAGGTTAGTGGAGTAAGTGTGGTTGTAATTGAAGTAACTACTTGAGGTCCATATGGGATCAAATGATCTGAGCAATATTTTAGGCAATGGTTCTACCCCAATTGGTGGTAGAACTTTTAGGAGCCATAACTTTGACATCATAGCTCTGTTTGACTCCCTGTTTAAACTAATGGAAAATTAATAATGAGGAGAACACCATGAGATGACACAAGCTCCACTTGTTAGGTTTTGACCATCAAAAACCAAATAAAAGTGCCTTAAATTTCAATTTTAGTAGTGCAGTCTAAAAATAGTAAGTTTTTAAAAATAGTAATTCCTCAAATTTTGTATTGTTGTAAATCATGGAAGTCAAACCACTTAATCTTCCTCAATATTGGTGACCTTCCACATCCTCATCCTACCTTCAAAATGTGTATAAATGAAGATGTAACCCAAAATGGAAATCAGACATCTCTTCTAAGAGATAGGCATATGTTTGGGTTTACAAATTTAATCAATAAAACATCTCTTCTCAGAGATAGTATTATTACAATTGTGTTGTTCTTATTTTTTGAATTATCTTTCAACCAAAGCTTTTAAGTTTTGGATCAATGGTATTAGTGCAATTTGTCTTGAGAGTGTATGATCTCAAGGATGAGTTCAGGCTACAAAAAGCTTGGGTGAAGTATAATAGAGCTTCCAAACTATCCACCTATTCATTTTAAACGACCTCAAATGGTGAACAACACCAAAACATCTTATCATTTTAAGGAAATGGTGAATGAAGCCTTCCAAAAGTAGCAAGCGTAGATGCTACAATAATTCACCTAAATTCTCTAATAAATCTCAATGGAAAATTTTGGCTCTTCATCTGCACCCCCACATCCTTTTAGTGCCCCAACACCCTTCAAGGTTCAGGTGAATTTTGATATGCCTACATTTGAAGGCAAAATCAATGTTGATGCAGTAAAAAATTGGTTGGATCAATTGTCTTCCTATTTTTATGTAAATAAATTCACCGATAAAGAGAAGATCACTTTTGCTCTTTTGAAAGCATCATTGCTTATCAAAAATTGGTGGGAAGTGTAAAAGAAAAGATTCAATACAAATGATATTGGCCTTGAGGTGAAACATACCTGGGATGATTTCATATAAGTTGTAAAGGAATAATACTACCCCATTGGAGCATATGATGATCTTTATATAGAGTGGTAACAACTTCACCCAGGTAAGGAACAACCTGTTCAAGATTACACTGACATTTTTCATTCTCTATCTATGAGATTGGGAATCCAAGAAAGTGAGAAATATAAGGTTCTCAAATATCATGGTGGACTACAATGGTATATACAGGGGGAGATTTAACTCTTCGATCTGGAAACCCTTGGTGAGGCATACAAGATCATGGTAAAGATTGAGCAGAAGCATGTAAGAATGAATACAAAGAGACAGCCTACGAAATAGAAAAGTGACAAAGAAGGTCAAACATGAGGCCAAAATTGAAAGCAAAATGAAGGGAAGGCTAGGAAATGGTGTGATTACCATAAATGTGGAGTGTACTCTAAATAAAAACATCAAGCCATCAATTCCCTACTTTTTGAGTCATAATCCTCAACATCTACTTCTCTACCTCATACACACCCTATAGTCGAAGATCATGAAGAAGAGATTGTAGATGCTAAGCTCGATGCCATCATTACTTCATCACAGAACAATGAGGAGAGGCCAGACGATAAGGCAAGGTTGTTTCACTCTAAGTTATGAGTGAAAGGTGTTGTCCTCGAAAAATGCCACTCATTTTTGGGACAACCTACAGACCAAAATTTATCTCTTCCCTTCTCAAAATTTGTTCTGAGCTTTTAAATTCCTCATTTTAAGCTTTTTCCATAAAGGGGGTTCACAGGTTCAATAGGTTAAAAAAGCTTCTACAGGCGAGATCAGTCAAAAGAACAAGCTTCTAACAATTGGTTATTTTTAGAATTGGTTCATCGCCTTGGTTCAAATAGAAATTTGCATCGGCAAGCATCAGTAGCAGGTTTAACATTTGGTTCATCCTTTGGTTCAACATCAAATGGTTCAAAGGCGGGTTCAATCAAGCGGTTCAATGCTTTGATTCATTCTTTGGTTCAATCAAATGGTTCGTCAGTCAATTCAAGGCTTTGTTCAAACCGTTGAACCAAAAAGTGGTTCAATGGTTGGTTCAACATCTTGGTTCAATGAAAAGTTTCAAAGCATTGGTTCAACAGTTAGTTTAAATGCATTGGTTCAAAAGGTCAAAAGCGGCCTCAGTTAAAGGAAAAGTGGCACACAAGTGGTTCAACAGATGGTTCAACCAAGGAGCGAAGAAGCGATTGAACCAAGGAGCGATAAAACAAAGAGACAAAGCTGAAAAAGACAAAGCAGAAAGTAAAGGAAAAGCTCGACTGAAGAGAAAGCCCATGGAAAAGTGCTCGATGAAAAAAGACAAAGTGTAGTGGAATACGTCACGTGTCCTGTTATGGCTTAGCAAAACGTGACAAGTGTTTGCATCCATCATGCAAGAGCAAAAAATTTTGCCGCCCTTGCATCTTTTGGTCTTTTCCATGTAGGAGCAGAAAAATTTTCCGCCCATGCATCCCCGAGTTCCTCTCCTCCTCTTCCCTTTCTCCCCATTCGGCCTTCATCTTTTTCCTCTATGTCAGGGCGGTGATTTTCACCGCCCTCCCTTCTTTTCCAAGGATTCATACTTGTAAGGGCAGCGAATTTCATCACCCTAGCCATGTGTTTCCCCTCTCTTACACCAGCAGCAAATTTTGCCACTAATGCAGGTCTGCTCGACCAAGGTGTAGGGGTGGCAAATTTTACCACCATTACACCTGAGTGCAAGGGTGGCAAATTTTTCCCCCCTTACATCTTTTCTTACTAGTTTGCACAGGTGGAAAAATTTTCCGCTTGTGCCCTTTTTCGTCTCACGTGCACAAGTGGCAAAATTTGTCACTTATGCATGCAGACTGTCCCACGTGCCAGGGTGACAAATTTTGCTGCCCTTGCACCTTGTTTCTCTGTTTTCTCTAACTCTTGAGAAATTTGTTTTGTTTTTGTCTTCATGCCTCCTCCCCTTTTCTTCCACTTTTTGACCTGCTATCGCCTCAGCCTTTTCAAGTGCATTTCCCTAGTCATGATCACTCAAATGTGTAGTTTTCCTTGATTGCTAATTTTTCCCCTAATTACATAATCATGATTATTACTGTAGTTTCTCTAAAGGATCCCTCTTCATCGACGCCTTTTCAACAAAAGTTCTTCCAGATCATTGAAGTTTCTCTAAAAAAATCGAAGACCATGAAGAAGACTGGAAATAAAAATTGAAGCTTTTCTTCCATGCTTTATTCAAAATGCACTTTGTAATTGACTTGGGACATTTTCACGTGTACTTTTGTAATATGTAATTACATGTGAAAAATCTGGAAAATATCCCAAATTCAACGCTAACTCATCTTTGACTAAGATATTTTTATATTTTAATCTTTTTAATTTTGAAAGGTTTCTCCCTATATACAGAGGGGACCTCTTTTGTAAATGGATCTCTGATAATTGAGAGCAAAAACTCTGCTGAAATTGAGACACTTCTTGAGACTTTGTGCTCAACTTGCAAATCATATTTCATCGAATGAATGAGAAACAGGTTTATTTCAGACTTTGTGTTGAAGTAATTTGTGTTATTTAGGAAATGGTTCTTATGTCCTCTTTCTTGATAATCTCTTATCTGTTTGATTTAATAAGCAAAGTGTGTGTGTTGATATTATCTGAAGATGTTTCTAAAAGATAGAAGAAAGACTTTGAGCTAATTTTATCTTGGTGATCCTTTTACCCTTTGTAGTTTCAGGCAAAGACTTTGTGCTTTGTTTCACTCTACGATTACGCGTATTTTGAATCAGTGAAGGAGGCAATGGAAGACTTTGTGCTTACGTAGGTTTCTTTGTTAACTTTGTTACCTATTTCAGGGGATTTTTTGCTCTATGTTGGATACCATTCCTGAAAGAAGAGGAATGTTATTAGCCAACGACTAGGACTTCTTTCTCTTGTTCCTTGGACATCACCTCTGAAAAAAAAGAGGTGGATGTTGTTATACTACCCCAAGTATTATTTTCTACTTAATTATATATATACATATAACGTATAAATATTCATAGGGAACCTCCCCTTGATGAGAGGAGAGATTTACCTCATCTATATGTGGTAAACCCACACTTTTTGTGGCATAAATCTCTCTGTGATGTGGTTGATATACCTATTTTGTCTTCAGTTAGTTGACGATAAAATATTCACCCAATAGTTTTTGGCGACTCCGCTGGGGACACAGTAATCTTGTGCAATTTGAAACCTCAAGTTTCAGATTGAAACATCACCTGTGTCTTACCCATAATCATTATAACCCTGATCTATTATAGAGTCTAGCGACTCTGTTCCATGTCTTGCCCAATATCATTATAGCCTTACCATCTTCCTCCACTTTTGTTATTTTATTTGGTATGCAAAACCAGAGTTGCTGGGAAAGAGTGTGTAGTTTGAAGCCTCAAGCCTCAAGCTAAAGCGGGGCCATTCCTTTTCCATTTTTGATTCACAATTTGGCCACTCCACCCATATTTTTTATCCCTATTTTACATAATTAAAACATGGCAGTTCGAGGCCCCTAGGGTAATTCTTCTAGTCCACTGAATTTAACTCCACCTCTGCATGAACTTCTACATAGCTCAAGAAAGAACTTCCCCAAATTCTTTGGAGATGGGAGAGTTCACCCTGATGAACACATTGCATCTTTCAGCATAGCCTGTGGTGTGATAGGGGTGGAATTTGAAGACATAATAGTCAGGTTGTTCGTGGAGACACTACAAGGCGCTGCTGCAGACTGGTTCTACCACCTGTAGGCTGGATCAGTGACTGATTGGGACACCCTAAAAGACAAATTTGAAGCCAAATTCAAGCCTGCAAAAGATGCACATGCCTTGCTGGCCTAGCTCACTCAGATGAAGAAAGAGCCTCATGAGCCTATGAGGGATTTTATTGCTAGGTTCGACAAGATAAGGCACAGAATTCCCATGGTCACCCAGTCAACGCCTCAGAACCTCAAATGCTTCTTCATCAATTCACAATTGCCTAAAGTAGGTTTCTTGCTGAGATAGGCCAGACACATAGACTTCGCTGTTGCTCAGAACTTGTCTATTGAGGTAGAAGATGACCTTATCTTGGCGAAAAAGAAAAGGAGAGACCCTAATAAAGGTAAATCCTCTTCATCTTCTGAGTATTCACCTGCAATCACCACTGACCCAATGGTGTAAAAGCTGGCAAATAATTGCTAGCCTTGAAAAGGCAAATGGCACAAGGTATGTCTTCTGCTCCTTCATACAGAGATGTACCAAGAAGGACATTCTCCAATCAACCATATCAAGGCAACACTGCTAGAAGTCAAGGGCAACCAAATCGTCTTCCTCCCCCATAGAGGAACCTTGCCCTTGAAGCACCTCCAACCAACTCAACAGTGAGATATCTAGAAACAAAGCATGTTTTCTATTTCCAACTTGAGTTCAAGCAAGAAAATGATGTTAGTCTCTTCATGGAGGATCAAGAAGAGTCAACTGGCGACTCCATCATTGGTTTCCTGGATTACCAGGATGAACCCAAAAGTGAAGGTGATGTAGATGAGGGACCATATGCTATGTTCACTTGGTCCTAGAACCAGTCAGCTTGGCAAGCTGATAAAGGAAAAATAGAGAAGCGACCTCAACCAACAATTTTAATTGTTGAATGTGGAACCACTCTGTCTTTCCAGCCAAAAGACCTGGTGGTTGCTAAAGAAGTAAGTATCCCAAACAATTTTGCAACTTCTACTTCAAATTCGCAGATCATTCCTTCCCCTCCCAAAAACCAAAAGGATGAACTCCCATCCTCTCTTCCAAGTCCATCTCAGTCATTTGACATGATTGATCATGTCAAGAAATCCAAAATTCAAAAGACTGAGTTTGAAACCCTGCAAGCCAATCTTGAACAATTAAACATTGGTGGAGAACCAGGTGCAGACTTATCTGAGGCAAAAATTGTGGTTACCCAAATGTCAGCCCTTGCTACTCAAATTCTATTTGAGCCTTTAAGTAGGGGTAATTACTTCTTGACCACGGAGGATGCCCATGTCCCAGCTGATGAAAGTCCTATAGCTAGAAATCCAGGATTTCATCCAAACAAGGCATCAAAAAAATTGGTAGGGCGCAGTACAAATCAAGAAGGATCTTCCATCTCCCATGAAGAGAAATCTGATAGAAGATTAGCTTCTGATGATGCTTGGATCCTTGAATCTGATGGCAGCAATTCTTCCACAGCTAGATGTGGATCTCTATTGTTTAGATTGAAAATTGCTCAGGGTGAAGAGGTCAAACTCCTTCACACCAAATGAGATGCCGAGCTAATGGTTTGTTAGGAGTTTGATGCTGACAATCAAAGCATGTGTTGGACTGAACCAGCAGAACAACAAGTTATGATGGTGGACCATACTGTTGTATTCCAAAGTCAACTAAAGGAACTCTTCACAGAGAGAGAAAGGAGTTATGGTTTTCAGTTTGAAGACCACATCCCACCATGGGGCAAGAAGAAGAAAGAGCCAAGAGGAAGACGTAGAAAATTAGTTTCCTGGTGGAGAGCTCCATTCACCTGTCACTATTTCTGGGGATAGAATGGTTTCCTACTGCTTTATCAGGATGGCATCCCCTTTTCTTCACCTCACAAGGAGCAACATCTGAAGTACTTCAATTCTTGAAGTATAAGATGAGTCCCCCTATACATATGTATATTTGTATAGTCTTTTGCTTTGTTTTGTTTGTTTCATTTTTATTTTTGGAACCTTTCTTCTTGGGTAGCGCGACTCCATAGCCCAATGGCACACTTCAAGGCACTGGAGATTCTGGATTCTACTCCCTTCAATCAATTTTTTATAACTGAAGGTAGTTCCCCAACTGGAGCCAGTTGTTGTCCCTAAAAAATGCCACTCATTTTTGGGACAACCTACAGACCAAAATTTCTCTCTTCCCTTTTCAAAATTTGTTCTGAGCTTTCAAATTCCTCTTTTTTAAGCTTTTTTCGTAAAGGGGGTTCATAGGTTCAATAGGTTAAAAAAGCTTTTGCAGGTGAGATCAATCAAAAGAACAAGCTTCTAATAATTGGTTATTTTCAGAATTGGTTCATCACCTTGGTTCAAATAGAAATTTGCATCGACAAGCATCAGCAGCAGGTTCAACATTTGGTTCATCCTTTGGTTCAACGTCAAATGGTTCAAAGGTGGGTTCAATCAAGCGATTCAATGCTTTTATTCATTCTTTGGCTCAATCAAATGGTTCATCAGTTTATTCAAGGCTTTGTTTGAACCGTTGAACCAAAAAGTGGTTCAATGTCTTGGTTCAACGAAAAGTTTCAAAGCCTTGGTTCAACAGTTAGTTCAAATGCATTGGTTCAAAAGTTCAAAAGCGGCCTCAGTCAAAGGAAAAGCAGCACACAAGTGGTTCAACAGATGGTTCAACCAAGGAGCGAAGAAGTGATTGAACCAAAGAGTGATAAAACAAAGAGATAAAGCTGGAAAAGACAAAGCAGAAAGCAAAGGAAAAGCCTGACTAAAGAGAAAAGCCTATGAGAAAGTACCCGATGGAAAAAGACAAAGTGCAGTAGAATACGTCACTGTCCTGTTATGGCTTAGTGGAACATGACAAGTGTTTGCATCCATCATGCAAGAGCCAAAATTTTTGTCACCCTTGCATCTTTTGGTCTCTTCCATGCAGGAGCGACAAAATTTGTTGCCCATGCATCCCTGAGTTCCTCTCCTCCTCTTCCCTTTCTCCCCATTCAGCCTTCATCCTTTTCCTCTATGTCAGGGTGGCAATTTTTGCCACCCTCCCTTCTTTTCCAAAGATTCCTACCTATAAGGGCGGCAAATTTCACCGCCCTAGCCATGTGTTTCCCCTCTCTTGCACCAGCGGCAAATTTTGCCACCGATGCAGGTCTGCTCAACCAAGGTGTAGGGGCAGCAAATTTTGCCACCCTTACATCTTTTCTTACCAGTTTGCACAGGTGGCAAAATTTGCCACCTATGCCCTTTTTTATCTCACGTGCACAAGTGGCAAAATTTGTCGCCTATGCATGCAGACTGTCCCACGTGCTAGGGCAGTAAATTTTGCCTCCCTTGCACCATGTTTCTCCATTTTCTCTAACTCCAGAGAAATTTTCTTTCTTTTTGTCTTTCACGCCTCCTCCCCTTTTCTTCCACTTTTTGACCTGCTCTCACCTCAGCCTTTTCAAGTGCATTTCCCTAGTCATGATCACTCAAATGCGCAATTTTTCCAGATTGCTAATTTTTCTCCTAATTGCACAATCATGATTATTATTGTAGTTTCTCTAAAGGATCCCTCTTCATCGACATCTTTTCAACAAAAGTTCTTCCAGATCACTGAAGTTTCTCTAAAAAAATTGAAGACCATGAAGAAGACTAAAAATAAAGATTGAAGCTTTTCTTCCATGCTTTATTCAAAATGGACTTTGTAATTGACTTGGGACATTTTCACGTGTACTTTTGTAATATGTAATTACATGTAAAAAATCTAGAAAATATCCCAAAGTCAACATTGACTCATCTTTGACTAAGATATTTTTATATTTTAATCTTTTTAATTTTGAAAGGTTTCTCCCTATATATAGAGGGGACCTCTTTTGTAAATGGATCTCTGATAATTGAGAGCAAAAACTATGTTGAAATTGAGACACTTCTTGAGACTTTGTGCTCAACTTGTAAATCATATTTCATTGAATGAATGAGAAACAAGTTTATTTTAGACTTTGTGTTGAAGTAATTTGTGTTATTTAGGAAATGGTTCTTATGTCCTCTTTCCTGATAATCTCTTATCTGTTTGATTTAATAAGAAAAGTGTGTGTGTTGATATTATCTGAGGACGTTTATAAAAGATAGAAGAAAGACTTTGAGCTACTTTTATCTTGGTGATCCTTTTACCCTTTGTAGTTTCAGGCAAAGACTTTGTGCTTTGTTTCACTCTACGGTTACGCGTATTCTGAATTAGTGAAAGAGGAAACATAAGACTTTATGCTTACGTAGGTTTCTTTGTTAACTTTGTTACCTACTTCAAGGGATTTTTTGCTCTACGATGGATACCATTCTTGAAAGAAGAGGAATGTTATTAGCCAATGACCAGGACTTCTTTCTCTTGTTCTTTGGACATCACCTCTGAAAAAAGAGAGGTGGATGTTGTTATACTACCTCGAGTATTATTTTATACTTAATTATATATATACATATAGCGTATAAATATTCATAGGGAACCTCCCTTTAATGAGAGGAGAGATCTACCTTGTCTAGATGTAGTAAACCCACACTTTTTATGGTGTAAATCTCCCTGTGCTATGGTTGATATACCTATTTTTTCTTCAGTTAGTTGACGACAAAATATTCACTCAACAAAAGGTAAGCCTCTGCATTTCATTCTTGATAGTGGGAGTCAAAAGAATTTAATCTCTACTAATATTGTGAAAATCTTAAATTTGTCCATGAAGCCTCACCTAAAGCCGAACAACATTAGATGGTTGAGTCTAGGGAGAAACCTCCATGTCACCCACCAATGTCCTCTCTCATATGCAATAAAACCTTTCTAAAATGAGGTCTTATATGATGTGGTCAATCTAGATGTTTGTAATGTACTCTTTCGTCAACCATTCATGTATGATCAACATGACATTTATGAATCAAGAACTCAAAGGATCACCCTCACTCCTAGAGCATGGTGTTATAGGGTACCATAGGTACCACCTTCTACATCCATATCCGTGATTAGTGCCAAGAAATTTATTCTCATGGTAGTCAAGTCATAGGAATTCAAAAGGGTCGATGTTGCAGCCTTGACTACATAAACAACACAATAATAGAAGAAAATAGATACCAAGCTAAAGAAGTTCATGGCCTTCCATCCATAGACTAATGGTCAGACAAAAATACTAAATAATCGAGCCCTGTAAAACTCCACAAAGCATAGTCCATTCCAAGTATGCATCAGCAATCAAATCAAAATACAACTATCACACTTGATGACAAATCTTGATACAATGGGGAATATTGCTTTTCAAGGAGGGAGGAATGATCTGAGCAATATTTCAAATGATAATTTAGGCAATGGTTCTACCCTAATTGGTGGAAGAACTTTTGGGAGCCATAAATTTTGCACCATAGCTCCGTTTGACTCTCCATTTGAACCGTTGAAAAGCTAAGAATGAGGGAACACCGTGAGATGGAACAAAATTTGTTTGGTGGGTTTTAACCTCCAAAAATCAAATGGAAGTGTCCTAAATTTCAATTTTAGTATTACAATCTAAAATTAGTAAGTTTTTACAAATAATAATTCTTTTAATTTTATATTGTTGTAAATTGTAGAAGTCAAACCACTTAATCTCCCTCAAGATTGGTGACCTTCTACATCCTTCTCCTATCTTCAAAATGTGTATAAATAAATATGCAACCCAAAATAAAAATCAGACATCTCTTCTCAGAGATAGGCATATGTTTGGGTCTAAAAATTTGATTAATAAAACATCTCTTCTTAGAGATAACATTATTACAATTGTGTTATTCTTGTTTCTTGAATTATCTTTCAACCAAAAGTTATGAGTTTTGGATCAATGGTATCAGAGTGGTTTGTATTGAGAGTATATGATCTTGAGGATGAGATTAGGCTACAAGAAGCTTGAGTGGAAAACAATAGAACTTCTAAACTATCTACCTATTCACTCTAAATGACCTCAAATAGTAGACAACACTGAGACATCTGATCCTTTCAAGGAAATGGTGAATGAATCCCTCCAATAGTAGCAAGTGTAGATGCTACAACAATTCACCCAAATTCTCTAACAAATCTTGACAAAAAAATTATGGCTCCTCATCTACACCCCCACATCCTTTAAGTGCCCCAACACCCTTCAAGGTTCAGGTGAATTTTGATATCCCTACATTTGAAAGAAATATCAATGCTAATGTAGTAGAAAATTGTTTGGATCAATTGTCTTCCTATTTTTTTGTAAATAAATTTATCGATAAAGAGAATATCACTTTTGCTCTTTTGAAAGCATCATTGCCTGTCAAAAATTGGTGGGAAGTATACAAGAAGAGATTCAGAATGGATGATATCGGCCTTGAGGTGAAACCTACCTAGGATGATTTCATAGAAGTTTTAAAGGAAGAATACTACCCCATTGGAGCATATGATGATCTGTATATAGATTGGTAACAACTTTGCCAAGGTAAAGAACATTTTATTCAAGATTACACTAACAATTTTCATTCTCTATCTATGAGATTGGGCATTTAGAAAAATGAGAAACATAAGGTTCTCAAATATCATGGTAGACTACAATGGTATATATGGGGGGAGATGGAGCTCTTTAATCTGGAAACCCTCAATGAGGCATACAAGTTCACAGTAAAGATTGAACAGAAGCATGGAAGAATGAATACAAAGAGTCAATGTACAAAATGATAAAGTGACAAAGAAGCTAAAACACGAGGCCAAAATTGGAAGCAAAAAGAAGGGAGGATTGGAAAATGGTTTGATTACCATAAATCTAGAATGCACTCTAAAGAAGAATGTCAAGCCATTAACTCCCTACTTTCTGAGGCACAATCTTCAACATCTACTGCTCTAACTCATACACACCTTATAGTCAAAGAGCATGAAGAAGAGATTGTAGAAGATGAGCTTGATGCCATCATTGCTTCATCATGGACCCATGAGGAGAGGCCAGATAACAAGGAAAGGTTGTTTCACTGTAAGTTATGGGTGAAAGGTAAGCCTCTACATTTCATTCTTGATAGTGAGAGTCAAAAGAATTTAATCTCTACTAATATTATGAAAAGCCTAAATTTGTCTATGAAGCTTCATCCAAATCCATACAGTATTGGATGGTTGATTCTAGGGAGAAACCTCTGTGTCACCCACCAATGTCTTCTCTCATATGAAATAAAACCTTTCTAAGATGAGGTCTTATGTGATGTGGTCAATCTGGATGGTTGTGATATACTCTTTGGTTAGCCATTTATGTATGATCGACATGGCATCTATGAATCAAGAACTCAAAGGATCACCCTCACTCTTGGAACATGATGGTACATGGCACCAGAGGTACCACCTTATACATTTATCTCCCTAATTAGTGCCAAAAAATTCATTTTCATGATGGTCAAGCCAAAGGAATTCAAAAGCACTGATGTTACAGCCTTGACTACACAAACAACACAACAATAGAAGAAAATAAATACCAAGTTGAATAAGTTCACAACCTTCCATCCATGGACTGATGGTCAAATGGAAATGGTGAACAATTGAGCCCTACATAGCTCCACAAAGCACAAATCTACAAAGCACAATCCATTCCACGTATGTATCGAGAATTAAATCAAAATACAACTACCACACTTGATGAAAAATCTTGATGCAATGGGGTCCATTGCTTATTAAGGAGGGAGGAATGATCTGATCAATATTTTAGGTGATAATTCAAGTGATGGTTATATCTCAATGAGTAGTAGAACTTTTGGGAGCCATAACTTTTGCACCATAGCTCCGTTTGACTCACCATTTAAACCGTTGGAAAACTAATAATGAGGGGAACACCATGAGATGGCACAAGCTTCACTCAATGGGTTTTAACCTTAAAAAAATAAATAGAAGTGCCCCAAATTTTAATTTTAGTAGTGCAATCTAAAAATAGTAACTCCTTGAATGTTGTATTGTTGTAAATTGTGGAAGACGAACCACTTAATTTGCCTCAAGATTGGTGACCTTCCACATTCTCCTCCTACTTTCAAAATGTGTATAAATAAAGATGTAACCCAAAATTTAAATCATACATCTCTTCTCAGAGATAGGCATATGTTTGTGTCTACAAATTTGATCAATAAAACATCTCTTCTCAATGATAACATTATTACAATTGTGTTATTATTTATTGAATTATATTTCAACCAAAGCTTCTCAGTTTTGGATCAATGGTATCAGTGAAATTTGTCTTGAGAGTGTATGATCCTAAGGATGAGGTTAGGCTACAAGAAGCTTGGGTGGAAAACAATAGAGCTTCCAAACTATCCATCTATTCACTCTAAATGACCCCAAATGGTAGATAACATCGAGACATCTGATCCTTTCTAAGAAATAGTGAATGAAGCACTCCAATAATAACAATCATAGATGCTACAATAATTTACCTAAATTTTCCAATAAATCTTGATGGAAAATTTTGGCTCTTCATCTGCACCCTCACATCCTTTCAGTGCCCCAACACCCTTCAAGGTTCAGGTGAATTTTGATATCCCTACATTTCAAGGCAAAATCAATGTTAATGCAGTAGAAAATTGGTTGGATCAATTATCTTCTAAATTTTATTTAAATAAATTCATCGATAAAGAGAAGATCACCTTTACTCTTTTGAAAGCATCATTGCCTATCAAAAATTAGTGGGAAGTGTATAAGAAGAGATTTAGTACAAATGATATTGGCCTTGAAGTGAAACCTACTTGGGATGATTTCATAGAAGTTGTAAAGGAAGAATGCTACCCCATTAGAGCATATGATGATCTGTATATAGAGTGGCAACAACTTTGCCAAGGTAAAGAACATTTTGTTCAAGATTATAATAACATTTTACATTCTCTATTTACGAGATTGGGCATCTAAAAAAGTGAGAAACACAAGGTTCTCAAATATCATGGTGGACTACAATGGTATATACGGGGGGAGATGGAACTCTTCAATCTGGAAACCCTCGGTGAGGTGCACAAGTTCATGGTAAAGATTGAGAAAAAATATGAAAGAATAAATACAAAGAGTCAGCCTACAAAATGGAAAAGTGAAAAAGAAGGTCAAACACAAGGCCAAAATTGGAAGCAAAAAGAAGGGAAGACTGAGAAATGGTATGATTACCACATATCTAGAATGCACTCCAAAAAAGAATGTCAAGCCATCAAATTCCTACTTTTTGAGTCACAATCCTTAACATCTACTACTCTACCTCATACACAGCCTATAGTTGAAGAGCATGAAGAAGAGATTGTAGATGTTGAGCTTGATACCATCATTGTTTCATCATGAACCCATGAGGAGAGGCTAGATGATAAGGAAAGGTTGTTTCACTCTAAGTTATAGGTGAAAGATAAGCCTCTGCATTTCATTTTTAATAGTGGGAGTCAAAAGAATTTAATCTCTGTTAGTATTGTGAAAGCCTAAATTTTTCCATGAAGCCTCATCCAAAGCCATACAGTATTGGATGGATGAGTCTAGGGAGAAACCTCCATGTCAACCACCAATGTCTTCTCTCATATGCAATAAAATCTTTCCAAGATGAGGTCTTATGTGATGTGGTCAATCTAGATGTTTATGATGTACTCTTTGGTTATCCATTCATGTATGATCAACATGGCATCTATGAATCAAAAACTCAAAGGATCACCCTCACTCTTGGAACACATCACTATAGGATACTAGAGGTATCACCTTCTACATTTGTCTCCCTGATTAGTGCCAAGAAATTTATTCTCATGGTAGTCAAGCCACAGGAATTCAAAAGGGTTGATGTTGCAACCCTGACTACACAAATAACACAATAATAGAATTAAATAAATACCAAGATGAATAAGTTCACAGCCTTCCATCCATGGACTGATGATCAGATAAAAATGGTGAATAATCGAGCCCTACATAACTCCATAAAGCACAGTCCATTCCAAAGATGCATCGAGAATCAAATCAAAATACAACTACCACACTTGATGACAAATCTTGATGCAACCATTTCTTCTCATTGAGGGAGGAATGATCTAATTAATATTTTAGGTAACAACAAAAGCGACAGTTCTATCCCAATTGGTGGCAGAATTTTCAAGAGCCATAACTTTTGCACCATAGCTCTGTTTGACTCTTCATTTGAATTGTTGGAAAGCTAAGAATGAGAGAAATATTGTGAGATGGCACAATATTCACTTAGTGGGTTTTGACCCCAAAAACCAAATGTAAGTTCCCTAAATTTCAATTTTAGTAGTGCAATCTAAAAATAGTAATTCTTTGAATTATGTATTGTTGTAAATCATGGAAGTTGAACTACTTAATCTCCCTATAGATGTGTAACCTTCCACATCCTCCTCCTACCTTCAAGATGTGTATAAATGAAGATGTAACCCAAAATTAAAATTATACATCTCTTCTCAGAGATAGGTATATGTTTGGGTCTATAAATTTGATCAATAAAACATCTATTTTCAAAGAGAACATTATTATAATTATGTTGATCTTGTTTCTTGATTTATTTTTCAACAAAAGCTTCTAAGTTTTATATTAGTGGTATCAGAGTGGTTTATCTTGAGAGTATATGATCCTGAGGATGAGATTAGGCTACAAGAAGCTTGGGTGAAAAATAACAGAGCTTCCAAACTATCCACCTATTCACTCCAAATGACCTCAAATGGTAGATAACACCAAGACATCTGATCCTTTCAAGGAAATGGTGAATGAATCCCTCTAACAATAGTAAGCGCAGATGTTACAAAAATTCACCTAAATTATCCAACAAATCTTGACAAAAAAATTTTGCTCCTCATCTACACCCCCACATCCTTTTAGTGCCCCAACACCCTTCAAGGTTTTAGATAAATTTTGATATCCCTATATTTGAAGGCAAAATTAATGATGATGCAGTAGAATATTGGTTGGATCAATTATCTTCTTATTTTTTTGTAAATAAATTCACTAATAAAGAGAAGATCACGTTTGCTCTTTTGAAAGCATCATTGCTTGTCAAAAATTGGTGAGAAGTGTACAAAAAGAGATTCAATACAGATGATATTGGCCTTGAGGCAAAACCTACCTGAGATGATTTCATAAAAGCTGTAAAGGAAGAATACTACGCCATTAGAGCATATGATGATCTGTATATAGAGTGGCAACAACTTCACCAAGGTAAAGAATAGTTTGTTCAAGATTACACTAACATTTTTCATTCTCTATTTGTGAGATTAGGCATCTATAAAAGTGAGAAATAAAAGGTTCTCAAATATCATCGTAGACTATGAGATGAAACTCTTCAATCTAGAAACCCTCGATGAGGCGTACAAGTTCATGATAAAGATTGAGCAGAAGCATGGAAGAATAAATACAAAGAGTCAGCCTACAAAATATAAAATTGACAAAGAAGGTCAAACACGAGGCCAAAATTAGAAGCAAAAAGAAGGGAAGACTAGGAAATGGTCTGATTACCACAAATCTGTAATGCACTCCAAAGAAGAATGTCGAGCCATCAAGCCCCTGATTTTTTAGTCACAATCCTCAACATCTATTGCTCTACCTCATACACACCCTGTAGTCAAAGAGAATGAGGAAGAGATTGTATATTTTGAGCCTAAAATCATTGTTGTTTCATCACGGACCCATGAGGAGAGGCCAGATGATAAGGAAAGGTTGTTTCACTCTAAGTTATGGGTGAAAGGTAAGCCTCTACATTTCATTCTTGATAGTGGGATTCAAAAATATTTAATATCTGCTAATGTTGTGAAAAGCCTAAATTTGTCTATGAAGCCTCACCCAAAGCCATACAATATTGGATGGTTGAGTCTAGGGAGAAACCTCTGTATCACCCACCAATGTCTTCTCTCATATGTAATAAAACTTTTCCAAGATGAGGTCTTATATGATGTGGTCAATCTAGATGTTTATGATGTAATCTTTGGTCATCCATTCATGTATGATTGACATGACATCCATGAATAAAGAACTAGAAGGATCACCCTCACTCTTAGATCACAGTGTTATAGGGTACCAGAGGTACCACCTTCTACATCTATCTCCTTGATTAGTGCCAAGAAATTAGTTTTCATGGTGGTCTAGCCATAGGAATCCAAAAGGGCCAATTTTACAATTCTAACTACATAAAAAACACAATAGAAACAAATAAATACCAAGTTGAAGAAGTTCATGGCTTTCCATATATAGACTAATGGTCAGACAGAAATGGTGAACAATCAGGCCCTGCATAGCTCCATAAAGCACAGATCCACAAAGCACAGTCTATTCCAAGTATGCATCGAGAATAAAATCAAAATACAACTTCCATATTTGATGAAAAATCTTTATGTAATTGGGACCATTGCTTCTCAAGGAGGGAGGAATGATCTAAGCAATATTTTAGGTGATAATTTAGGTGATGGTTCTACTCCACTTGGTGGCAGAACTTTCAGGAGCCATAACTTTTGCACCATAGCTCCGTTTGACTCCCCGTTTGAACCGTTGGAAAGATAAAAATGAGGGAAAAATCTTAATATGGCATGAAATTTTTTTAGTGGGTTTATCCCTCAAAAACCAGATGGAAGTTTCCTAAATTTCAATTTTATTAGTGCAATCTAAAAATAGTAAGTTTCTAAAACTAGTAATTCCTTGAATTCTATATTATTGTCATTCATGAAAGTTGAACCACTTAATATCCCTCAATATTGGTGACCTTACACATCCTCCTCATAAATTAAAAATGTGTATAAATGAAGATGTAACCCAAAATAAAAATTGAACATCTCTTCTCAGAGATAGGCATATGTTTGGGTCTACAAATTTGATTAATAAAACATCTCTTCTCAGAGATAAAATTATTATAATTGTGTTGTTCTTATTTCTTGAATTATCTTTCAATAAAAGATTCTGAGTTTTGGATCATCAAAACTAGACCTATTGAAGTTTTAAAACTACAAATCTAGGAAACTGAGATATTTTTTATGTTGGGGGCACTAATAACTAGATGTGTGTGTGGAGTTAACCCTAAAGTTTCTTCATTGGCTCTCAACTCTTCAAATAATGCATAATATATGTCAAAATCCTTATTTATAATATTAAAATTGATTAATAAAGGACTTAATATCCTGACAGCCTCAACCATCAACTTTTCTTGCTTAGCTTCCGAGCTTTTCAATTCAGTGGCTAACTATTCTATTGTTACTCTATCTTTTGCAAAACTAATTAACTATAATATTTCTTTGTTAGTTCTATAGATGATGCCCTCAACTTCCCTTTGGAAGTTGTCTACAGTCATTTGAAGAAGGATTTCAAAATTAGGTCCATTAACCAATTTTCCAGTGGGGATTATTACATTGGTAACCCTTATTTTCATAAAAAATTACAATGTTTCATTCTCATGGCTAAGAAGATCCTCTATCAAGGTTTTTGTTTACTTGTTCCAACTAAGGGAGGCATCCCTTATTGTAACTACATAATGTAAGCACTAATAATAAGCCATATTGGTCATAAGATTAAACTAGTTGAAATAATATGTCCTAGAGCATTGAACCAAAAAAATCAATCTTTTTTCTAATTTTGTCACTTGATTCTAAAATGTAACAATAGTTACCCTGTTAGATTGGCTCCCAACCTTAGAAACCCTAATATTATACAAAATATTATATAGTTTGGTGGCTACACTCTATGCATCATCAATAATCTCTTGAGGTGCCTGTATGATTTATATTTGCTATAACTTTTTCAAGGCATCCTCCTTGATTTTAGACATTTTCTTCATTGTTTCCATCGTATAATCCAAAAAAATTTGAAATTATCAATATACTTCGTGGGGTCATGTAGATTTTTTTTGGTCTTATTTTCCAAATGGAAAATATTCTCCCTTTGTTCAAACTCTAATTCTTATTTTTTTCCTTGTATTTATCATCTTACTCTTTAAATAGTCCCACTCTACTTACCAAACTAAGTGGAGACTGTGGGAAGTTTAGTCATGCCTAAATTATGCCTTTCACCTCTATCATCTTAAATTTATCATACCCATCAAGGAAAAAGGAGTTGTCTCATTTAAACTTCTTGTTTTGGGCCTGAGGACTGAGAAGATGGAGGATTCATAGGAGGTGGTATCATCAAAGGAGGAGCTAAGGATGCACTTATTTGAATAGGGAACTAGAGGTGTGTTTGAATAACCTTCTCATATGGATATGTTTCTTTCATGGGGGTAAATTCAATCAAGAATTTAGTTAGACATAGGCTAATTTGTATAGTCATTATAGATGTTAGCATGGTCAATGGTTGTGGCATGGGGAGTTATAACTGAGCTAACTTTTTCCTTTAGGATTGGAGGCATCTAAGGAACAAAAATAGAAACAGTCACCAAATTCTCAAAATGGATTTCCATGGGATTCCTTATTAACTTTGGAAAAGAATAAAGAATACTTAAATCAATAGTGGTACCAGTATAATTAGACAAAATAGCCCCAAGAATAGCTAGGGGTAAACTTACAGCTATAATTTCAATACTAAAAATTGAATAATTAATAAAAGAGACTACCTTGTCAATATTCTTGCTCTACTCTTATGTGAAGACTTGCTACTCTAGTACCAAGGCTTATTTTATTCTTTATTCTCCTAGACTCAAGGCTTTGGATCTTTCTAGGTTGACGTCTTCATCATCTAGTTCTTCATCCATGGGATAGTTAACCAAAGATATTACATGTTCAAGCTCTTTTTCTTTTATTGGTTCCATTGCATTCATTGCTTCCTTTTCTTCTTAAAGAGATTATTCTATGATTGAAAAACCAACTAGTGTTTTTTATTTTAGTTGTTTATCCTTGGAGGAAGTGGGAGAGTCGTTATGCTTCATTTTGTAAGTGAAGATGGGAGGAGTGGAAGGTGGATGAGATGGGGGACAACTATAGGAATAACTATGGTAGGAGGTATGATTAGAGGTGGTGGCAAAGGAGTGGTAGATGTGATGAATGGTGTTGACATGGTTATGGAGGGAACTATAATTTCCCAAGGAGACTTAAGAGATTAGGGAGAACTTGAAAAAGTAGGAATGGATATAAATTAGTCTATAAAAACTTAGGAAGACTCACCTAAGTGATAGTAGTGAAGGGTGGTAAAGGTGTCATCACTAAAGAGATCTTCCTTTGTTCCCCTAAATAAGTTATTGACCTATGCCTTGTAGAGACTGTCTCCAAAGCCTGAATATTAGCTACCATTGATGTAGAATGGAATTGGGGAATTGGGAAACCCCTCAAAATTTCCCTTCTAATTTGAGAGTCTGATTCTCTTTGAATGCCAGATTCATCTAGTTATTCATCTATAGGCACTACTGAAGGGGAGGGAGATCAATCATGTGGTTAAGTGTTATGTGGTTGACTTGGAGGCCAATTATGGCTCCATGTAGCTTGTGCTTTCTCTTCAGTTACTTTAGGATCATATTGAAGGACTTGAGCCCAATCCATAGATATTGACTTGTTCTTCATTTTCATCCATATTTCAATATCGTCAACTATATTTAGAAATACTATATCATGGCCATAGGAAACATGTGCTTTCTTTTTCTCCTTGAGATGCAGTAGATATCCCCTTACCTTGTTCCTAGGATCACATTCCCTGAAAGGTGCAACCTGTAAATTGTACTGAGTTCTGGCCTTCAATCTTGAATAAAATGTGACCTGACCATGTATTGTGATTGCCTAATGATTAAAGGATTCTCGAAATAATAATCCAAATGCCTTTGACCTAATCCTTCATCAATGTTTTTATAATTTTGACATGTAATTTCTTGTTTCACTATGTGGTCCAGAACATGGTGTGGAAATAATATGACAATGGTTCTTGTTCATTCTACCCTGATGATAGTGACATCTAGGTAGTACCAATAGTCTCTTATTTTTCCCATACTTTTTCTTATATTATTAGATAATCTAGGCATTATAGTGCCTTGTATGGCCTAGAATATCTGGGGATAGACCTCCTCATATATCCTCTTAATTTCATTCTTATATCTATGCAAAAACATAAAAGAATAGTCTTTACCTACGCTTTTTATTAAGTACTCATTTGAGGGCTGCCATTATTGACCATATGGCTTATATATCATGTCCATCATTGCATCCAATTGGTAGGACAACATGTAAAAGTTTATGTTGGTTACCCTCTAATCAAGGTGAAGCAAATGTGATTTTAGCTTGGAAATTACACTTTCCCCAAGTGCCACCAATGTGTTGGATGTCAAGAGTATATCCAACAATAGAACCCACTCAACATGGGCATATGTAATACTAAGAAAACCATATAATCTATTCAAAAGGGCCTTAGATATCCTAATTCCAGGTCTAAATTTGATAAGGAAATTACACTTTCCCCAAGTGCCACCAATGTGTTGGATGTCAAGAGTATATCCAACAATAAAACCCACTCAACATGGGCATATGTAATACTAAGAAAACCATATAATCTCTTCAAAAGGGCCTTAGATATCCTAATTCCAGGTCTAAATTTGATAATGAAATTGGATGAGATAACCCCTTTGGCATTCACCCTCTGACTTTTAGCAAGCCATTACTTCAATTTTCCGTCTATTGTATTATGCTCAAGCCAAGCATTAGTTGAGACCTAATTGTAACCAATTTCGTGACATGGGATTCTAAGGTATCTCTCAAATACCCTACCTGAAATATAAGCAATAACATTTTTAACCTTATTAACATGTAAAATATCCCCAAAAATGTTGTATTAATAAACAAAAATCTGATCAGCTCAATGCATGACATTACCTCCGGTTTAACTACCACTTCGTGGAGGTCTTATTCTTTGATAAGTATGAGATCATCTATGTATTTATTATCCTTAGGAGAAAGTTGGTCCTTGACAGAATATGGCTTTATAAACTCCACCTCTTTTTAGAGTGTTGAGTAGTATCCATTCGAATATAATATTAAATTTGAAATCTAATGCACTCCTTTTGATTACAGTATCCATATATTCCTGTCCTCCTACAAATAAGTAAGGAGAGGGAAATGGAGACTTGTTATGTTTTAAATAAGAGGCCATTGGACTTCCTTAGTTACTACAATTAACTTCATGAATCAATTGGTTCATTTTATGTTTATTTGATGAAGAAAGTAGGACTTTTGAGACATAAAAGAGCTCAATGACATGATCATTTGATTGAGAAAGCAATGGCAAAGTGAATTGGCCTTTGCATAGATTTATATATGTATGTATGTATGTATATTGCTCCCCATCTTGAGTATTGAATGCATTCATGCACCATCAATACAGATAACAAACTTTTATTTTAATTCCCATTTAAATTTAAACTTGTTACTTAACTTTGATAGGTTCACTCGCTCGCCACATGGCAAAAATTCATTAAGCCTCTAAGTCTTGTCATTTCCTTTGACATAGTTTTTGATTACTCATTGATTGGTTCTTTTTTGATGCTATCAATCTTATTTTTCCATACCTTGGTTTTGCCCCCTTTCATAAAATGACACATGTCTAGTTCTCATACTATCAACTCTTTATCCTCCTATCCTATTTCATATGCTTTGTAGTCATAGGTCAACGTGATTAAACCACATAGAATGACCTTAGGTATGTAGAGACTCAGGATGTCATAGCCACTGTTGCCTATTCATTTGAACTATGTATATCTTGAAATATATCAAGTAATGGAAGGCTAACACGTAGAGAGATCTAGGTGATCTGACAATTTAATAGGCTCATATCCTTCATACTTTAGATTTTGACTATGCTTTGGCTGTCCCTCAATTGAGTTAGAATAAAAATGTACCAAGTGTTGATTGTTCAAATCATGGAAGCTCAGATCCATTAAACTATAGACCAAAGGTCTATTTAATCCTTCTGGGGTTTTGTCTGATGAAAATCTATTAAGTGTTGAATCACTCAAAACTATGGAATCTTGAAATGATTAGACCACTGAGGCTCAAGACCATTAAAATTTATGGATGAATGAGTGAGGTCTTTGCATTATTAAGTTCTCTAGAACACACCACATGGCAATTTCTTAGAGTTGGCAACTCAGAACACTTATGATTGTATCAACTTCTAAAATTTATGTTTCAATCTAAAATGTCACTCATTGGCTTTCAATATCTCGATATCAGTCAAATATTTAGAAACTTTATAAAAGCTCAAGGCTCTGGGTGATGTAGGAGCAATGCGTGTTGCAATCCCATGTAACAAAAATGGGGCCTGATTGTGGATGGTTAATAAATCCCAGACAATGGTCTTATGATCACATAAAATACACCCAAAACTAGGATGAAGAAAGATTAATACCTTTATTTTGTAAACCAAAGCATTTATTTAAAAAATATACATGAAAACTGAAGGCACAAAATAACTTAAGATACTAGTTCAAGCTTTGATTTTCATGGTTTGAATGCTTGTAAATTTCAAATTCATGAGAATAACCTTAGATCATGAATGAAAAATAATCAAATTATTGACCTTTAAAGTTCATGGCTTCCCCAATTAAATATTTTACAATAATGGGCCCCCATTTAGAATTTAAGAAATGGGGCATGTGTGTGAAGGGCACAAGAAATGGAGAGTCACGAGGGAAAATACTCCTGAGTATTTTAAGAAACTAAAATTTTAGAAATATATTATAAGAAAAATTAATTTTGACAAAGAAAGAATAAGGAGACCAAGACTCTAGAATTAAATCATACTTCCTCATGCAACATACTAACCTTTCCATTCCTTGATCTGTGTGTAACATAGTGAGATCAGTTTCCCTTGGTTATGAAAATTTTAATGGAGAGTTGAATAAATATTGTAGGTTTCATTTTGAATTCTAATAGTGCAACCAAACAAATAAAAGAAGCCTGGGTATTACTCTTCTACCAGCTTGGCATCCATAAACACGATAGAGATACTTGTTAGCCAATTTTGGCCTACATACAAAACTTTGCCTAGATGGATCAGTATTTTGGAAGTCCTGGTTAAAGTGAGAAGCTAAATAGAGTTCTTGTTGATTGAAATGATCCAATAGTGGGAAATGAAGATCATGGTCACTTTCAAGCTTTTGAAACACTTTAAGCAAGCTTAAAGTATAATTTGATGATTTTTTGGAAGCAGGTCTAGAATGACAAGTGAAAGAATCCAACAGGTTTCCATGGTATTTGTGTTTACCTAAAAAATGAGAAATTATATATGATGTAAGCTTTTAAATTTTATTTTTGTACAATAGGCAAGCTATAAAGGCTTGCAAAAGAACAAGCTGGTTATAAAACCAACTAATGGGTAAAATAACCTAAATAACTAAAAATAAAACAAATTAACTATGAAACTAATACTTTGGATCATTAAAAGATCCCAACAAACTACACTTGATCTAAAAGGGTATAGAAAGACTAAATCAATAAAATGTGAGTCATCCAAAAAGACTCTGCTACAATTGAAACTATTACACTATGTATACTGGACTAATCAATGCCTTGATCATCCCCGCACTGAAGTAAAACAAGATCACACCCTATCCAACTACATCGATCCTCACACAAAATACATCTAATAAGTGATTACCCCTATACTATGTATGGCACATCTCAAACTAATGCCCAATAATTACCAACATATCTCGTAGGCCTTTGTTCAGCACTAATAATGCTAGCAACTCAACACAGAATCATACCATAACCACCAACAATTAATCAAAAACCAATATGCAATATCTTCTCCCCCTATCAAGTAAGAAGTGAGAATACTTGTGGCAAATAAACCAAGTACAAACCATTGAAATGTTTCGCATCAAAGATCATATCAAAACTAGATGTATGAAAGCAAAGTACACAAGCCAAAAAATGCTACTACATCAAATCCCAATCTTGAGCCTAGCAGCTCAAAGAAGATGGGTGTGCTACCATATCAAAATATATAATCAACATCTATGGAGTAAGAAACTTCAAAAACATCCCATCCATCAGAAGAATATCCAGAAGAGTGACTAGAGTGACTGGAGTGATTAGTAAAGTGTGCTTCTACCTTTTGTTGATCTTGAGAGGATCTCATTTTGTAGGGGTACTCTATAGAGAGGTGTCCTATGCCACCATAGTTGTAGCATGTTTTCTCACATCCACTAGAACTAGAGGAAGAATATCCACATGAAGAAGAATTCATGTGTTTGTGCTTGTATCCATGTGAATGTTTATGGTGATGCTCATGCTTTTGAGAACCAGAGTGATGTCTATGCTTCAAAGAACCAGAATGATCCCAATGTCTAGAATGATGCCTTTTTTCTAAAAGTGTGCCTCAGAGAGTGTTTCTATCTCTGAAAGTGATTCGAATAATTTTCTTTATTGTGCTCATATAATGGATTGCCTATTTTGTTATAATAAGCCTCTTTAGTAGGTTTTTCTTTCTTCTTTACAAATTATCTCTCATGTTGAGTGAGAAACTCAAAAATAGAATCAAAAGTAGATTTGTTAAACTTATGAATAAGTTGTAACATTTATAAAAAGATCCTATATCTAGGGATAAGGCCATCCAAAATAATAGAAATGAGAATTTCATCATCAATTTTCCCACCAATAGTGCCATATTCTTATTTCAAATTATTAATTCGTGACACATATTCTGAAACATCTTCATCATCTATTAGTTTAGTGTTGAGCAAATGTATAAGAAGGTCAATTTTCTTGTAGGCATGTTATTTATGATATAAGTCGTTTAGATATTTCCATGCTTTCTAAGATTTAGACTTGATGGCCTTTATGTGAATTATAACTTGTGCACTACAAGTTGATTTCAATAAAGCAAGGGCACGCTTGTCATGTCTATGAAATTTTTCAATCTTTGTGGCATCAATAGGCAATGTTGGTTACTTTTAAAATACTTCTCATAAGTCATTGAAGATTAATGTATTTTTCACATTCATTGACCGTTCCTTATAATTTTTAGGAGTTAAGCAGCCATTTTCAGAAATTAAGCTCACAATTTTAGACATGGTGTTTATCAAAACAATGTTGAAGAATAGGGAATGTTATTGAGGTTTTGCCTTTATCTTTCAAATAGAATACAATCCTGGGACTTGTAAAATATTACACCTTATAACTCTTATTACACCCTTATTTCTCCAATATTTGAATTTTTCTATACAATATAATGTCAAAAATGAAATTTTATCAAAAAATATTTGAATGGGTTTTTGAACCCTTGAACTACTTGTAAAATTTATATAACCACTTATACTACAATGATCATTGAAAATTAGTGGGCATATTTTCAACATAACCAAAAGTTATTTGATTTTAAAAAATAAGATTTTGACCATATAAAATTATTTTTACCTTGCATGTAAAAAAATTTACTGCACCTTTTCCTTTTTCTAGTTTCTTGTGGGGCTCCGTAAAAAGCTTGGAATAAATTTAGGTTTTTGAAAACACTGATAGTCACACTGAGATCATGTTGAACAAGATGACATGGTTTCCATACATGTGAATTGGAAAAGTGTCACAATGCTTAGGATACTTATTGCATAGTACAAAATTTCCTTTGCTCAATTTCCATTGTTGGGTTACATCCAACATGTGTTGATGGACCAAGGATCTAGAGAGATAAACCACGATTGTGTGTTGATACACCACTCAATCTTTTAAGATCGATGAGGCTCTTTTTAGAAATTTATACTATATTTCACTATCTTATCCCATGGATTTCTATGGAAACATCTTTTTTAATATTTGTGGCATGCAGAGCTTTATACACAAAAAGGTGTGTTGGTCTTGCATTAACTAGTATACGTGCTTCTTCCTCTAAGGATAATCAAAAGATATCAATGTTTGATTCTCGATCCTTCTTTAATTAACCAAAACAAGATGAAACTTAGTTCAATTTTACCTCCCTCAATAGTGTCATTACCATCTAAAAATATTGCAACACATTGTTAGGTTGTGGAGCTAAAAGCTTCACTGATGCAGACATGGAGGAGGTTGCAGATGAGTTACGAAGTGTCACAGAGACTGGCATTGGTCTGGCCAACTGACGTTGGCAAGATTAGATAGGAATGCAACTGATGTCGGTCAGAGATCAGCCGGCGTCGACGACCCCCAGGCAGATAGGGACCGACGTCGGTCGCCTGTGTGGTTCGACTGCGAGTTTATTATGGGCAGTCAGTTGACGAACCAAGTGTTTGCATGATGAGAGCTAATTTTAGACTGAGAGCTGTGGATCTAATTATTGTAATTATATGTCTAATTATTGTTTGGATGAGATCTATATAATAGACTCATGGTTGTATTGTAAACTTGTGCTAGAGAGTAAGAGAGCAATATTATAAGCTCCTTCTGTGTGTGAGGTAGAGCTATGGTGTGTTCCTCCTAGTGCCATAGTACCAGGTGTGTAGGTGTTGGATTGGAGAATCAGCAGGGTTCTTCATGTATGTATGATCTTGGTCATCAGGTGAGCATGGCCTTTATAGGAGATCTGCATGGTAAGTAAGATCGTTGATATGCAAGTGTATGTGTGTGCAAGGTCAAGGTTCACAGGTGTGCAGAACCAGGTTGATTTGTAGGTGCGGAAGATCAGATAGGACAGCAACACAACAGGGAGCAGAATCAGGCAGGATCTACTTGGAGTATAGGTGTGTACTTGGATAGAGCAAGAGAGGAAGGCAAGGGAGTTCCTTCCATAAGTAAGGTCTATTGAAGTGCAGGTTGTTCCAGGTTCAGGGGAGATCTACTTGAAGTACGGTTGTGTACTTGTGGAGTGTGTGGAGCACTTGTGGTGTGCGTGGAGCACGGGTATAAGGTGAACACCAAATCAGAGTTTGAGTTGGGTGTTGGGACCTAAGAGAGAGCTTTGAGGAGAGAAGTATTGTTCACTTGAGGTGTGGGAAGCCTCTGAAGAGGTGGTGGAGAAGAAGTGGCATCTTCTTTATTGTATTCTTTTCTTCAAGAGTTTTAATACAAGTTGTGTATTGTCTCTCATATCATGTGTTATTTCTGAATTCTAGTTACTTGTGATTCTGGTTAATTTCCGCATATTAAGTTGCTTGGTTTGGTAATCAATTGTGTGCTTCCAGTGTTTCATATCCTGACAAGTGGTATCAGAGCTAAGGTTGCAGGAAGCAGGGTTTGTGTTTGGTTACAGGTCACTCTCAGGGGTTTCTGATCGAGTGGGAGTAGAGCAATGGCAGATCAAAGTAAGCTAAGAATGGAGGAGTTAAAAAGCACAGAAGGTCACCAACGGTCATATGGAAAGAAAGAGCAGGTAAAAGAATATTGTTGGTTGGTAGCAGATCAGCATGAAGGAACTGAAGAAGCAGATGTTGCAGGTTATGTGGCACAGGATGCTCTGGGAGGTTTCTTGGATAAAGTTGAATCTTGGATAAAAGATTCATTTGCCTCTTTCCATGCAGCCCTAGGGAGAGGAGCTGGTGAGCCTTGCCAAAGAATTGGCAAAGGGGAAGTGAAGCTGAAATTGTAGGCAGCCAACACACAGGTGTTGATGAAGGTCATGCAGGTCCCAGGTTTGGAGATATGGCTAATTTCTTCAGAAAGATTGGGTGATGAGAGATGTATGAGAGCTCTCACAGTGGATGCACTTGAATTAGCTAGTGGTAAGAAAATAGGTACTCTTTATCTACTTGTTTATATTATTGATTCTTCTTCTGTTGCAGAGATGTGGCTTCGTAGGCTTGGTCACATGAGTAGGAAGGAGATGCATGTTCTTAAGCGGAAGATAGATATATTTGACAGGCTTAAGAACTGGAAAGCCTTGGTGTACTTGGAGGAGATGGCAGACAGAGACCAGTGGATGGGGCTGGATACTTTTGAGCAGGGCAGTTTGGACATGGGGATTGATTCAAAGGAGCTTGCGGGTAAAAAGTCGTCACTCACAGGAAACACAAGTACCAGCATCGACAGGAAAAATGACGTTGGTAGTATGTAAGACCGACGTTGGTCAGGAAAACCGACGTCGGCAGTAGGGACACCGATGTCGGCAGGGTTGGTAGTCAGGGACAGACGCATGGGAACCGACGTCGGTCGGATGCAGACTGTGGAGTGACCGAGGTCGGTCACTATAACAGATTTTGGGTGGACAGCACGCTGTCAAGGAGTCTCAAACACCCATACAAAGGACCGAAGACGTAAGTAGGCCCTCAAATTTGTTGTTCCTCTTCTTTATACTGATTGCTGATTGCAAAGCAGGAAGGATCCAGGAAACAGGTGGGAGCATGGCATGGAGAGATTGCAGAACCAAGCAGGGATTTGGTAGGGTTGCCAGTGGGAAGAAGGCACAGAGACAAATGGATACCTTAGTTGAAGAATAGAGAGAACAGATACGTGAGACGAAAGACCAGGCATATGGTCTTGGGAAGCTGCAGGATAGTGGTACAGGTTTCAACAGGTGGAGGACGAAGCATGGCTTTAGTCAATGTCAGGTAACTACTATGGTTTGCCTTACCAGGTGGATGATGAGTCATGACATCATTATATTGCTGTATGTGGATGGTATGTTTGCTAGCAGGATTGTACATACAGGGTTTTGCTGAGCTAAGGGTAAGGTTAGTTCAGTGGCATGTCATGAGGAGTTTGGAGCAGCGAAATTCTTTGACATTGGAGACATGGTGATCACAGGTTGATTTTGTCTCTAGTGGGAGCTGATGTGAATCAGGTGTTGGCGAGGTTCAAGATGCAGAGCTAGAGCACACTAAGGGCTGGATAGGTACAGTGTCTAAAATCACATGAGGTCTGGTATAGACCTGAGTATTCCCATGCAGTGGGCGCTGTTAGAGAGTTAGGAGCCAATTCAGGGAAGTGTGTTCTTAGGTATTTGAGAGGGACCAAAAGTAGGGATTCATGTTATTCAGGGTTAGGACTTCACTACATGGATTTGTAGATGCAGATGCGGCAGGGTACTCGGATGACAGGAGGTACACCATGGGATGTGTGGTGGGTTGTCTTCAGGATTGAGCTTGAAGAGGGATACAAACCAGGAAACAGATTAGATGGGGTATAGGTACAGGTACAGTGCAACTGTTTATCTCCAAGTGGGAGATTGTTAGGTTGTGGAGCTAAAAGCTTCACTAATGCAGACATGGAGGAGGTTGTAGATGAGTTGCAGAGTGTCAAAGAGACTGGCGTTGGTCTGGCCAACCAATGTCGATAGGATTAGATAGGAATGCAACCGACGTCAGTCAGAGATTGACCGGTGTCGGTGACCCCCAGGTAGACAGGGACCGACGTCGATCGCCTGTGTGGTTCGACTGCGAGTTTATTACGGGCAGTCAATTGACGAACCAAGTGTTTGCATGATGAGAGCTAATTTTAGACTGAGAGCTATGAATCTAATTATTGTAATTAGATGTCTAATTATTGTTTGGATGAGATCTATATAATAGACTCATGGTTGTATTGTAAACTTGTGCTAGAGAGTAAGAGAGGAATATTATAAGCTCCTTCTGTGTGTGAGGTAAAGCTATGGTGTGTTCCTCCTAGTGCCACAGTACCAGGTGTGTAGGTGTTGGATTGGAAAATCAACAGTGTTCTTCATGTATGTATGATCTTGGTCATCAGGTGAGCATGGCCTTTATAGGAGATCTGCATGGTAAGTAAGATCATTGATATGCAGGTGTATGTGTGTGCAAGGTCAAGGTTCACAGGTGTGTAGAACCAGGTTGATTTGCAGGTGTGCAAGATCAGATAGGATAGCAACACAATAGGGAGCAGAATCAGGCAGGATCTACTTGGAGTACAGGTGTGTACTTGGATAGAGCAAGAGAGGAAGGCAAGGGAGTTCCTTCCATAAGTAAGGTCTATTGAGGTGCAGGTTGTTGCAGGTTCAGGGGAGATCTACTTGAAGTACAGTTGTGTACTTGTGGAGTGCGTGGAGCACTTGTGGTGTGCATGGAGCACGGGTATAAGGTGAACACCAAATCAGAGTTTGAGTTGGGTGTTGGGACCTAAGAGAGAGCTTTGAGGAGAGAAATACTATTCACTTGAGGTGTGGGAAGCCTTTGAAGAGGTGGTGGAGAAGAAGTGGCATCTTCTTTATTGTATTCTTTTCTTCAAGAGTTTTAATACAAGTTGTGTATTGTCTCTCATATCATGTGTTATTTATGAATTCTATTTACTTGTGATTCTGGTTAATTTATGCATATTAAGTTGCTTGGTTTGGTAATCAATTGTGTGCTTTCGGTGTTTCGTATCCTGACACACATGCATTTGGCTTTGAGAAATTTATTCAAAAAAATCTCTCCTTCCACCTTCAAAATCATGGCTTCCTCTTTCACAATTTTCTTATTTTGGCTTTGATACCACTATTTCCCTAGAAAATGAGAGATTATATTAGAAAATATATTCCATGTAAGCTTCTATATTTTATTTTTGTATAATAGGCAAGCTATAAAGGCTTTAGGAAGAATAAATTAGTTATAAATCCAACTAGAGGGTAAAATAACCCAAATAACTAAAAAGAAAAAAAACTAACTATGAAACTAATACTTTGGATCATTAAAATATCCCAACAGTTCATTGCATCTAGGGGAGATGAAGTAGGTTTTCTCAAAGTCTTGTTAGTTCATTAGAGCTTTGAAGAGAGAAAGATGACTTGCACTAGCCTAATAAAAACTATACCATCATGGCATGTCATGTAGGAATAAACAGGTTAGTCTAGTTGTGGATTTAATAAATGTATTTAGGAGGCCTCTCAAATCCAAAGGATCATATGGAGATGATTTATTTTGTGTCAAGGTAGTCCCCTACAAATTTGGTATCTTGATGAGTTTTCGATCTCAAGATATAAGCCTACAAAAATGAACTAGCAAAGCAAGACATGTACAGGGATGTCGATTTAAAATCATAGGAAGTAACCATTTGATTTCATATATTTTAAAGGATATTGAGGTTGAATGTATATCTAAAAAGTTTCAAAATATTGCTTCATTAGATCATAGATTAATGACACACAGCTAATAGCTCAAGTCAGTAGGACCATCAAGATCAATGGTGCAAGTTAAATCATGCAAATAAAGATCAACGATGGGCTCAAGGTCAACAAGTTAGAGGATCTTGAGATTGAATATGGGGCTATCAAATGGCATGATAATAGTGAATCAAAGGATCAATGGTGCATATTTTATCAAGAAAATTATTTTCAATGGCATTCAATAAATTATGTCAAGGAAATTGATTCTGCACGTAGGGTAAAAATTTCAATGAGATAGATCGAATGTGAGGCCATCATGTGGCATAATTGTATGAACCAAATAGATATCTAACATTAGGATCCACATATTGAATGCGTGGGTGTCAAGTTTCATCATTTTGGAAACCTAAATAAAAAATTGATGAAGTAAATTTGATAAAGTCCCAGGAAGCATAAAATGATGATGCATGTCTAAATTTGTGATAGTAATATTTTTAAATATGATAATGAGAATGGTAGGGATGCCACGTAGGTAGACACATTAGGTCAAGGGATTTTGTGGATCAAGGTAGATATATGTGTAAAACTGAGATCTAGTTGTAATCTAAGTTGGACCAGAATAGATATTTCAAGTTTGAAGGTTGTCATTAGCTCTCAATTTTCACCTCTGGTTTGAAGATTTAGAACTTATAAGACCTATTTTTTGAGGAAACAAAATGGATTCAAGTAGACTGATGGGATTTTCATTAAGGTCATAACTGTATGAAAACTAATAAATGGGATTGATTGTCATCCATAGTAGACCTAGATTTAAGTTTTGGAGTAGGGGAAAATATAAATGGATTATGGAGAAGTGTCTCATCTTTTTGCATGGTCACATCCTTAGCAAGCAGGTACTTAAAACCGTTTAAAATAGACATAGTCATGGTTATGTTAGATCCATAGATATGAAATTTTTTTCCTTATAATGAAGTCAAGTAGAAGATGGCGTAGAGTTTCAAGGGATAGATTTGGGGATTGGAAAATGTAGTTGGAGAATTCAATACATTTTCAGAAGGGTATAAATATTTTCCCTCATAATGGATCATGACTCATCATCCTAAATAGATGCTTTTCTTCTAGTGTATTTCTCAACCAATTAGAGGGTTTGGAGGCTATTTGGACAAATGAAGGTTAATTTATCAATGGAGGACTAGTCCTGATTTGATCAAAATGTGGTTGAGAATTTATTTAAGGGTGGTCATAGCTCATTTATTGTTTTAGACTACATGTTTCTCCTCCCTCTTTGCCCTTTCTCTATATCTCCCATTTTCTTCCCCATTTTAACTATCTCTCTGATTTTGGACTATCACAAGGACTCTCTAATTTTTTAATAGCAAGAGACCCTCATTTGACAAGGCTAAACCCTATCAAAAATTTGTAATAACTACCTCTTGATGCAAGAAGATAATTTTTACCTATCTCTTGCCTTTGACTAGTGTTTAGTAGCTTGTGAATGATGGCTTTGTGAAGGAGATTCTTCCACATCCATTGTCCTTTTTTCTTGCCTCTTTTAAGGTGTTTTCAATTTATTTTCAATTTTGAACTTGTGTTCTTCCTGCCATTAATGGATGTTTGGTATGAATCTTAGAATTCCTCTTTGTTTCCTTGATTTCTTGGTGAGCCTAGTTCATAAAATACTTATGCAATTAGCTAGTTTATGATATTGTGTGGGAAAACATTATCTTATGTTGATCTAATGTTGGTTTCAAGTTGATGTGAGTATCTCTTTTAAATTGGGTGCATCAACGTTTTAGCTTCTTTAGTAACCCTATTCCCCCTTTATAACCCTTTTCTAAGCATAAACATTAGTCTAGGTGATCTACCAAGAGGAATCCAGCCTTCTCTAGAGGTTCAACCTCACCATAGGATATCCATAGCCTGAGATTATTCCCATTGTGTAGCTTAGTTGCAAATATCCTAAAGAACTCTCTCCAAAGGGTGTAAATTAATGTTACAATAGCTTCTAGCACACCTGATGGGACACTTTCATAGAGGATTGATCAAGTTTGATGTTGTTTTGACTAATTTATAGCGGTTATAACTTTCATGTAATAGTATCTGGCAACTCTAGGTAGCACTCAACATTTTGGTGGAGAGTAGTAGCTATTTTTCATGCCAAAGGTGACTACAAGATTAACTTCTAGAGGTATTCCTTTTGAATTTTTTGAATTACCTTTAAACTCAATAAAAAGGTTAAGATTTTCTTATAGACATACATATAAAGGAATATTTCCTCCTAAACCAATTTCAAAACCTACCTCTACAAGAAGATCTTTGTTAGCCCCTTTCATTGCCATGACAGCTCCTAGAGCCTTTCATTTTGTGGCTTTTAATGGCCAAAGTCCTCTAGACATCCAGTAGTATGATCCTATTATAGTATCAGCTCTTAAAAGTGTTCCCTATTTCATAGGGGACCAGTCTACAACCCCTTCTGAACACCTCATGGATATAGACAACTTTTCCAATATTCATAATGTCAATAAAGAAAATTTCAATTAGGTTGTTAGCCATTTATTTCAAGGGTAAAGCTTTAAACTAGAATAGAAGCCTAGATACTAACTCTATCACATCATGGGATTAGTTAAGAGATGCATTTTGTAAAAGAATTGAAGACAAAAGTGATCATTTATCTCTTGCAGAGCAGCTAACCATAATCAAGAGGACTCCTCATGAGGTTATGTAAGATTTAAATAATAGGTTTTAGACATGGGATATGATTCCAATCTCTGTTAGGCCTACTCCTAAATTTAATTTCCTTTAATATTTGAAATCCCTAAATAATGACATTGCAATAATGATTCATTTTATGGGAAGAAACACATTACCAAATACTTTTGAGGTGGCAATTAGAGCAGAAAATTATCTAGTACAAGCTAGAAAGCTTACACATAGGCCACCAATACCTTTATTCCCTGAGATTAACCACCTCATATCATTATTCCTCCATTTTTTTCCATTCCTCTTATGCCAACGCTTTCTATAATACCTACACCAAAGCAAGAGAAGGATTTAACTAGTCAATCTAGTGACTCTTAGAAAAATAAGAATTTCCAAGAGCTTAAGATCATGTTTCAATCCTTTGGAAATAAATTGGTAAATGTGAAGAGGTAGTAAGCCTAGTTCAATAGACCTTATCTAGCTGCATACTAGCTTCAACATCAGTCTTATCAAGCAAATAGGCCACCCTACAAAGAAAATTTCCAAGGACAAGGCCAAAGACAAAGCTAAGGACAGGGGAAGCCTAACTATGTTAGGTAAAACAATTATAATCTAAATGTTGCAAGCACTTATAATAATTTGGTCCCTATTCAAAACAACATTTTTCAATAAGTTGAGGGTACCATGCTTTGGAATTAGTCTTTTGGACGATCTATTATCCCAAACACTAAGTTCAATCAGGGTTTCAATGAGCAATGACATCAAGGTGCTAGCTATAGATACAATCAAGCCCTTACGGCTCAAAATACATAAGTACCTATGGTGTCAAAACTAGAAGATCCTTAACAAGACCAAAACCCTAATGAAGGGCCAAGCTAGTTGGGTGTTACAATGCATAATTATGAACAAGAAGAGTGTTATGCACTCAATCATTAGGCTAGTTCTAGCCAAGCATACATTCTAGTAGCAACTATACAAGGTTCAAGATAAGCAACATGGATGGTAGGTAGGAAGCAGTCAAAGAGCTTCCTGTTATTACTCCTTTACTATCAAATCCAAAGGAACTAGATATTTCCATAAAGGTTCTAATAACTCAAAGGAACAAAAATCAAGGGAATGCCTTTATACCCCAAAACTCACAAGTTTAAAGTATAGTTGTGGCTCCCAAAACATAAGTAAAAGTTGGTGGTTTGCCCATCAACATTGTTAAACAAATGAAGAATTCCAATGTGAGTGTGCCAATGTGGGATGTGATTTTTATGGTAGGACAAGTGGATATCTTTCAAGAAGGATTGTTAAGGATCAATGTTTTAGATAAGCCACCATGTAAAGAAAATGTAGTCCTCACCAATGCAACCAAAGAACTTGATGAGGGGAAATTAAATAAGATGGTTAAGCCTCCTCCCTTCTACATTTATATGATCATCAGTGACTCCTTTGTACATAATTGCATGGTAGATAGTGGATCAAGTACTACAGTGATGCTAAAGTCCATAACAAATCATCTTGGTTTGAAATATGAACCCCAATCTAAGGGAGTTTTATAGCTTGATGGATCTTCCACCAAACCAGCTAACATCATCAAAAGTCTCAACTTGACCCTACATGTTTGTCCTAGTGTTTCAATGGCTCAAGATGTGTTGATTCTAGATGTGCCTCTTCACTTTGATCTATGTTTATCTAGAGATTTCATAGCAAAAATTAGGTGTTATCTAACAGCAGATTGGTCCTACATGCATTTAAGAACAAGGTAAGGGACCAAGGTATCCATCAAATTTAAGCCTATTGCTCAATTTTACATAGAACCTTATGGTCCTGATAATTCAAGCATTAATTACACCATCTTAGATGAATATGAACACCTTATTGGTCAAGAAATAAACACTCATCTTGAGGAGATACCTAATATGTTCTTGGATGAATTATGGGCTGAAAGTTAGTTAATTAACCCTTTTTAAGGTTTTGAAGAGAGGGACATGGGTGTCTACTACTTGGATGGGGAGATTGAATCCATGACATCCCTCACTAGGCCACAAGAAGATGCTAGTGGTTTGTGGAAATTGTTTTTTGATGGTTCAAGGAGCAAACATGGAGTAGGTACAGGTGCAATGCTATTATCTCCCTCTAATAGTAAATACTTATCTTCTTACAAGTTCCAATTTAGTTGTTCTTCTAATTCAGTAGAGTATGAGGGCCCTATCCATGGCCTTCAATGGGATAATAAGAGAGGAATAAAGCCATTGCAAGTATATGGGGATAGTGAGCTAATAGTACATCATGTCAGAGGCCTAAACATCACAAAGAATCCCTTGATGAAATCCTAAAAACATAGAATGTGGGACATTCTTGAGGATTTTGAGTCTTTCAACATCTAATCAATGCCAAGGAATCAAAAGCAACATGTTGACAGGTTGATAGTTGTGAGAGCTCATTTTGACCTCCCAAATGAATTGAAAAAGTCCAAAGTATAACCACATGTTAGAGTGGTAGTAAGACCATCAGTACCAGATAATGAAACTCATTGGTAGGTATTTGATAGTGACAAGCAGATTGCTTGATTTTTTTAGTAGGAAGTAGAGTTTTCCTCATTGAACTAAGATAAATTTCAACATCAGTATGAAGAACAAATTGTTCAACAGAGGTCTAAAAACTTTCCTAAAGCGTTGGTCACCCTTAAAGGTTTTTTCCATAAGGGAGATCATATGAGGAAAGACAAGGAAATAATGTCAACTGATGAGGAGAATAATGAAAGAGTTCTTATCCTCAAATAAAATCTCTTCAAGCTTGTAAAGGTAATCACTAGGGCTGAAAAGCAAAATTTTATTGAGCTTTGTAAAGAATATGTAGACATCTTTGCTTGGCACTACAATTACCTGAGAGGCTTTAATCCCAAACTATCCCAACACACTAGAATTGGAGGCTAATGCCAAGCCTATTAAGTAGAAGCAAAGGCCTATTAACCCCAAAATTAAAGAGCTTACGAGTAAAGATTTAACCAAATTGACTGAATCCAAGATCATCTTTCCCATCAAGCACTCCTCATGAGTAGCCAACTTAGTATCTATGAGGAAAAAGAATGGCGAGATCCAATTGTGTGTTGACTTCAGAGGCTTGAGTAGAGTCTATTTAAAATATCATTACCCCTTAGCATCCATAGAAAAACTCCTTCAAATAGTTACTAGTTCAAAATGCTTCTCTCTTTTGGATGGGTATTCAGGCTATAACCAGGTGTTGGTAAGAGAACAAGATCAATATGAGACTGCCTTCACCACAAAGTGGGGCACAGATGCGTATCAGAAGATGCCTTTTAGCTTGTCAAATGCTAGGGATACCTTTTAAAGAGCCATGCACATGGCTTTCCAAGGATTCCTAAATCAGATGGTGTTGGTCTACTTGAATGACAAAACCATTTTTTCCAAGAAATCTAGTGAGCATTTGGATCACCTAAGATTGATATTTGAAAGATGTAGATAACATGGGATGTCTTTAAATCTCAAAAAATGTGTTTTTTTAATTCATGAAGGTAGACTCTTGGGACATATTATCTCAAAATAAGGACTAGCCATTGACCCTAATAGAATAAGTGTCATCTTAGCATTATCTTTACCAAAGCACAAGAAAGGACTCTAGAGCTTCATTGGGAAAATATACTTTGTGAGGAGGTTTATACTTGGTTTTGCAAACTTAGTCAAACCCATCATTGCCATGTTAAATAAGAACTATGTTTTTATTTGGTCAAATGAAGGTAAAGCAGCTTTTGAGGCTATCAAGCAAGCCATTGCTTAAGTATCCTCACTCATGAATCCTAATTTCTCAAGGGATTTCATATTGTACACCTTTTCCAATATTGACAATATATCATCTATGTTTATGCAGAAGAATAATGAAGGACTTGAGCACCAATTACATTTTTCAGTCAAGAGCTAGAGGGGTATGAAGTAAGGTACACTTTTATAGAAAAGTAGGTTCCTATAGCTTTGAGAAGACTCCAAAAGTTTAGACTAATGCTATCCACTAGCAAAATCTATCTGATGGTGTCTCATCCTAGAGTAAGATAATTCCTTCTCAACAAAGACTTGAATAAGAAGAGAGTTGGTTGGATTACGAAGGTCATGGAGTATGACGTAGAGATCAAGGTCACTAAGCTAGTGAGAGGTAAAGGCTTATGTGATCATATGGTTCAT
Organism: Torreya grandis; assembly: GCA_037957365.1. Lineage (NCBI taxonomy): Eukaryota > Viridiplantae > Streptophyta > Pinopsida > Cupressales > Taxaceae > Torreya > Torreya grandis. The sequence goes on along the minus strand of JARHVA010002219.1, from coordinate 1,927,772 downwards.
GACATTTAGGAAGATAAATAAGTTGTTTTGGTAACACAAGATAACTCACACATAGATGCACCCCACCTCACACTAACTATCTCTGAGGTATGACACATTTATTGATAACATGAGAGTGTCCTCAAGGTATGAATAGGGTAAAGATATGGTACTTTAAAATTTAGTCCATACCTTATGCATTAGTTGATGGGGTTCTATTTATAAAAGACCTCAATGGAGTGCTTATAAGGTACATAAGTGTGATTGAGTGTCAAGGCTCTTAGAGTAATTTTATGATGGAACTATAGGAGGCCATTTTGATCCAAGGACTACAACGAAGATGAGAGTTGGTTATTACTGGCCCAACCTTTTCAAGGATGCATATACATGGGTCATAAAATGTCAAAAGTGTGCTCTCTTTACAGGTAAGCAAATATTGACAACCTTTCCTCTCAACCCAATTTAGGTGGAACAACCCTTCATAAAGTGGGCTTTGGACTTCATAGGAATGATCAATCCAGCTTTCAATGGAGGACAAAAATAGGTGCTCACTGCTACTGACTACTTCACTAGGTGGGTGGAAAAAATTTCCCTTAAATAAGCCAATGAAACAATATTATTGGATTTCTATGATAGCATAATGGTTATATTTGATGTACCAACCACAATAACTTTATATAATTCCTTAACTTTTGTTGGCATGAAGAAAAGTGAATGGGCACTTCAATTGGGCATCTACCTTAGTATATCCTCTAATTACTATCCCCAAGGCAATGGAAAGGCAGAGTTAACAAATAAGAACTTGATAAGGATTATCAAGAGGACTATGGAAGATAATCAAAGAGTATGACACACAAAGCTAAGGGCAACTTTATGGGATGATAGAGTAACTCTCAAAGTTGCCATTGGCAACTCACCATTTATCCTTGTGTATGGGACGGAAGCCAAATTGCCCATCTCTCTTAAGTTACCTACCTTGGAGTTAGCCTATCAGCTTTAGTTGATGGAGAGTGAGCCTATGAGCATGAGGATGTCAAATCTCATGTAGCTTGAAGAAACCAGGGACCTTGCAATGAAGACACTAGAGTCACATCAATATCAAGTAAAGAAAGATTTTGACAAGAAAGATTTTGACAAGAAATCCATAACAAGGGACTTCAAAAAAGGGGATATAGTCTTCAATTGGGATTCAAATAAGACCAAGCCAAGAAACCATACCAAGTTTGATAACTTGTGGAGTGGCCCTTAATTGATTCATGGATGTAAACAACATAATGCATTTTAGCTTACCCAACTTGATGGAGAGGTATTACCCATCCCTGCTAATAGCATTCATTTAGAGATTTATTATTAGAGGATTTTGTAACCACTATATATATTATGGTAGTTTTTCATGTTTTCCTCTAAGTGCCTTGTGCACATTTCTTTTCAGTTGTGTGTTTCCCTTTCCATAAGTGCTTTGGGCATAGTGTTTCTTTTTTTCTTGTTGTCCTTGTTGCTTCAAGAGGCGAGGTTTTAAAAAGGGACAACCTTGTACCATTTTCATATCATTTGCGATAAAATACTTATGAATCCATATGCCCAATGGATCAGACAAGGTAACTAATATGTTTCATAGTAGGCATGCAATCCTAGGATGTCAACAAAAATGTTGGCCAATTTTGGCCTACATACAAAACTTTACCTAGATGGATCAATATTCCATAAATCTTGGTGTAAAGTGAGAAGCTGAGTAGATTTATTATTGATTTAAGTGATCCAATAGTGGGAGATGAATATTATGGTCACTTACAAGCTTTTGAAACAATTTAAGAAAGTTTAAAGTGTAATTTGATGATTTTTGGGAAGTAGGTCTAGAATAACAAGTGAAAGAATCCAGCAGGTTTCCATGGTATTAATGTCATGTAAGGGGGATGAAGTAGGTTAGTTCAAAGTCTCATTAGTTCATCAAATCTTTGAAGAGAGAAAGATGACTTGCATCAACCTAAAAAAAATAGACCATCATGGCACATTATGCAATGATGAACAGGTCAGTTTGGTTATGCATTTAATAAATGCATTTAAGAGGCCTTTCAAAGCCAAAGGATCACATGGATATGATGTATTTTTTTCCAAGTTAGTCCTCAAAAAAATTGGTATCTTGATGATTTTTCTATCTCAAGATATAATCCTGCAAAATTGAACCAGTAGAGTGGGACGTGTACAAGGACATCAATTTAAAACCATGAGAAGTAGCCATTTGAATTCAAATATTTCAAAAGATCCTAAGGTTGAATGTGGAGTTCATAAGTGTCAAAATATTTCTTGATAAAATCATATATTAATGGCATATTGATGATAGCTTGATTCAGTGAGACCATCAAGATCAATGATGCAAGTTAAATCATTCAAATCAAGTTCAACAGTGAGCTCGAGGTCAACAAGTTAGAAGATCTTGAGATTGAATGCATGGCTAACAAGTGGCATGATCATAGTGAATCAAAGGATCAATAATGTGTATTTGATTAAGTAAATCAAGATTAATGGCATGCATTCAATGATGTTGAGGAAATTGATGGTGTGCATAGCGTCAAAAAGTCAATGAGATAGATCGAACATGAGGCTATCACATGCCATAAGTGCAAGAACCAAATAAAGATCTGATAGTAAGATCCACAGATTGAACATGGGGTTACTAAGTGTCATAACTTGGGAAACCTAAATTAAAAAATCAATCAATTAAATTTGATCAAGACCCAAGAAGCACAAAATTATAACGTGTGTCTAAATTTGTGACAATCATATTTTTAAATATGATAAAGAGCATGGTAGGGATGACATTTAAGAAAACACATTGAGTCAAGGGATTATATGGATTAATGTAGATAGATGCGTAGAATCAAGATCCATATGCAATCTAGGTTAGACCATAATAGATATTTCAAATTTGAAGGCCAGCATCAGAGCTCGGTTTTGACCTCTGGTTTGAAGAATTAGAACCTGCAAGACCTATTATCTGAGGAAATAGAATGGAGTCAAGCAGCCTAATGGGCATTTCATTTAGGTCATGACTATATAAAAACCAATAAGTGAGATCAGTTGTCCTCCATAGTAGACCTAGGTTCAAGGTTTAGATTAGGGGGAAATATAAGTGGATTATGAAGAAGTGTCTCATATTTCAACATGGTCACATCTTTGATAAGTAGGTACATACAACCACTTAATAAACATAGTCATAACTTTGTCAAATCCATAGATATGAGGATTTTGTCCTTATAAAGAAGTCAAGTAGAAGATGGCATAGAGTTCTAAGGGATAGATTTGGGGATTAGAAAATGCAATTGGAGCATTCAATACATTTTTAGAAGGATTTAAATATTTTCCCTCCTAATGGATCATGACTCATCATTCTAAATAGATGTTTATCTTCTAGTGTATTTCTCAGCCAACGAAAGGATTCAAAGGCTATTGGGATAAATGAAGGTTAATTTGTCAATGAAGGACTAGTCTTGATTTGATCAAAATGCAGTTGAGAATTCATTGTAGGGTGGTGGTAACTCATTTATTACTTTGGGCTACGTGCTTCTCCAATCTCTTCACCCTTTCTCTATATCTCTCATTTTCTTCCCCATTGTAACTCTCTCTAATTTTGGACTCTCACAAGGACTCTCTATTTTTTTAAGAGAAAGAGACCCTCATTTGACAAGCCTAAACCCTATCAAAGAACTACCTCTTGATGCAATAAGACATTTTTTACCTATCTCTTGCCTTTGACTAGTGTTTAGTAAGCTTGTACATGATGGCTTTGTGAAGGAGATTCTTCCACATCCATTGCCTTTCTTTCTTGCCTCTTTTAAGGTGTTTTCAAGATATTTTTAGGTATAAGATTATGTTATTTATTCAATTAATAAATGCTTGGTGTGAATCTTAGAATTCCTCTTTGTTTCTTTGATTGTTTGGTGAGCCGAGTTCATGAAATACTTATACAATTAGCTAGTTTGTGAGATTGTGTGAGCAAGCATTATCTTATGTCGATCTAGTGTTGGTTTCAATCTTATGTGAGTGTCTCATTTAAATTTAGTACATCACCTTTTTAGCTTCCTTAGTAACCCTATTCCCCCTTTCTAAATCTTTTCCATGCATAAGCATTAGTCTAGGTGATCTACCAAGAGGAAGCCAGCCTTCTCCGGAGGTTCAACCTCAGCATAGGATACCCACAACCTGAGGTTTTTCCCATTATGTAGCTTACTTAGAAAGATTCTAAAGAAATCTCTCCAAAGGGTTAAAATTAGTGCTATAACAATACCTTTGGTCCCACTCGAGGCCTTGCTCTACTCCCAGCCAAGAGTCCATAGCCTTGGTAGAGGTTATTTAAATCACCCATATTTTAACAATTTGTAGGATTTTTTGCTTCTATTTTTTTTGAACCACACATAATAGAAGGTTGAGAACCACCATTAGCTAGGTGTATGAATAATAAAATTTATTTGTCAATATGTCCCTATCAATGTATATCAATTTATATGTTTATTATTTTATATCCTAGTTTTAACATGTAATAGTGCAATGAATCTTTGGAAATGGAAAGCTTTTCTAAAATTTGCATGAATATATCAAAACAAGTCCTTGAAACTCAGTAAACTTATTGGATCTAAGTAAAACTCAATTTAATCATAATATATACCTCAATCCTAGACAATCTTATACTATTAGAATATATCTCCTGAAGACCAGTGGTATCTCTTTACATATCATCCCCTTGTTTTGGCATATATTTGTATTTTTAGCTCAATAAATTGATGAGACAGTTTTGCATTTTTAAGAATTTAACCTAGAAAGCATAAAAACTAATATACTGAAAGTAAAATGTGAAAAATAATAAATCTAGTCTAAGGCAATAAAATCTAACCTAGAAATTAGTAAATCTAACCTAGAAAGTAGTAAAGTTAACCTATAAAGTAGTAAATCTAGTCTACTTCTAATCTAAATTTTCACTTATAGTTCATTCTAATGCATCTCTAGTTAGAGTATCTATGAAGTAGTGCTTCAAAAATTGTTTGTTGACTATAAAGGTGAGTTCATTACCTTGAAGGTCTTTCATTGAAAAGGTTTTTTTACCAAAGATTTGTGATATATGATATAGTCCAATCCACAGGGGAGTGAACTTATCATGTTGTCACTTATTTTAATGGGTTGTATCCCATAAGAGCATTAGGTCTAAAATCTTGAAGGCCTTAATTTTGGATATTTTATCAAACCATTGCTTGATAATATCCTCATGTCTACTGAAGTTGTGTAGGGCTTTAGTTATCGCATCTTCCATTTAGAGTATGTTCAATATCCTAGACTATATTATTTCATTTTTACCCATATACTCTTATATAAATTGATGCATTAGTATCTTGAGAGTGATAGGGAAGATTGATTATTGTCCATATACTATCAAAAAGGGTGAAGATTTGAAAACTTGTTTGTGTCTTGTTCTATCAGCCCATAGTGCATATTTCAGTAAGAAGTGTCATTCTCGTGGTTTATCTTATGTCAATTTCTTAATGACATCTACTAGATTTACATTGGTGGACTTGGCTACTCCATTCCTTTGTGGATAGTAATTTAAAGAGAAATTAACTATGATATAATTGTCATAGGCCCATTCTATGAATTTGAATGATTGAAAAATTAGAGTATTGTCACTAACTAAGGAGAGGGGGTACCAAACCTGGTCACTATATTTTCTTCTAAAAGTTTAATGACATCAACTACTTTTAATTTTTTTGTTGTTATTGTTTCTATTTGCTTGGTGCAGTAATTTATAGCTACAAGGATGGACTTACGTCCTATTAAAGAGTTCAAGTTTATTACCCCAATAAAATCAAGACCCCACTAAGTGAAGGGGCATCCTTCAATAACTAGTTGTAGAGGCATGTCAATATACACTTCACTTTTAGTAAATATCTAGCACTCATGGTAGATTTTGATGTGGTTGTGGGCATCCTTGAATATTTTAGCCAGTAGTATCCTATCCTTAAAATATTATGAGTTGTGGTATTACCTAAGGGGTGCCCACTACCTATCCTTTGATGTAAGTTGTTAAGGATATCCTTAGCTTATTATTTTGAATCACATCTAAGATAAATACCTTCATAGTTTTTTATATATATGACTGACTTTTTTATCATGTAGTGAGTTAATTTAAGCATGAGGGATCTTTTTGCTTCTCTATTTAATTTAGGAGGGGACGTACCTAACAGTAGGTAATGGATGATCTAAGAGTACCATTTTCCTCCAGCTATCTGAGTTTCATTTATTTGTTCAATTTTGATGCATGGGTTAGTTTGAGTCATTAGTTGGATGATACCTTGGCCTTTTACCATTTTCATGAGTCTGATTTATAGATCAAACTCCTATAACTTTTCCATCCACTTACCTATCCTTTCACCTAATTCATTTTATCCAACTATAAGCTTGATAGTTGGGTAGGGAAGAATGGCATATGTTTGGTTTTGTATAATTTAGTACCTAAATTTATTAACAGATTTAATCAAGGCATATATTTGTTTGTCTATCATGGAGTATCTCAATCCAACATCCTTTAGATTGGTACTCATTAAAGCAATGGGATGTTTATTATCTTTTGCCTTTTGTGTCAATACATCAACTATAATATGTTCTAAATCAAATTAATACAAGTAAAAATCTTTATTGAAATTTGGACTTATCATAACTAAATCCTGAGAGATAGTGGCTTTGATATCCTTAAAGTATTTTTGGGCTTATATCATCCACTCTATTTTTGCATCTTATTTCAGCATAGCACTCAATGGTTTGACTATCTCTGTAAAATCATAAATGAATTTTTTGATAAAGTTGATCTTTTGAAAAACTAACTTTAGCTCTTTTTTGTTGTTGGGAGATGTCAGCTTGGAGATGGTTTGGACTCTATTTATATCAATGAAAATTCCATCTTTAGTGATAATATGGCCTATTAGCTTTCCTTAAGTGACTCTAAAGATACTCTTATTTGGGTTCATGGAGACTCTGTCCTTATTGCATTTGTCAAAGACCTTCTACAAGTGGTCAATGTGATCTACTCAATTTTTTAAAAACATGGTGAGGTCATCCATGTAGATGATGACATAGTTACCAACCAACCCCTAGAAGGAAAAATCCATTGCTCTTTTGAAGGTGGCTTCTACATTGATTAGGATAAATGGCATCCTTTTATATGCAAAAGTTACCCATTTGGTGGTGAATGTAATCTTCATCCTATCTTTTACTTCAACTAGGATCTGATTGTAATGATAGAACCTATCTAGAAAGGACACCATATTTGATTCTCTCACCATTTGAATCACCTCATCCAAAAAAGGTAGAGGGTAATTATCTTTCTATGATGCTTTGTTTAGGTTCCTAAAATCAACACAAAGTCTAATTTATCCAATTTTATTTTTGATTGATATTAGGTTGGCTACTCAAGTCGAGTGCTTGATTGGAAAGATAATTTTAGCATCCATGAGGTTCCACACTTCACTTGTTTAAGAGGTTCTAGGATTAGATTCATTGGTCTCTATAATTTCCTGAAAGGCTTATAAAGGGGGATGGTGTGAGTGATTACCCTAGGGTCTAAGATCTTCAGGTCATCATAAGTACATGCAATGATATCTCTATAGTCTGTGAGTAATTTCTTGAGTCTTTGTTTTTCATTATCAGTATAGTTTAGACCCATGTCCAGACATTGGGGATGTTGACCAGTCCTTAATATTTTTTTGGTTAACTTAGATTTGGTTGCCTTTAACTGCTTCTGCTTCTAAGATTGTGGATTGATATCAACTTGCACTAAAGAAACCATCCCTGAAGGGATGCGATTTTGATTCAGTTATAAAATGCCATCTTGTCCCAAATATTTAATTTACATAGATTCAATGTTTTTTTCATTTATCATTTGAGACTCAAAGGCTCTAGAATTAGTAAGGAATTGCATGATTTATTGATCATCCTCAAACACTTGAAAATGGTATATATTATCTAAAATAAAAGGACAAGAAACCAACTCCATGGAGAATCTCTATAGTTTTTACTTCTATAGTGGTGCGAAATTAGTAGTTGAAGTTTTTAGTGAATCTACTATCTAGTTTTCTTCTCTTGGAATAGCTTTGATGTTGAAGGCATCAAAAGATTCAATTAGGTCCCATGCCTGATGCTTGTATGTCTTCAAATTAGTGATTTTTCATTGGTATTTGTTTATGATATGGTTTACAACCAACTCAAAATTGCCAAAGACCTATACCTTTTTAACACTAAAATTTTATGCAAATCGGAGGCTGAGGATTATAACTTCACACTTCACCTTATTATTCATGTACAAGAACTATAATTTGTAAGCAACTAGATATTGCTTCCCCTATGACTCTGTGAGGTCTATGATAACACTTGAACCTTGTTTTGATCTACCTCCATCAAAATAGAGTATCCACAACTAGGAAGGACCTTCAAATTCTTGTTCATCCAATGCATGTTCATGCCTGGTGGTAAACGTATACACACTTGCATGTGAAGACACAAAGTCCACCTTTTTGTTGGTGGACTTGTACTCCATGATCATGTGCTTCATTTTGGCCTCACGATCCACTCAAATTTAGTTGGGTAGCCCCTTCCATGGTAGACACATGTGTGAGAAGTCACTATCCATGTATTTGTTAAGTGTTTTAGACCAATCCCTACTCAATAACAGGCCATAATATTCTATAATATCAATGATTAATATATCAATAGTCTATTACACACATGGTTTGGATGCTAGTTGGATACATATATTTGATAATTATCCAATACACGGGATAGAGGATTTATCTAATTAATGGACTACTATTTTCAACTTGTTAGGGGTTAAACCCAACCTTTTGCATATAACTATCAACATCACATTGGATAATGCACCTAAGTCAACCAAATAGTTATGTAAATTTTTCCTAAACATTCTGATGGTTAGTAAAAAGGGTAGTACTTCTAGTTTATCTTTATATATAATCACATTCACTTTTGAAGCCTTTGATTTATCACTAGATGATTTTCTAATTAGGTATTTGAACAATAACTCCCTTTGGTCAATGATATGGGCCAACTTTTGTAGAGTGATGTTTACTTTTACCTTCTTCATATCCTCAATAATGTTGTATCCTCCATTGTTGGGTGGTTTTATAGTTTATAATTGTTCATCTCTCTTTAAAGGAGGTAGATTGTTATTGGCCTTTAGATCTGAAGGAGTAGTAACATTATTATTAAGAGGTGTTGAATTCCTAGTAGGCTACTTACTCCTTATATTGTAATTATTTATGGCTTGATGATATTGTTCAAAGGCATGGATTTCATCAATGTTATCATCTATTTCATTAATTCCTTCCTCTAGAAATGGAGAGTCATAGGTTTTGAAAACCATTATTATGATTGGGACGCCAGAATCATTATAGAAAGATGAATGCTTTTGATGTGTGGGATTTTTTTGCCTTTCTACCACTTACTGGAAGATTTGAAAATTAGTATACATCTTAATACAATCTAGCTCACCACGTTGCATAATTTTATGAAATCGACACTAGTTTGGAAGAGTTGTATCTGTAATATTGATCTTAAGTATCTTATTATATGGGACTTTCTATTCTTGATTATGTCAAGACTTATTGAAAGATCTATTATATCTCTAAAATCCAAAACCCTAGATAGTATTTTATCCACCTATGTTACCCATGAGTTTTTACATGTTCAGAAACTTGTTGCTCAATTTATGTACCATCCTATAGATTGACTCTAATTCTATCTTTGTGGATTCAGAATTAATACCCTATGTAGTAGTTGTATTGACTAGGATTGAGGGCTGACTCTAACTTTATTGGTTAGAGGTAGACGTAGAATTATTTAGGAAGCTGAGGTGTTGGTTAGGTGGAGCAAGGGTTAAAGGCACTAGGATGTATACTTGGTTTTCATTTTAGGCTATAGTATTATGATTTACACTTGGGATTGGAGTGAAATTTAAAAAAATTGGCCCAATATCAAGCTGGTCTAAAGATTGCATTTGAGGATTTAGTTTCTTATCAATATTGATGGCTTCAATATAAGCCAAAGTTAATGAAGTAATTCCAATAGCTATGTACAAGAACACAATGGAGATGGGATCTAGGGCATGTTTGTACATCTCAATATCTAATGCCTTTTTTGGTTGATAGGTAGTATAAAGTCTATTGTACATATTTTTAAATCTAGCATTGAAAGCTTGTATTATTTCATTCAGCTCTCACCTCATGCTGGTAGAGTGATGATAAACATCACTTGGACTAGTGACTTAGCCAAATTATGTCAAAAATGTATCTTGACAGTTAGGCTAAGTTGTAATAGAACCTTTTGGAATGTTTAGGAACCATTCATAGGTTACATCTTGTAATGTGAAATTGAATAATCTACAAGCCACATCTTTGTGACTTATATTCAATATCCCTAAAGTAGTTTTGAAGGCCTTGATGTGTCTATTTAAGTATTTTATATGTGAATTTATTTTATAAAATGAATAACAAAAACTTAAAAAGTAAAATAGGGTTTAAACCAAAATGATGTGTACCTATGTGACTGACTGGTTGTGCATCGTTGACCAAGCTATTATGAGAGATCCTTTTTTGGGAAGGAATACCTGCACATAAGTGAGAAACTATACAATATAGATTAATAAAGTGATAGGGTAGGTTGTCTAGTAAAATACTAGTTCCATGAAGGTGTAAGCTTCCATTCATGGATGTCAACCAGTCACCTATTTAGCAATTAAGCTGATAAAAATGATAGTGAAAATTACAAATGCTTGTTGATAATTTAGATAACATATGATTATGAGAATATCTAATCTTATTCCAATGTATTAATATAATCAAAATAATCATGTCAATAATCCTATGTAGCTTTAGTATCTTCCTGGATAATCTTAATTTAGGTTGAGATGTCATCAATGTTAGGAGTGAATGTAATAGTGTAGAGACTCAACTCGTGCAAAATATCATTCTAATCAACAATGATGGGTTGGGGAACAATTGATAAATTGAAAATGCTAAGTATTTTATGGAATTCTCCTAGAATGGTCATCTAAAGATAGAGTCCATGTTTATAGAAAAATAAAATAATCATAATAGACTAGGACGATGGAAAAAATCGACAAAAATTGGCTCAAGTTATGCAACTTGATAATTTTGATAGGGATCGATGTTGATTCATAGAATTGGTATCAATTTTAACAGGATTGATGACAATCAATACGATCAACATCAATTTTGAAAAAAATTCCCAAAAAGCTAAGCAATTGGATTATGATTTAAGAAGATGAACTTTAAGGATAATTGAGGTAGCCTAAGGAAAAAATTAATGATACTACTATAAAGAATTAGATAGATAAATAAATTGTGCTAGAAATGAATTCTAATACTAACCTTAAAATGTTTCTAGATGGTGTTATGGATTGGGTGCATATTTTGACTTCCATAGATTTGTACCAATGATTCAAAGCTTTGATGTAGATCAATGAGATAGCTTGATGTGTGTATTATAAGGTCTCCCAAACATCATTCATCTCTTATGCATTTTATCAACCTTATATCATAGTTTTACGATCGTTTGGGTGAGTTGGGACCATGTATAAGTAATCAACATCGATCTAATAGAATCGACACTGATCATGGGGAATTATTAATGATTCTACCTTTTCATAGAAAAATCTGTCTAAAATGGTTCTAGCCATGGGGCAATTTGGGGAGGAGGTTTGTTAAGTTTTTTATGAGATTTTCATTGAGGGTAAGTTATTAGGATGAAGGGATAATTTAGATTTTATGGTTTTTTAATAAATTTTTGGAGAGTTGGGAGGTTAGAATGGGGTAAATGGTGATTAATGAAGAAATTACCATGAGTAAATGTAAACAAGGGTGGTGGATAATAAATGAAGGGGATTATGACATATAAATACACTTATTAGGCAGCGTATATAAAATTAGTGTCTACATTTGCCACTTTTTGTTAAGCAGTTGAATAGTAATCAACTGCAAATGCCCCAAGTGTGAGTGAGGAGGTATTCCTCCTAAAACTATGAGCCATCATGAAGGAAGGAGATGGTGCTGGGTTTGAAAAAAATGGGATGAAATATGCGGTGGAGATGTGATTGATAAAAATAAATGCCAAGGATGTGGGTTGGTTGCACAAGTAAAAAAGTTTGCACTATCAATAAAAGGATAATAACACATAGAGATGCCTTTGGGTAACCTGAAAACAAATTTCCCCAAGTGTGAGCAAGTGGGTGCATAAGTAAACGTGAATAAGAAGACAAAGGATAGGAGGGACCAATTGAAGCATCCAATGTATGAAAATGGGGGTTTGACCTATAGGCAGTTATTCATGTGGTGAAGTATAGTTTTGAGATCTATAAGGGATACATTACCAATAGAGTGTATGCCTTTGTATGTTATGGGACCAATGGTGGGTCTATTCAACAAGCCTAGGGTGTTGTGTAAAATAGTGTAGGCATAATGGGGAAACTTATTGATCCCTAAAATAAATGGATGTGTGTGGAAATGGGTCCAAACAATGCAAAGTAAAGGAATGATGACAATTTGAATGGATCATCAATGATTATTGTAGGATTGGCATCAATCACTAGAATTGACAATGATTTTGAGAATCGGCAATAGTTTAGGCAACCACTATATATAGTATGACCCACAATTGGAAAGGCTCATTTACAATTTCTTATAATCGATCACTTGAGATATGATATAAAGAGATGACACATGATGATGGATGTGAGTGGAAATAGATGGAGGAGATGAAGGTCATGTGGAGAGGTAGGGGATGTAATTTGAATTTATGTTTTTTTTATTCTTGTTTTTGTATAGACATAAGGGGATACATGATGGAGCCTACAAGATCGATGATGATCATATCTGATTATTGATGATCAGTTTGAGATTGATGTTGATTAGTATGGATCATTATCAATCCAAAAGGGATTGACATCAATCCTGATGAATTGATGATGATTATTATAGGAGTTAAGATATAGGAAGAATTTTAAAAAGATGTTAATTTATGCTTTTTATGTGAGAGAGATATTGATGATGCAAGATTAGGTGCTATTATTGTTGGAGCATCTTCAAGATGTTATGAGTGATGAGGACTAGGCACACATGGATGCTATCAGACTTGAAATATTATGTCACTATCAGTGGATACACAGAGATATAGGACTATTGATAACATGACTAGAGTAGTGGGATATGATGATAATGACCTTTTGATTGTCAATCAAGGAGATGACCCTTACAATGGAGGATATATACAAGATTCTATGATCGATGATATAGGGGCAATGATTACACCAGTTGATGAGATAGGATGTGGGGAGGCCTTGATGTATCTATATGAAGAGGATGTTGTAGACATCACTTTTATTATAGGAGGGTTTATATTCGAGGAATTATATGAGTAGGATGTGTAGTGGAGATTAGTTATGACTATGATGATGTTGGTGATCTCTTGTTACACATTACCAGATTCTAGAAGAGGGAGATTTTCTTAGAGTTTTATAGGGGTGGTGGTAGATTTGGTAGAACATCATATGATATGTACTTGGGAACCCACACTTTTAACATAGGTGTACATAGAGATATGGGGATGGAGGACACAATAGAGATTCGAAATATACATCACATTTATATTATAGTGTTGGGTGTATGAACACATCAAATTAGTGTGTCCACCTGGGATTTCATGGATGAGATTGCACTAGATAAATTACATTGTAATATTCTTTTAATGGAAGGATGATCTAGTGAGACCTTTTGGTCATGGGGTTATATGCAATTTGGTTTATTATCGATGAGTTATGGATGAGATACAGGATGGAGATGTGATTTGGAGGTCGTATGTGAGATTTCCTTCATGGCCAATAAAGTAGTGAGAGTTACCTACAAGACAACATTAGAGGTAGTTGTAGGGTAGGTGACTTGAGCATTTAGAGTTGTTTTAGTTTAGGAGGGCAAAGAGATAGTTTGCGCTGATACAAGATATACCATATGCACCATATCTATATAGATGGGAACATTTTAAGGTAAAGTTGCCATAGGCTAATTTTATAGGTATCCATTTATTGGTAAAATAGGATATGTTTGGGATAGATGTGGATGATTTTGGATACACACCAGTATTCTTTTTGTGGTGGGGAGACCAGATAGGGGCCAGACAAGGGAGGATAGTGTGGTCATGACAAGAGGGGGAAGATAAGGAGATGATTGATGTTGAGGATAGAGGAGGGGATGGGGGTCCTAAAGAGGAGTTGGATATATAGGGGATTATGGTAGAGCGGGATGCATTGAGGGAATAATATACCATTTTATAGGGGTAGTTGACCATATTCCAAGCCAATCATGATGATTTATAGGATATCTATGATTAGGTGATATGATATCAATACAGTTACCAGAGTTATATTGATAGACAATATGGATTAGGAAGATTGGGTGGTGTGACAACATCGAGGATAGGTGGAGGAGGAGAATAGGGTATGGGGATGGGACCACTAGGGATGATGAGTGTGGATAGATACTAGGATGTGCTGGTAGAACTATGATATTATGAGAAGATTGTGGGAGAGCACCTTCTTGAGGTGCCATGGTATACAACTTATATTGCTAGTCAGGGTATATCCTCACGATATACATTGACCATTTTAGTCAATATGAGAAGTGTGGCATGAGGTAGGGATGGTGAGGATAAGGGAGGTGATGGGGGAGGTGAAGGAGGTGGGAGCATTGATCTAAGCCTTTTGGAGTTTACTAATTAGTTATATTTTATTGATTAGAGGACTATATTGTATATGTGATCTTGAGTTTATGATATTCTTGAGGTATACAGACTTTATTTACATGTATATATTGATTCATGAATATTGATGGTTATTATGAACATGTGTTACTTTGTCATATGGTTATGTTATTGATTAGATTATCCTTATGTTATAATTTAATTTTGAGATGATTATGGATCATGATGATGATTTTATATTGCATTAATTTTGATGGATGATGTTATGTAAATGTATGTGCTTTTTATGTTTCTTTCGATTATGTAACATGTTATATTTATCAAATGTTGCATAATAGTTATGATTGGGTGATTATGATTGTTTATAAAAAATTAAATGATGTTCTTAACTTGTAAATTGACTTGGATCATAACTAGAGATAGACATATTGTAGCACTTGCATATGTATCCTTTATCCAATGTTAATAAGTGTTTTAATAACCCTATGTTAACTAAGTTCAAGGTTTGTTTTAGGAAATATAGATGAACTGACTTTCACATGATTCAAGTGTTAGGTTTAATCTAGGAATATATGCCATGTCTTGTGTATGACAACCAAGTATCTTTGTATTAATGATGTTAGGAACCCTTTTGGAGCTAATCCATGTATTATGCAGATTAATTGATGTAGGAAGTCTATGAATTTCAGAAACCTGATCAATGTGGTAGGCTTTCATGGGATGCTTTTTTATTTTGACTTTAAAGATTTTTAAGGGCATGTTTTTGGATAGAAAACTTATCAATATGTGAAGTTTTATACAATATACATATTTATTTAGCCATCCTTCGGGGGAGTGGTCTATATTTTTGAATATATATTTGTACATTTGATGAACAACTGTCCTTCAAGGGATTAGTCTATGTTTTTGCCCTTTTCTTAATTTTTTTTATCCCAAGTTGAATTTTTATCATAGATTAGCTTACGATGACCCAATTAATTATATTTCAAAAGATAAAGTAGTCGCACAAGGTGGTATTTTTATCCCAAATATACTTTACCTAGCCAATGTGAGGGATTGGGGAAACAATGATTTAGGGATCCTTCTAGATATAGGCAAAGATTATCCAATTAGAACACGCCATGAATAAAGCTAGGATGTTCATATTAAGGTATGACATAGGTATTCTATCAGATAATCACATGATTCTATATCATTATTGGGTGTTTTTAAGGATAATGAGATGGTTCTGGGATATGGATTTTGAGCAAATGGAAAACCTATGTTGATCATGACTATTAAAATATTATCAAAAATAGAAAGAATGTACATGCAAAGCATTAAGAGGCTCATGTTCTAGTTTTCCCTAAAGAGAGGCCAAGTGGTATACCCCATATCCATATTTATGAGAAATAATGTAGGCTCCAAGCCAATTTAGAGCAAATTTCCCATGTTTACTCTTTTCCATAGTTGTGACATGTTGATTTTATTTAAGGACAAGATCACCAATGTTAAATTATTATTTTTTTAAATGTTGACTATATGTATGTTTTATTCTTTGATGATAAATGTATAGGTGGTCAAGTGCTATTGTTTGACATTCATCTAATAGTTCTAGTTGGGATAGTCATTATTGATGGTAGTCTTCTTCAGAAATGATGTCCTTAAGAGAAATTTGAAGAGAAGGGATTTGAAGTTCCAGAGTAATAACAAACCTTGCACCATAGATTAAATAAAATGGGTTAGCACCCATTAGAGTTCAAATACTTGTTCAATGGACCCACAACACAAAAGGGATTTAGAGATGCCAATTTTTCCCAATTGCATTAATCACTTTAGCTAGGATTATATTGAGGGTTTTGTTATAGAATTTAGCTTATCCATTGGCTTGCAGATAATATGGTGATGAAAAGCTAAGTGTGATATTAAAATAATCTCAAAGCTATTAGACTTTATTGTTCTTAAAATATTTTCCATTGTCTTTGATAATCCTATGAGGAATGCTGAAATGATAGATAAGGTGATGGTGGATGAAATCAATAATTTTGTCTACCTTAGTTGAAATAAGAGAAAAAAATTTGACCCATTTAGTAAAATATTATGTAACGATAATGATAAAGCTATGTCATTGGGAAGATTTAGGGTTAATCTGACCAATGATATCTAACCCCCACAAAGAGAATGGCTAAAAGTCTTTAACCACTTGCAAAGCATGATTGGGGACATATGATAAGTTCATGTGTTGTTTCCATTTAAGGAATTTCTTAACATACAACAATATTGATTTAAGGTGGTCCAATAATAACCTAATCATATAATTATTTTAGCAATGGATAGGCCACTAAAATGCCCTCTACATATTCCATCATGTGTTTCTTTGATTCCTAGGGTTACTTCCAAACCCTAAAGGCAATGAAGGAGAAAGCCATCAAAACCTCATTTATATATAATGCCCCATAGTATGATATAATTATTAGTACATTGTTGGAAGGCATGTTTACCATTTTTAGAAAGATCAGAAGGGATTAGACTTAGTGAAATATAATCATATATTTGCATGTACCATGGTTCAAATTGGCTTTCATCCACATTGTGGAGAGAGGGGAGGTTAGCATTAGTATAATAAGGTTGGTTGATTTTGTGAATAAGAACAAAGAGTTTATATTCTTGAGAGGATCATGGGATGAAAGAGGCTATAGAACCCATGGTATCATCAAACTTGTTGGTTGATCATGGAGTGGTTTGAGTGGTATAGAGATCGAATGATGCCAATAATTGGTCTGCCAAGATTTAATTTTTCTATAAAATATCATTTTTACATTGATATATGTCATTGATTTGATTGACTGTAAGCTGAGAATCCCCATAAATGTTAAGCATTTTAATTTTTAGGTATAAATCAATTTTGAGACCTATAATTAGGGCTTTATACTCTGCCATATTATTAATACAATCAAAATCAAGTTTGAAAGATAACGACATAGGGGGCCCTTATGGAGGTATTAAAACAATTTTGGGTGCCCCCCATTCTCACATTTAGATCCATTAAAGAAAAAATTCATTTCATATTATGTATCTACATGAGACAAGGAGGTTATAGATTCATTAGGAAATTTAAATTAAGATAGTTCATTACCAGCAAGAGGTGCCTCTACCAACTAGTCTACAATGATTTGTCCCTTAATTAATTTTTGGTGGAGGAACTCAAGATCAAATTTAGAAAGGAGCATAAACCACCTTGTCATTCATTGGTTATGATATGGATTTGAATGTAAGTAATTAAAAGGGTTGGTATTGGTAATTACATATGTTTTTTGATTAAGTAAATAATGACGGAGCTTATGAGCTACAAATACCAAGATGAGACATAGTTTTTACATATGTGTGTAATGAATCTCATACTCAATGAGAGTCAGACTTATGTAATAAAATGCTTGCTCTCTATGTTGCTCATCTTGATGGGTAAGAATGGTGCCTAGGGTGTGATATATAGTTGATATGTATAAGTAAAATGGTCGACCATCGTCCAAAGGAACATAGATAGGGGGAGAAAGAAGATAGATCTTAAGAGTGTCAAAGGCCTTTTGAAAATTAACATCCCATATGAACTAAGTATCTTTCTCAAGAAGGTGATGGAATGGTTGGCATTGATCTAATAACTATGAGATAAAGCACCAAATAGACTGTGATTTCCCTTATAGACTACAAAGTTGCTTAAGAGTAGATGGGGGTGCCATTTCTAAAATGGTCTTAATTTTAGTTGGATCTATTTTGATTCCCTGGATGGAGATAATAAAATATAAGAACTTACATAACAAGACCTAAAAAAACATACTTATGTGGTTTGAGATAGACCTACTATTTGATTAAATAAGTAAAGATTACCTAAAGAATAGAGAGATGGTCCTTATAGATCTTAGATTTGTTAGGGTGTGGAGCTAAAAGCTTCAACTATTTACAAACATGAATAAGAGGATGCTAAAGAACCAGAAGCACCGACATCGATAGCATGACTGACGTCGGTCAGATGCAGTGCAAAAGGCAATCGGCGACGGCAGCCAGTCGGCCGATGTCGGCAGCACCAGGCAAGCAGGGACCGGCGTCAGTTGCCTGTGCATTCCAAAACTGCTGTTGACGAACAGTTAGTTAAGTGAAGTGAGTGTTTACATGTCAAATGACTAATTATAGTCACGAGCTGCATGTCTAATTATTGTAGTTAGATTTCTATTTTTTGTAACCATGGGATTCTATTTAAAGACCCATGAGGCTTGTATTGTAATTACCAAGAAGGCAAGTAAAAGCATTGAAGCAAGAAAGGTCAAGGAGATCTATAGGTGTAAGGTCAAGGAGATTAGCTGAAGCTTTCAAGGAGGGATAATAACTCAGGCTATAGAGTTGTTGTGTTGAGCAAGAGAGAGAGGGAAGAAGGTCTTGAGGTGTGGCAAGCCTTTGAGGTGGAGGAAGAAGTGGCATCTTCCTTATTGTATTTTCTTCTAGTAATATTTAATACAAGAGTGTGTATTGTCTCTCAAATTCTTTGTTGTCTCAAGTTTCTAGTTACTTTATCATTCTGGTATAATTTCGTGTTTAATTGCTTATAAGAAAGTAATCAATTGTGCTTATGTTGGATAAGGGGCACCTAACAGTTGGTATCAGAGCATATTGATTGTTGTAGGGTTCCCCTGACAAGTGGTATCAGAGCTACGGTTTGTAGGAAGCAGGTTAATTTTTTGATTACAGGTCATTCACAGGGTTTTTTGATTGAGTGGGAGTTCAGCAATAGCAGAAGAAAGTAAGCTACGAATGGAGAAGTTTAACGGCAAGAATTATCAACATTGGAGGATGCAGATTAAAGACTATCTGTATCAAAAGGATTTGTACTTACCATTGGGTGGGGTTGCATGCAAGCCCACAGATATGAAGGATGAAGAATGGAGTGTTCTTGATCGGAAGGCTCTCGGTTCCATAAGGTTGAGCCTTGCATCGTCAGTGATTTCTAGCTTATCACAGTGCAAGACAACGGAAGAGTTGATAAAGTCCTTGGCAAATTTATATGAAAAGCCCTCAGCTTCTAATAAGGTATATCTTATGAAGCAGTTATTTACTTTGCAAATGCAGGAAGGTGGATCGGTACATACTCATCTCAGTGATTTCCATGGTTTGGTAAACCAATTATCTTCAGTCAATATTGTTTTTGATGATGAGGTAAAGGCTCTCTTGATTTTATGTTCTTTGCCTGAAAGTTGGGACGGTTTGGTTATGGCAGTAAGTAATTCTGCATTTGCTTCTAAAATCTTAAAAGTTGATGATGTTGTGAGTGTGATCTTGAATGAAGAAATACGTAGGAGAAGCATAGGTGAATCATCAAGGAATGCTCTAAGTGCAGACAGCACGGGAAGGCAAAGGGAGAAGATTGAGCAAGGGAAATCAAGGTCGGGAAGGAGATTCAAGTCCAAAGGTATTACTTGCTGGTTTTGCAGAAAGAAAGGACATACAAAGAAGGAGTGTTGGTTGAGAGATAAAGAGAATCAACATGTAGGTATTGAAGAAGCAAAGGATGCAAATATTGTGGTACAGGATGCTCTCATACTTTCTTTGGATGGTCAGGTAGGATCATGGATTTTAGATTCTGGTTCATCTTTTCATGCATCCCCAAATAGAGATTTGTTTCATGAGTATGAACAGGGAGACTTTGGAGTGATCTATTTAGGGGATGGTACGCCTTGTCAGATAGTTGGCAAAGGGAAAGTGCAGCTGAGATTGTAGATTAACAACGCATGGGTGTTGAAGGAGGTCATGCATGTTCCAATTCTGAAGCAGAGTTTGATTTTTGTAGGAAGGTTGGGAGATGAGGGATGCATAATAACCCTCACAGTGGATTCTTGGAAGGTTACCAAGGGAGCACTTGTTCTAGCAAGAGGTAAGAAAGTAGATACTCTTTATCTATCTACTTGTATTACTGATTCTACTTCTGGTGTAGATTCAGAAAAGTGGTCTAATAGGCTTGGTCACATGAATAAGAAGGGAATGGACGTTCTTGATTCAAAAGGTATGTGTTCAAATTTGGAAAGCATATATAGGATTCATTGTAGAAAGAGGAAATTTGATGCTTTTGACAGGAACAAA
Source organism: Torreya grandis (assembly GCA_037957365.1). Classification (NCBI taxonomy): domain Eukaryota; kingdom Viridiplantae; phylum Streptophyta; class Pinopsida; order Cupressales; family Taxaceae; genus Torreya; species Torreya grandis. The sequence continues at coordinate 1,906,868 of JARHVA010002219.1, read as the reverse complement.
GAAGCCTTGGTGTTTATGGAGGAGATGAAGGACAGAGATCAGTCACAGGGGCTGAATAAATCTGAGCAGGGCAGCATAGACAGAGGTTTGATCTAAGAAGATCTCGCAGATGCAAATTTCATCACTTACAGGAACACACAGACGCCAATGTCGGTCACATGGGACCGACGTCGGTCAGCCAGATACCGACATCGGTCATGTGCAGACCAACAGGGTCGGTAGGTCAGGTAGGAGAAGTCCAATGTCGGTCACAAGGACCGACATCGGCAGGGGGGACGCCGGTGTCAGCCAGGGAAACGACATTGGCAGTCAGGGTCAGTGCAGGAAACTGACATCGGTTGGGAGCAGACTGGGAGATGGCTGAGATCGGTCACTGGAACGGATGATGGGTGGACAGCTAGCTATCAAGGAGTCTCAAACACCCATATGGAGGTCAGAAATGGTAAGTGAACCTCATATTTGTTGTTCACCTTCTTTATATTGCTTAATGACAGTCAAGAACTAGGAAGATGGAAGAAGCAATGCAGGTAGAATCCAGAAATAGTGGGAGCTTGGCATGGATGAGGAGTGTGAGTCCTTAGAGAAGAACCAAATAGGTAATTGTTGGTAGAGTTGTCAGCTGGAAGGAAGCACTGGATAGAGGGATGGATTCCCGTTTTAGAGAAGAGAGTGGATGGACACATGAGACAGAAGGCTATGGTATATGGTCTTGAGTAAGCTGCAAAACAATGGAGGTTTGACCATTGTATTTTATCTTTACCAGGTTGGATAATATTAGCTACATTATCTTGTTACTCTATTGTGTTACTTGTTGCAGGGTTTCATATACAGGGAGTTTTCTGAGCTAAGGGTAGAGTTGGTTCAGAAGTATGTCATGAAGAATTTGGGAGCAGCAAAATTCTTGTGGCATAAGTGATAGGTATAGCATCACAGGTTTGCGTGGTGGTTGGTCTTCAAGAGTGACGTTGAAAGGGATACAGAGCCTAAAGAACAAAATAGATGGTGTACAGGTACAAGTACAGTAGCAGTTGTTTATCTCCAAGTGGGATATTGTTAGGGTGTGGAGCTAAAAGCTTCAACTATTTGTAGACATGAAGAAGAGGATGCTGAAGAACTAGAAGCACCGGCGTCGACAGCATGATCGACGTCGATCAAATGCAGTGCAGAAGGCAACCAGTGATGGCAGCCAGTCGGCCGATGTCGGCAGCACCAGGCAAGCAGGGACCGGCGTCGGTCGCCTGTGCGTTCCAGAACTGCTATTGACGAACAGTTAGTTAAGTGAAGCGAGTGTTTGCATGTCAAATGACTAATTATAGTCACGAGCTGCGTGTCTAATTATTGTAGTTAGATTTCTATTTTTTGTAACCATGGGATTCTATTTAAAGACCCATGAGGCTTGTATTGTAATTACCAAGAAGGCAAGTAAAAGCATTGAAGCAAGCAAGGTCAAGGAGATCTACAGGTGTAAGGTCAAGGAGATCAGCTGAAGCTTTCAAGGAGGGATAATAACTTAGGCTATAGAGTTGTTGTGTTGAGCAAGAGAGAGAGGGAAGAAGGTCTTGAGGTGTGGCAAGCCTTTGAAGTGGAGGAAGAAGTGGCATCTTCCTTATTGTATTTTCTTCTAGTAATATTTAATACAAGAGTGTGTATTGTCTCTCAAATTCTTTGTTGTCTCAAGTTTCTAGTTACTTTATCATTCTAGTATAATTCCATGTTTAATTGCTTATAAGAAAGTAATCAATTGTGCTTCCGTTGGATAAGGGGCACCTAACAGTTGGTATCAGAGCATATTGATTGTTGTAGGGTTCCCCTGACAAGATTTACCAAGGATATCAGCCACACAATCTTCAATGATTTTGTGGATTAGGTCATGAAATATGTAGGTCATAGTGCATTAGTAATTTGCTCCCACATTTTTTAAACCAAAAAACATGACCGTATAATAGAAAGTTCCCCATGGGGTAATAAAGGAAATTTTGTGTTTGTATTTAAGGGAAATAAGGATCTAATTATACCCTAATAATTTTTTCATGAGAGATAACATGTCATGGTCATCCATGAGGTCTTCAAGTTGATTGACATTAGGTAGAAGAAAATTAGTGTAAAGATAGGCCAGATATAGGTCATGAAAATTATTACAAAAGCATAATCCCCAGGATGGTTTTGTGATAGGTACAATATTGGACACCCATTGAAGGTAATCAATAGGTTGAATGAAATTAACTGATATAAGATGTTATCCTTGACTAGAAGTGCCACACGCAGGTGCATCTTTTAGAGTTTTTGTTTTACTAGTTTATCTTTGGGGATGTTGACTATGTTATGGATAACTATAGCAGGGTGGATACCTGGTATATAACTATAAGACCAAACAAAATCTTGGCTATCGTTAGCTAAGAATGCAATAAAATCCTAGTGTTCTTGGGAATCTAAGGATTGACTAACTTTGATATTTTGAGATAGCTCTTGTGTCCCTATATTAATATCAATGGTGACTTTGTTTAAGAGACTAGGAGTTTCAAGTGAAGGGGAGTTTCATAGGTACATATCTCCAACCCCCAAATACATTAATATAGAGTCATCATCTTGACATTGAATAATGATAAGTGATGGAGAATCTCGTTCTATCATGTTGGGGATAGTTAAGGGAATATATATAATTTCTTCATTATGTTGATACGGTAGTGGTCCTACGTTAACATTGTTGATCATAAAAAAGATAGGTAGGATGGCTATGACATTATTGGTTTCTGAAGGAGAATTAGGTAATGATGATGATCGATCTTCATTGATATCTGAAGTGGCATCAAGTAGTGATGACAAGGTGCTAATGTGAAGATGTGGAATATGAGATGCATCAAGGGGTTTTTCAAAACCAAGATCATGTTTTTCATTTGGTTTTCTAAGATCACTTAGTGTGACCTCATGTGGTCCTTACTCATAACATCTTATGTCAAATCCCTTCTAATCACACTACTGTAAATAAGTATTTTTAAAATGTAGCTTGTCAAGGAAAGAAAAACTTGAGGAAAAAGGTTTTTTATAAGGTTTATTTTCATGATATAAAGGAGATTGATCGATCTCTCTATGGATTAAATGGGTACGAGGGTAAGGTAGACAAAAGGGGATTACCTCTACAAGGTTAGGATAATAGAGGAGTTGTTTGTCTAGGTGCCCATATTCTTGAGTACGTAGGGTGTTAAGCGTGAACAGTTGATATTGCCCCAGTGAGATTCATTGAAGTGTGGAGTCGAGGGAATCATTAAGAATGCATGATGAGGGGATTTTTTAACTGGATGATGTTTCACCTAATGATGATGGGGTTGAGTCTTTTAGCAATATTAAATCATTAATAGGTTGATAGGTTATATTACACATTTTAAATGGATGAGGATTTACTAGAATAATGTGGATTTTGCCTTTATACTCATACTTGAGGAATCAATGTAAGGTGGATGGAATACAGTGCATAGCACATATCTAGGGATGTCCTAAAAATATATTATATTTAAATTCCCCTTATACCACATAAAATATATTAGGGAGGGTATGTGCAGCTTCTTGGATATGGAGGACAACAATACCTAGCATAAGATCTACCATGTTGTTAAAGGCTCATAAAACAGCTAAGTATTGGGCTATGATGGTTTATAGTAATTGGATTTATTTGAAGGCATGTGATGAGATGATGTTTATGCTAGCCCCATTGTTAATCATAATGTTTCTTTATCATTGATTAATTAATTTGGGTAGTGATGAATAGAGGTGGGTCCTGGTCTTCAAGTTATAGTGGGGATACTTCATAATCATGAAAGGTAATGGATGAGGATGTTTTTAAAGATCTTATAAAATCTGACAGACATTGGGGTTCATTGGTTGTACTTGAATGGCTTGTAGTTCCTCTATAATAGCATGGTAGTGTCGTGGGGAATTTTGTATAAGTTCATATAAAGACATCTTCATGGTTAGTTGGTGAAGATGTTTCAAAACCAATATATATATCAATTCCAAGGAATTATTATTCTTATTTATTCCTAAAATGGAGATTTTTGGTTTTGGAGTGGATGGTTTAGGGATCTCTATAGTTGAGGCAGGATCCTTTGTAATGGAAATTTTGACTTTGTTTGGATTCTAGATTTTTGGGCCTTGTGTTTGAGACCATGTTATTATGTTTATCATATCAATTTGTAATAGTGGATGGTTTGTTAAAGTTCATAAGTCATTCATGTTTAGATGATTCGAGGGGATGTTGGAAAGAGGTTTATCATGGTTGGAGTTAGGGATATTAACCATGCCTTTTGATGCTTGTTTCTATTTTTCTCATTAAGGGTTTAAGGCATGCATTACGTTAGTCCCAGAGATGGTTATGGCTTTAGTGTTTTGGTTGAGGAGAGGATTAGGACAAGGTTGTTCAATGAAGAGATCATATTCCTCCAAGAGATATTTGATTATGGCTTTGAGAACATTACAACTCTTGGTATCATATCATGGTATCCTATGATAAGCACATATTTTATCTCCCTTATACCATGTTGGTTTTTGGATACAAGGGTTAATAGGTTTGATGGGTGGTAACATGAGGGAAGTTTGTATAAAATGATCAAGGATGGTGGAATATGATCCCCATAATGGGTCTTAGTGGGATTTTATCATTTTTCAAGGTGTCAATTTTTGGATTGTGTTTACTTTGTACCTTCATTTTTTGTATTGATTATACAAGTGGTCCTAATGGGAGGTATAGGAATATTATATAAGCTTATAGGGTAATAATAACTTGAGGGTTTGATATGGGGTGTTGGTGTTGGTAGTATGGTGGGAAGTTTTTGAGGTAATTTAGGTCCTTGAGAGGTGGTTTTTTGATTGTGATCTTTAGTTTAGAAGATGGATAAGGCCCTAATATAGAGGGCTTAGTTTGAACTTGGGGCATAATCATCTTCCCTTTTTTATCACTATTAGAGGTCGTAGGGATGTCTTTACGAGGATATTCATTTTTGGATGTATGAGGGAGTTCAAGCCTTATAGGTGGGTGTTTTAGGGATTTACCCATCGACATGCCAAGTCATTTGTCCCATGCAACTAGAGTAATCCTTTTATTTTCCATTATTCGTAAATGGTCTTAAGCATGTTTAGATGGCACCTCCTCTGGAGGATACCATGTAATGAGATTAGGGAGGTTCAAGTGAATGATAGAAATAAGCTTAACTGGCTTATATTTTTCCAAGATATCTCTTGTAAGGAGGTTTAAAATTTCTTTTACTTCAAAAGATGACTCAGGTGTGTTATTGACTTCTTTAAGTAGAAGCTGACCGTAAATAGTATTTATTGCATGGGATACCTGATCTTGGGTGTTTCTGATGTTTGTTTATACATAGTTAGATGAATATGGATGATTTAGGAATGATTATATAAAGATATCAAGGGATTAGTTTAAAGGAACATTTGGATTGTCCAATTGTAGTTCCCCCTAATCAATGAGGTTCTAGACCAAGCTCTTAAAACAGCAACATTTGTTGATCTCATGACCAGGTACATGATGGGAGGTTCAAAAGGCACTCATTTTATACCAATTAGGTTTAGGATGAGAGTCATCAATGGGCTTGATTAGAGGGAGCTCAATAATTAAAGGTTTCAAAAATTTATCTAGTATAGAAGTGTAAGATTCTCCCAAGGACATGTATTGCCTGGGTGAAATCCGTGTTAAGTTTTTATGTGGCTGTGTTTAGGAAGTAGAAAAACTTGGTTGGTTTATTTTTGATGGAGAGGCTGATTTTAGGATAACAACATTTGTTGTGTATTTTAGTTTAAATTTTTTAGACCCCTTGGAAGGATCGGGTTTTAATTTTGTATTTCATAAGTTACCCTTTCCTTATTCTAGGGCTCATATTTCTAACTTACCGGCCATGGTAAAGGCTTCATCAAAGGTCTTGAAAGATTGAACCTGAAGCATGGATGATATGTGCTTGGTGTATGACCTAGTGAAAAATTTAATTAAATTTATTCAAGGGAGGGAAAATGATAATTGGTTTATAATTCCCTGCTATCTTATAACAAAATTGATAGTTGATTTGTCTTCAAATTATTTAATGGCATATAAATTAGTGATAGTCACCCTCCTCACAATATTGATTGAAAAGTGAAATGGGAAGATTTGGGCTAGATGGCCAAAAGAGAATAGAGAGTGTTTTAAAATGGAACTGTATCATTCCAAAGCTACTCCAGCTAGTGACATGGGGAATATTCTTAGGAAGAGAGCATCATTATGGGCTATAAAGTAGCAAGCATTTCTAAAGGCCTTGATGTGTTGTTGAGGGTCCTCCTTGTGTTAAAATTTTGTGAATTTGGGTAGTTCTCATTGTGATAGATAGGGTCTAATAGGGGCAATTGGGTTGATAGGTTTGTTACGTATTTGCTCATATGAGAGCATATTCTTTTGCCTAGAGGTAGAAGCTTTGAGGTTTTCCATCATGTACATGATAATGTGCATGAGATCAAGCTGGGAATTATATTGAGGTATACCCTACAAAGTTTTATATTTCAAATGTTGGTGAAGGGGATGTGAAGTGTGAAATAGTTGTGAAAGAGGATAACCCACTGATGTGGTAATGATTGGTTAAGATGTAGTTACATACAACAGGAATAGAAGGAGTAAGGTTTGTTGTTGAGATGGATTAAAATAAGTGGTTGTAAATGGTTTTTATGGGGTGAGGTATTGAAAAGTTGATGGTGGAAAAAGTTGTTTTCAAAGAGGTTGACACAAAGGAATTTTTTGTAGAGGTTGTAATGGTTGAGTTACGTTTGTGGTCACTTTTGTTTGAATAGTTGGAAGAGTGGTAGGGATTAAGACCACTAAATTTTTGAGCAATGAAGAAGGTGGTTGGGTGGACATGAGTTGGGGTATTGGAACACTTTGGGTTTGGATAAAAATTATAGATGGATTAACATATACTAATGGGGGTTGATTTACTATGGGTTTTGACACATTAGTATTGGGGGTGGAATGGAACCTATATAGGGATCGGGAGATACTAGTGGTGGATGATAAACTAAAGAGGACCCCATGGCTGGTGAATGCTCTTTATATCCTTCTAGTGGCATACCATAGATGAATTAGGCATGAGGAGAAATGATAATATGTATGGCTCGTGTAGTAAGGTAATGACTAAGGGTGATTATAATATTATCCAGTACATTGGCAAAGTCATTGTCTCCCTATAGATAATATTGAGGAATGCCCTTCTTGAAGGATTTGAAAGAGGTAGGAGGACTTGATGAATGTTCCATGGATGAAGATGATGTATGTGGCTCGAGTTGTTTCTATGATTGTTGCCTAGTTAAAACCACATAAAGTAAAAAAAACAAAGATAAATGCAAAGTAATAAAAACAAAAAAAAATTATTTTCTCTCTCTTTAGTGAAGATAAATCATATAATTTTATCAAATGTTCATAATGTTTTATTCTTTATTTTTCTCTTTTAAAAATTATGATCTAGAATATGATGGGGCACTTGGCTTAACAAAGTACCTAAGAAAAGGTATGTTAAGGTTAGTTTCAAGTCTATTTAAGGCTGGTATCCTAAACATACCCAAAGGTATATGAGGCCTATATATGTGTTGGCAATGGTACATGGATTGATATTGGGGCCTACCCCCTCACTTCACAACCCTACAGTGATAAGGGTGTCAAGCACTTAGTTGATATACCTTCAACCAATTCTTTATACTCGACCAGAACACTAAGTTTTCTCCTTGTTGATGAAATCCAGGTAGGTCCACCTAGGTAGGATTGTTTTTGTTGATTTTTTGATAGTTTTGTGGTTTGATTGTGTGTGAAAGAGAAATGTGACTATGATGATAAATTAACCTGCCTAATTATGTTATGTGAATAACTTAAGCAAGCAATTCTATGAATGTAGTTATTTTAAGATTCCAAAAGAAAGTGAGATTTTTTTCCCTCTTTTTGATGAAAATAATAATGAATAATATCTTAAAAATACAAAGTAAAATAAAATAACTTAGATTGACAAATCAATGACTATGAGGCCCAAAACGGTCCCACTGGGCATGCCAGAATGTTTAAGCAATTTTTATGTGAATTATTTTTATAAAATGAACTAACAAAAACTCAAAAAAAGTAGGGTTTAAATTGAAATGAGGTGTACCTATGTGATCAGTTGTGCACCATTGACAAAGCTATTGTGAGAGATCTTTTTTAGCTGGGAAGGAATACCCAAACACAAGTGAGAAACTAGACAAGATAGATTAATAAAGTAATAAGGTGGGTTTCTTGGTAAAAACTAGTTCTAAGAAGGTGTAATCTTCCCTTCATGGATGTCAACTCACCTATTTAGTAATTACGCTGATAAAAATGATAATAAAAATTACAAATGTTTGTTGATAATTTATATAATATATGATTATGATAATATCCACTTTTCTTCTATTGCATTAATATAGTCAAAATAATCAATCCGATAATTCTATATGGCTTCAGTATCTTCTTGGATAATCTCAGGCTAGGTTGAGATGTTGTCAATGTTAGGGGTGAACACGATGGCGTAAAGAGTCAAATCATGCACAATATCACTCTGATTAGCAAAGAGGGGTTGGGAAATAATTGGTAAATAAAAAATGTTGATTATTTCATGGGATTCTCCTAGAATGGTCATCTAAAAATAGAGTCCATGTTTACAAGAAAATAGAACGATCATAAAAGACCAAGACTGTGGTAAAAATCTATAGAAATAGGCTCAATTTCTGTAACTTAATAATTTTGAAAGGTATTGATGCCAATTCACAAAATTGGTATCAATTTTAACAAGATTGATGATGATCGATATGATCAGCATCAATTATAATAAAATTTACAAAGAAGCTAAGCAGTTGGATTATAATTTAATAATATGACTCTAAGGATAATTGACTTATCCTAAGGAGAAAATTAATGATACTATTGCACATACTATGATAAATAATGAAATTATGCTAAAAATGAAGAGTAATACTAACTTTAAAATGTTTCTAGTTGGTGTTATGGATTGGTGGAGTATTCTGGCTTCCATAGAATCCTATTATGGATTCAAAGCTTTGATGTAGATCAATGAGACATCCTAATGTCTATGCTACAAGGTCTCTTAAGCATTGTTCATCTCTTGTGAATTCTATCAATCTTCTGACATAGTTTTATGATCCTTTGGGTGAGCTAAAATCGTGTATAAGTAATGGACATTAATCATGGGGAATCATTAATGATTCTACCTTTTATTGGCAAAACACGTCTAAAATGGTTCCTACCATGGGTTAAATTTGGGAGGAGGTTTGTTAAGTTTTTTTATGATATTTTCATCGAGGGTAAGTTGTTAGGATGGAGGGATAATTTAGATTTTATGAATTTTTAATAGATTTTTGGAGATTTAGGTGGTTGGAAAGGGGGTAAATAGTAATTAACAAAGTAATTATCATGAGTAAATGTAAATAAGGGTGTTGTATAATAATTAAGGGGATTATGACATATAAATACACTTATTAGGTAGCATACATAAAATTAGTGTCTACAGTGTTCCTCTGTAATCCTTCCTCTCAAGGGAGAAAAGGTAGGAAGATATTTCTTTGATTTTATAGGGAGATCATGTACATCACCAACAACATTATAATTTGAACATCTTATCTAGGTTGGATCCTGAGGGGGATGTGGTGGAAGACTATTCAATTGTTGATATTGTTGAGCCATTCTGAGGATAAGAAGATGAGGTTGCCTTCTTGGAGAGAACTTCCAGGTTCTAGGTCCACTCCTGACTCCCTTATCAAACCTTGTTTTTATATGGATTTCCAAAAATGTTAATAGAAAGTTATCATTTGAGGTAGACCTTGTTAATATTATAGGTGCTTATAGTGTAACTCAAGTGGATCTTTCTCAAAAAGATATAGGTGATGGTGTTGGCCCTCCTTCTAGTGCCACTTTAAGTGTTTTGTTGATGTGGGTTTTATGCACACCCCAATAACCCTATAAGGTAGCCTCTAGCATTTTAGGATCCGTGAAGGATTTCACTCTAAGGCATGAGTTGTTAGGTATTTGGTTATATAAAAATCTATTGGTGGAATGGTAATGAACGATATATATTATTTACCATGGGTGAGTTGACTATCGATAGACCTATATATACTTAAGGTGAGTGGAAGGATGATGGTTTTAACTAAAGTGGGTAGGATTTCAAAAATTAACTCAAAAAAAGTAGGAAAGGTAAGGCATAAAAGAGGCACATGGACCACACAAGATGAAAACCATTTAATACCAACACTTGAAGTAAGGTAGCAAAAGAAATTAAAAGACCAATATTTGATGTAAGTTGTTGTGGCACACCAACAATCAAACATTTTAAGGATTTAAAGGGAACCAAAATATAATATAATTAAACATGCATGAATTTAAAGGTTACCACATTTGCTAGATTTTTATTGTACATCTACAAAGTGGGATTATAATTATCATGTATTATACATTCAAATCAATTGTAGCTTAAAATAAATAATTGTATTAAATAAGATAAATCATACATAATCAAAGAACTAAGATACTATAATGATAACACATCTCAATTAATCCATGTAATTGGAGAAGAATCAATATTTTCACACAAAGATCGAGTCAAGTAGAACTTCTCAAAATTTCTTATTAATATTAGCAACAAAAAATCTTCTCCCTTTAGAATTGGAGGACACACACACACACATAGTTTCGGATGGGATGCCTCATCTAAAATTACAAGTTCAAAATTAGAACTATGCATCTAAGATCATGCAAAAGATGTATGTACCATGACCATATTTATAATAGTTTCTTCAACTAAAAATATAATATGCATGCAAAGTGAATGGGTTGGGAACTAAATATCTGATTCAATAATAACATGCAAATACATAGTTATTTTTCTACCATAGTGATGATGTGGCATCACTAACTGAAGAGGTCGATGCAGTAAGTCTAGTTGTAATTAAATTAACTATTATAGGGCCCTATGGGATAAAAACTAGGCTTGTTGAAGTTTGTAAAATTGTAAACCCATAAAACTGAGAGCTTTATGATGCTGGGGGGGCACTGACAATCGATTGTGTGCATGGAACTAACCTTGAATCTACTTCTTTGGCTCTCAATTATTAAAATAATGTGCAACTTGTGTCAAACTCCTCTATAATATCAAAATTAAGTAATGAAATCTTTAAGATCTTGATAGCCTTAGCCATCAACCTTTCTTGTTATGCTTCTAAGCTTGTAAATTTAGCTACTAACATTTTTACCTTTGTTTTTCTATCTTTTGCAAAACTAACCAACTATAAGATTTCTTTGTTAGCTCTATAGATAGTGCCCTCAACTTCCCTTTTGAAATTTTTTATAGCTAATTGAAGAAGGTTTTCAAAATTAGGTCTATTAACTAGTTCTCCATTGGAGGTTATTACATTGGTAACCCTCATATTACCCTCATATTTGCCAAAATTTTCAATGCTTCACTCTCATGGCTGATAAAATGCTCCAACAAGGTTTTTATTTACTTGTGCCAATTAAGTGAGGCATCCCTTCTTGTAATTACATAATTTAAGCACCAAAAAGCGTCCATTTTGGTTATAAGATTCAACTAGTTAAAATAATTAACCCTAGAGAATTGAACCAAAAAATTCAATCTTCTTTCTAATTATTTCATTTGATTCAAATAAAGAACAATATTTACCCTATTATATTGGCTCCCAACCCCAAAAACCCTGACGTTATACAAAATTTTGTACAGGTTGGTGGTTATACTCTAGACATCAGCAATAATCTCCTGAGGTGCTTATATGATTTGTGTTTATTGCAACCTTTTCAAGGCATCCTCCTTATTTTGAGACATTTCCTTCATTGTTACCTCATTAGAATCCATAAAAGCACCAAAATTATCAATATACTATGTGGGGTCATTTGGATTTATTTTGGGCTTCTTTTTCAAAGGGAAAAGATTATCCTTTTGTTCAAACTCCACTTATTATTTTATCCTTGTATACATCACCTTCCTCTTCCTTACTCTTTTAATGTTCCCACTCTACTTATTAAACTGAGTGGAGACTGTAAGAAGTTTAGTCGTGACCAAATTTTGCCTTTCATCTCTAGCATCTTGCATTTATCTTACGCATTGGGTAACAATGAGTTCTCCCATTTCAAATTCTTGTTTTGGACCTGAGGAATGAGAAAATGGAGGAGTCATAGGAGGTGATATAATCAAACGCTGTGTTAAGGATGTACTTATTTGATTAAGAAACTAGAGGGGTGCTTGAAAAACCTTATCCCATGAAGATGTTTCCTTCATGGGGATAACTTCATTCAAGAATTTAGTCATACCTATGGTAATTTCTACAATCATTATAGTTGTTGGCATGGTCAATGGTTGTGACATGGGAAGTTCTAATTAGGATAACATTTTCATCGGGACTAGTGGCATCCAAGGATAAAAAATATAATAGTGACCAAATTTTCAAAATGGATTACTTTGGGATTCCTTATTAACTTTGGAGAAGAAGAAGGAATAATTAAATCAATAGTAGTATTAGTATAACTAAACAAAATAGCCCCAGGAATAGTTGCCAGTAAACTTATAGTTAGGATTTCAATACTATAAATTGAAGAAATAATAGAAGAGACTACATTTTTAGTGTTTTGGTTTTACTCTTGTATGAGGACCTATTGCTCTAGTATACTATCCAAGACTTTTTTCATTCTCTATTCTGCTAGACTCAAGGCTTTGGATCTTTCTAGCTTATCTTCTTCATCATATAGTTAATCATTCTTGGGATAGTCAACCAGAGATATCACATGTTTAGGATCTTCTTATTTTATTAGTTCCATGGCATAGACTACTTCCTTTACTTCCTCTTCCTCTTCTTCTTCTTCAAGAGATTCTCCTATGATTGGAAGACCAAGTGATTGTCTTTATTCTATTTACTTATCCTTGGAGGAAGTGGGAGAGTCTTTGTGCTTCCTCTAGTAAGTGAAGATGGGTGGAGTGGAAGGTGGATGAGATAGGGGGATAGTTATAGGAATAATAGTGGTAGGATGTATGACTAGAGGTGGTGGCAAAGGAATGATAGATGTGATGAATGGTGTTCACATGGTTATGGAGGGACCAAAACTTACTTGAGGAGACTTAGCAGATCTAGGAGAACCTGCAGTAGTAGGAATGGATAGGAAATTAGTCTATAAAACTTAGGGAGACTCCCTTGAGTGACTGTAGTGAGGGGTGGAAAAGGTGTCATCACTAAAGAGCTCTTTCTTTATTCCCCTGAATAAGTTGTTGGCCTATGCCCTATAGTGGCTATTTGCAAAGCCTGAATATTAGCTATCATTGATGTAGAAGGTACTTGGGGACCTAGGAAACCCCTTAGAATTTCCCTCCTAATTCAATGCTCTAATTCTCTTTGAATGCTAGATTCTTCTAGTTGTTCATCTATAGGCAATTTTGAAGGGGATGAAGGTCAATCATGTGGCTAAGTGTCATGTTTTTGAATTAGAGGCCACTAATGGTTCCATGTAACTTGTGCCTTCTCTTTAGTTACTTCAAGATCATATTGAAGGGCTTGAGCCAAAGCCATATATATTGACTTATTCCTCATTTTCATCCATACTTAATTATCATCATCTGTATTTAGAAAGATTATATGATGGTCATCATCCTCATGGCCATAGGAAACATGTACCTTCTTATTCTCCTTAAGATACATGAGATATCCCCTTACCTTGTTCCTTGGATCCCATCCCCTAAAATGTGTAACCTATAAACTGTATTGAGTTTTGGCCTTGCCAGCTTGAATAAAATGTGACCTGACCATGTATTACAGTTGCCCAATGCTTAAAGGAGTCTTGAAATAATATTCCAAATGCCTTTAACCTAATTATTCATCAATGTTATTATAAATTTGATATGTAATTTCTCGTTCCATTATATATTTTGTAACATGGCATGGTAGCAATAGGGGAGTTGTCCTTGCTCCTTCTACCCTGATGATAGTGATATCTACAACATACTAATAGTCTCCCATTTTGCCCAAGATTTTTCTTATATTATCAAATAATCTAGGCATTGAAGTGCCTTGTATGGCCTATAATATTTGGGGATAGACCTCCTCACATATCCTTTTAATTTAACTCTTTATATATATGCACAAACATAAAAGAATGGTCTTCACCTACCTTATTTTCTAAATACTCATTTGAGGGCTTCCATTCTTGACCATAGGGCTTATATACCATGCCCATAATTGCATCCAATAGGTAATACATCATGTTAAGGTTTCTATTAGTTTCCCTCTAATCATGGTGGAGCAGTTGTAATTTTAGTTTGGCACTTGTAATTTCCCCAAGTTCTACCAATTTGTTGTATGTCAAGAGTATATCCAACAATGTAACCCACTCAACCTGAACATATGTAAAACTAGGAAAGCCATACAATCTATTAGATAGGGCCATAGTTATCCTAATTCTAGGTCTAAATTTGATAAACCAATTGGATGAGATAGCCCCTTTAGGATTCACCTTCTAACCTTTATCAAGCCATTTCTTCAATTTTCCCTATATTTATTATGCTCAAGCCAAACATTGGTTGAGACCTAATTTTAAATGGTTTCAGAGCATAAGAGTCTAAGGTATCTCTCAAATTCCCTCCACTAAATGGAAGTGGTAGTATTTTTAAACTTCCTAACATGTAAAATATCTCCAAAATAGTTGAATTAACAAATAAAACTCTAAGCAGGCCAATGTTCAACTTTACTTCTAGTTTAGTTTATGCTTGGTAAAGGCCTTGCTCTTTGATAGGTATAAGATCATCTATTTATTGCTTATCCTTGGGATAAAGTTGGTCCTCAACAAAATATGGATTTACAAACTCCACCTCTTCCTAGAGCTTCGATCAGTGCAAAAAATTTAAAATCTAAAGTGCTCCTTTTGAATACAGTATCCATATATTTTGGTCCTCCTAAAATTGAGTAAGGAGAGGGATTGTAGACTTGCTCTATTTTGAAGAAGATGAAATTGGACTTCCTTACTTACTATAATTATCTTCATGAATTAATTGGTTCACTCTATGTTTGTTCACTGAAGAAACTAGGGCTTTCGGGACATTGGAGAGCTCAAAGATGCAATCACTTGATTGAGAAAGTAATGGAAAAGTGAAATCCCCTTTGTGTATATTTTCCATATATTGTTCCCAAGCATAAGTATTGAATACATTTTTTCACCATCAATGCAAATAATGAACTTTTATTTTAATTCCCATTTCAATTTAAACTTGTTACTCAATTTTGACAGGTTCATTCACTAGCCACATGGCAACACTTTAGTAAGCCTTTGATTCTAGTCATCACCTTTGAGATAGTTGTTGATTACTCATTGAGTGGTTCTTTTTTCATGTTTTTAATCTTTTATTTCCATACCTTGGTCGTATAATTTTTTTTAAATGATGCTTATTTAGTGCTCATCATGTTGTCTCTTTAACCTCCCATCATGTTTTATATGCTTTGTAGTTATTGGTCAACATGATTAAGCCACGTGTAATGACCTCAGGTATGTAGAGACTCAAGATGTCAGAGACATTACCACCTATTCATTTGAACTGTGTATGTCCTAAAAGATTTTAAGTAATGGAAGGCTAACACATGGAGTGATCTAGATGATCTGAGAAGTTTGGAGGCTCACAGCCTTCATACTTCATATTTTGACTATGGTTTGCCTTTTTTTGAAGTTGAGTTAGAATGATAATGTCCCAAGTGTTGGTTGATTAGGGTTCAGAAGCTTGGATCTATTAGACTATAAACCAAAGGTCTATTTAATCCTTTCAAGGTTCCATTTGACAAAAATACACTAAGTGTTTAATTATTCAAAACTACAAAATCTCAAAACCATTAGACTATTAAGGCTCAAGACCATTAAACTTTGTGGATGAACAAGTGAAGTCTCCACATTAACAGGTTCTCAAGAACACACCACATGGTGATTCATCAGAGTTTGGAAACTCAAAACACTTAGAATTGTGTCAAATTTTGAAAGCTCTATTAAAATTAAAATGTCACCCATTGACTTTCAATAGCTCAAGATCATTCAAAGACTTAGAAACTTTATAAAAGCTCAAGGCTCTAGGTGATGCAAGAACTAAGCATGTTGAAATCTCATGTAACATACATGAAGCTTGATCATGGATAGTTAATAAATCCTAAAAATGATCCTACAATCACATCAAATATACCCAAAACAAGGATGATGAAAGATTAATACCATTAGTTTGTAATTTGTAGCATCAGTTTTTAAAAGACTCATGAAAATCGACGGTGCAAAATAATATAAGATACTAATACAACCTTTGATTTTCATCATTTAAATTATTGTAAATTTTGACTTAATGAGAATAACCTTAGACCGTGAATAAATAAAAATCAAATTATGGACATCTAAGGTTCATGGATTCCCCAATTAAATATTTTACAATAATGGGTCCCCATTTAAATTTCAAGAAATGGGGTGTGTGTGTTGGGGGCATAACATAAGGTTTTTATGTTTTGGGTTTTGGATTTAGAGTTTGGATTTATTTGGTTTATGGGTTTAGGTTTTGTGTTCAAATATCATTTCATCCACTTTTTAGTCTATTACCTTCTTCTTCCTCACCCTTTCTATGGTGTCGATTTGTTTGTCAAAACAAGTGCTCACTATTGGTAATTCTATGATAATAAGGCCTTGTTTATCCTTTTTCCTAACTTGAGAATATTTTACCCAATGGGGAACCATAATATCCACTCCTTAAACTTGTTTAATGGTCTCTTCAGATGTATGAGGTGGATTGATACTTGGGGGTAGCATTGAGGCACTTATTTAGATAGGAAAGTGGAGAGGGGGTTGGGTAGAACTATTAATGCTTGCATCATTCCTCTGTGGTGTGGTCTCCACCATGTTTTTTATTTTTCTTGAATTTATTGAAATGGTAAAAGTGGAGGCATGAATGGGAGTGGGTTTTGGAAATGAAAGTGCTAGTTTAGGGTATGACATTGAAAGGGAAGGTGGCCTTGAAGGGTATGGCCAAGCAGTTCATGTGCAAAGGTTAAAACCTTTTTACCCTATGTTACAAATGCAAAGGATGAACTTAAAATCATGGGATTGGTGACCTAAATTAAACTATTAATGTTTCCTTCAGTACGGATTATTGGTTTTGAGTCTTCATCAGAGTCTAGTGCCTTATCCTCTTGCTTATCCTCTTCTTCTAGTAGTTATATGCTTACGGATTCAACCTATTTTGGTTCTATTTATTATGACTCTTCCACTTCAATTATCTCAACCTGAGCCTTTTTATCCACATCTTATTTTGATTCTCCTAATATTTTATTACCTCCATATTCTTACCCTTCATATTCCTCACAAAGAGGATCCCTTTAGCAAATACACCAGTTTTGGGTCTTTCTTCTTTTTGCACATCCTTGAGAGAGGCTGGAGGTGTTTTAGGATTTCTTTCATAAAAAAGGGTTATTTTTTAGAAGAGGGGAGTTGGTTACCCTGAAGTGGGTGGAATTGGAGGTAAAATGGCAACAATAGTGGTAGGAAGGGGAATTGACCATGAAATAGTAGTAGTGGGAACAGTGGTAGATGGAAATAGAGACATTATTATAGATGCCATAGGTGGGGATATAATGGGAGTTATCCCAACAACTATTATGACTAAGGAATATGGTTTTAATGAAGGATATTGAGGGGAAGTATGAGGTGAATTTATCACAAGATGACCTTGCACAAACTTAGGGAGACTCACCTATGTAATTGTGGATAGTGAAAGGAAAGGTGCCCAAGAAAGTGTGTTGGTATGTCCACCTAAAGGAGATGGTGCCTTCACTTATGCAGTGGTTTTATATATCTACATTTTGGCCACTATTTGAGGATTTAGAATATTCTTTCTTATCTATGGGTCACTCTCCCTTTGAGAACTTAGCTTCTCAAATGGTCCAAGCTCCTCAAGTGAAGCATGAGCTTCAGTTCATTGTGTTGGAGGTTGAGACTAAGGTTGGATTTGTTGGTGTTCAGAGAGCAAAAGTACCTTTCAAACACATCCCCATAAATATATGCTACTACATTTTTATGTAATATATAATGCATATAGTTCCCATACATATCATTGGCCAAAATATCACTCATGGTTGAGTAGATTGAGAATTATTCTTAAATGCAAAACTGGATGGGTGATCTAGGGTTTGGTCTACCTAGAGTAACCCTCTCGTGTTAATTTGATGTATGAGGCCCATCCTAGATACCTGATTGGAGTTTCTCCTAGTGTAATTGAAACTATGTGATTGAGGAATGTGTTCATGTAGAATGAAGTCTCAAGTTAACTATAAATTGATGTCAAAGTTGAATACGAACCAACTATTTTACTATGCATCACGTGATTATATTGTCAATTGATGGATTTATTGTAGTCAAGCACACAAATGTATATAGTTATTTGTGATCGATCACTCTCTAATATTTATTTAAATACTTATGGTTTATGGTCCCTTTTTCAAGATCTTATACTAGAATATATCACTCTAATATCAAAAAACACTAGAGGAAAGCAATTCAGTCACCCAATCTAAGAGTTGAGTGAATCCCATAGTTGAGCCAATCGTAGATGTAGCCATCAATGGAAAATATTAGTGGGATGGTTGATTCCACCTATTTATGGGCATTAAAGGATATGGATTTAAATTCATTAAGAACCTAGATCTATAGCATAGTAGATCATCAAATAGATAGATAGATAGGCAAACACCAACATCTAGAATCAAATATAATATAGCTAATAAATTCCAACATCTAAGCATGGTACCCACTATACGTAAGAATGGTTTTTTAGCATGAGAGATAATGATACTTGGACATAATCTACTACATGTGTATATTTTGCTTTCATTATGATAATATATTCATATGTGAAATGGTTCTTAATATATATTTATTACTTGTGAACCCTAATAAATTAAGGTGTTTAAAAAAATACTTCAAAAAATACTAGACGTTATCTTAGTAATAGGTGGTGTTTAGGGGTTCCCTTATGCATACGAGACATAATGTGCTTAAAAAATTATAGGAACCCTACCCTAACTCTAACCCTAACCTTAAACCCTAAAACCTAAACCCTAAACCCATAAACCCCAAAAGCCCAAACTCAAAACACCAAACCTAAAACCATAAACCCTAAATCCAAAATTTTTAAACCCTAAACACTAGACATTAGATCATAAGCCCTAGACCAAGACATAAGACACAAGACCTAATATGCAAGACCCTAACTTCATTCCCTAAAACCTTAAACCCTTAAACATACAAAAACTTAATCCTTAACCCTAAACCCTAAACTCTAAAATCTTAAAACATAAACACTAAACCCCATAAACATTAAACCCAATACTCTTACCCCATAAACTAAACCCTAAACCCCATAACCCTAAAATCATAAACCTAAAAACCCAAAAGCCTTAAAAAATAAAATCATAAAACCCTAAACCCTAAAACATTAAACCCTACAACTGCAAAGCTTAAAACATAAAACCATAAACCATAAACCATAAAACATATAAAAAAAATGACAAACCCAAAACCATAAACCCCTAAATCCAAAAACTCCAAACCCTTTAATCCTTAAATCCTATACCACTCTAAACCCTAAAGCCCAAACTCTTAAACCCATAAACCATAAATGTTAATCCTAAACCATAACACCATAAAACACTAAACCCTAAACACATAAACCCCAATCCATAAACTTAAAACCCTAATAACTACACTAAACCCTTAAACTATAAAAGCCTAAACCATAAAACTATAGACCCTAAACCTCAAACCCCTAACCCACAAACCCTTAAACCCTTACTATAAAACCCTAATCCTTAACACTTAAATCCCAAACCCTTAAAAGTAAAACCCTAATCCATAAAATTATAAAAAACTCTAATCATAAAACCCTAAAATATTAAAACTTAAGTGGTAAAATATAAAAACCATAAAAACTAAAGTCCATAATGATAAAATTGATTCAACATAATTTTTAAGCCTTATTTAATTGAGTAAAATTTGGGACAGTAAGGGTCAATGAGAGAGTGATTAGGGATGAGGAGGGATGAGGATTAGGGATGATGATAGAGTGACTACATATGATGAGGTAGTGATTTAGGATGATGAGGGCCAATGAGGGAATGTTTAGGGATGAGGAGGTATGAGGAGGGATTGGTTAAGTATGATGAGGGATGATGAAGGTTGATGAGGGAGTGATAAGGGATGATCAGGGAAAATGAGGGATGATGAAGGAATGACTAAGGATAATGATAAATGATGAGGGTTGATAAAGGAGTGATTATGTACGATGAGGACCAATGAAGGACTGATTAGGGAGAAGGAAGGATGAGAAGGGAGTAATTAGGGATGATGAAGGATGATAAGGGATGATGATGGAGTGACTAGGGATGATGCAAAAATGATTAGGGATGACGAGGGATGATTAGGGATGATTAGGGAGTGATTATGGATGATAAGGTAATGTTGACCATTTTTGGCCCACATACTAAAGCTTTAAAGAGGACTCAACATGGAAAAGATGAAGGATCTGAGTAAGTCTTCATGGTTTTGAGCATTCACAAGATCAAGCACCAGTTTAAGCCCAAACCTAGAAGATTTCACAGACTAAAAGGGCTCAGTGCAAAATCTCTTATTCGACTAAGTCTTTACTTATTCATTCTTTTGGAATCTATATGGAGACTAAGTGAAAGGTAAATTCTTTCAATCCTACCTTTAAGCTAAGTTTTAGTTTCCTTTTAGGAAAATTGTTTGCATAACTTTCTTGAAGGAATATTTTCTTTTCGACTAGGTGTTCTTTCTTCAGGATTTTTTTGCCTAAATTTTTTCTTCAAATATAAAGAAATTGTTTCAAACATTTTGTCTGAAATAATTTCTAAAAGGTAATTTTTAGTTCCTCAAAGGAAATGGCACTTACAAAATTTTGAAAGATATCTTTTCTAGGGGAGAAGGTTCTTTTCAAGAAGCTGAAGGCCACTTATTTTTTTTCAAGGGCATTTCCAAAAGGAAAAAGGTTCATTTCAAAACTCTGAAGGATATTTTTATTAGGGAATGGCCTAGTTCATTTTTTTTTAAGGATTTGTTTCTCAGGGAAATGGTCCATTACAAATTTCTAACGGTCTAAAATGGAAAAGTGAAAGGGTTTTTCTCAACTAGAAGACCCATTTTGAAATTGCCAAATGGTTCACTTTCCATTTTTTGAAGGGAATTTGTTGAGGAGAAAAGGTCCAAAAAAGATTGGTCTGAAAGGAATAAGTTTGAAAAAATTATCAAAGTCAAAGATCCTGCAAACTTATTTCTTTAGGCAAAAGGTTTCATTACAATTTTATTGAAGACCTAATCATTTTTGGAAAATTGTCTGCATTACAAAAGTCTGAAATAATTAGGCCAAAGTCAAAAGGTTGAAGCAATTTTATAAAGGAGACATTTCCTTCAGGAAAATTATTTGAGATAATTTTTTTTAAGGTAGATTTCTTTTAGAACTTTTATCCCAAAGCAAAAGACCTTTTCAAAAATATCTAAGGGTACTTTTCTCGACAAAAGGGGACCTTTTCAAGTTCTAAAAGGCATTCTCAAATTTATAAAGGGATTTATCAATAATGCCAAGAGATAATTTCCTTTTGAAAAGGTACTTTTCAAAATTGTTGAAGGGTATTTTTCTTTCGAGAAGGGCACTTCTCAAAACCCAAAGGGTCCTTTACTTTCAAGGAGGATGTTTTCAATAATTCTGAGGAGACATTTGAAAAAACCCAAAGGAAACTGATCAAAGGAAAAAAAACCTATGGGAAAGCACCTGAAAGGATTGAGATGTTTGTGCTAGTGTCAAAGTTCAAGCTCAGGAAATAGCCATTGGGATTCAAATATTCCATGATGGGCCTACAAATGTAGCCATTTGGATTTGAAAATCCTAAAACATTTGTGAAGACATCAAATATGGGTCTCATAAAATAGGCCTTTTATACCTAATAAAGATCAAAAGAAGCCACAAAATCTATAGATTGACATCAACTCAAATAGATACATGAAAATGAATATCCTTAGATTGGTTTTCCATCTATAGGAAAGATCTGGTCTAGTTTTCAAATCAAGAGCTAGTATACATAATTAATGGAGAGACCCTCATCCTTCGACGTGGCCATCATCTCTAACAAATAGCCCCTCAATGTAGAAGGAGCATGGCTCGGTCTAGATTCAAAGATATGGGGATTTCATCCTTATACATACATGACATGCAAAGTGAAGGAGAATGCCAAGTTTCTAATGCAAATATCAAATCATTCACACTTGGCAGAGACATGCAATTACCTTCAACATGGCTCTCTTAGCTCCAAAAAAGGGAGACTTATACGCATGAGGGGCTTGAGGAGATTTGCAGTGATCTTGGACAATTTATATCATGGTCAAGGTAGTTGCATGCTTTGAATGTAAAAGAGCTCAAGGACAATAGTGGTAGATGCAGCCTTTTATGACCACCCTATCTATTTTCTTATGCAATCACCCTCTTCTCTCATCCCTTTCTACTATATATAGAGTCTTTTGAGCTAAAAAATGGATCCCTCGACTGGCGATAGAGTTACTTTATCAAATTGCCTTGTAACACTCTCTTGAAGTAATAAGATAAACTTTTTTTATTCTAGTTTGGAGTGAAGTGTGCATTATTAGGGCTTTAACTTGCAGAATG
Source organism: Torreya grandis (assembly GCA_037957365.1). Classification (NCBI taxonomy): domain Eukaryota; kingdom Viridiplantae; phylum Streptophyta; class Pinopsida; order Cupressales; family Taxaceae; genus Torreya; species Torreya grandis. The sequence goes on along the minus strand of JARHVA010002219.1, from coordinate 1,884,087 downwards.
TATGTCTCTTTTCATCATCTGTGAATCCTCCATGCACCTTTCTTCAATTATTTTATTTCCTTACAAGTTGTGTGAAGTGTTAGACATTGGTGCCTTCTTGAAGTGTCACACATTTATAGTGTCTCATATAGACCTATTTCTTTCTATCCATAAAACTGTATGGTTTCCCTTTGACCTCCATGCAAATACTTATGCTTTTGGTCTTGAGATAGGATTCAATTAGTCTATGTCTTGATTAAATTCATTAGTATTCATTAAGTTTTCCAAGCTGAAAGTGGATCATTCCATATTTAGTGAATTACCATCCTTAGCTTAGATTCCCATTTCATGTTATCTTTCTCTCCCTTTTCCTTAGTCAACAGTAGATTATAGTGTGGGAAAGAAGCCAAATTAAAGCATCTGAGAAGCTAGCCTCATTAAAAATCCTAGAGGTTTAACCTCACTACAGGATACCTAAAACTTGAGGTTGTTCCAATATTATTGTTGGGAGTGAGAGAGCCTGAAAAACTCTCCCATAACGATGCAATTCTAGCTACAATAGGTACATCGAGGGCTAATGAGGGTGTGATTAGGGATGATTATAAGTGATGAGAGATAATAAGGGAGTGATTAAGGATGGCAAGGGATGATGAATGTTAATGAAGGCATGACTAAAGATGATGAGTGATAATGAGGGATAATGAGGAAGTGAATAGGAATGATTAGGTATGATAAGGGTCAATGAGGGTATGATTAGGGACAATGAGGGTCAATTATGGAAGGATTAAGGATGATGAGTGATGATGAGGGATGATGAGGGAGTGACTACAGATGATTAGGGATAATGAGGGTTGATAAGGGAGTGATTACAAATAATAAGGGATGATGAGGGATGAAGAGGGATGACAAGGGAGTGACTAGGGATGATAATGCATGATGAGGGTTGATGAAGAGTGATTATGGATGATGAGGGACAGTAAGGGCTAATAAAGGAGGGATTATGAGGTTTGATGAGGGAGTGATTAGGGATGATGAGGTGAAAGAAGGGATGATGAGGGAGTTACTAGGGATGATGAAGATCAATAATGGTGTGATTAAGGATAATGAGGGTAGTTGAGGGAGTGATTAATATGATGAGGGATAATGAAGGTGGATTATGGAGTGTCTAGATTAAAGCAGTCAAGTCATGCATGGGTGAGATTATAATTGAAGCATGCATGGATTGATTGATCTATTTAACATTTACTTTTGAGTGAATGGTATATTTTTAGGATGCCTCTTTAATGGTGTTTTGATTGCTTCTATTCCCAATTAAGTTTACTAGGGTGATTAGATACATTCATGTCAGGTATGAGTGACCATATCATGACTAAAGGTAGATGTTATGTATGAGTGACCACATACCTACATACAATACTAGGTATGTGGTAGATGTCATGTATGAGTGATCATATCATGACTACAAGTATACTACAATCTGCATGCTACATGCCAATCATTTATGCATATCAATAGACCCATTAATCTAAAATCCCATAAATTGTTTAAGAATTCATCTCAAATCTACCTTCAAGCCTTTTTCTCAATCATCCCTTGTCACCCCTGTTGACGCTTGTATTTTCACCCTTGAGAAGATGCTTAGTTCTCCTCATCCAAGTGGTACAATGGAATCATCTCTCTTACTATGGGTGATAATTCTATTGAGATGAGTCTCTAGATTAGGGGCTAGCTCCCCTTGATACACCTTGAAACTCTTTCTAAACTAACAATTGTTAATGAAAAGGGAGAAGGAAAACAACTAGGAAAATAAGTGGTGATGCACCAATATTTGATATCCTCTTAAGACTGAAACCACTACTTAAAGATAAACAATGGTGTTTCACACAAAGTCACAACAAATACATTATTGCATCAATATTTCATAAGTTAAATTCAGGAAGTTATTTGACATTTAGGAGGGTGATGAATGATTCTACAAAGAGAGTACACATATATCACTTCTAAGACATTTATACACTTAGTAAAGAATGCTAACAGAGACCTGCAACATCATCTTCTTTGCACATTAATAAGTGACCATAGATTGATATGCTATAAAACAACCTTTTCACTAGTCATTATCAACAAGATTCAAACTTATACTCAATAGTGCAATGTAAAAATGGTGAAATCACTTGTATATTTCTTCAAGAGTTACTAGTACAAATCTAGTCAGAGTTTTACCATAACCAGTAGAGGCTCCTCAATGAATAGAATGAATACATATATATAGCCTTGAGAAAGAGATCAAGCAAAGGGAAGTCTAAAAATGATTCAGACATGTGTCAACTTAAGAATGGACTAGTTACACTACATTTTGTAAGATGTTTTCTTTCCAGTTATGCCAACAGAATCAAGATGCTTTGAACTATGTTTTACCATAAATGGGTCCATTGGTTGGAAATTCTTTTGGATGTTAGTTGCTCCTTATTAGCTTGACGAGCTGTGAAATGGTATAACAACTCACCTCATCGACCTACCTATTTCTATTTTCTTGTGCACATATGTTTAGTATTCGACCATGTGTCACTTCCATATTTATTTTCAGGTTCCCACCAAACTCCTTTTAAACTCCAACATCCATTTTCATAGTTTGAAGTTGACGTCCTGCAGGCTGTCACTCCTTTGATTGTATCCCAATGGCTAATTTTTTTAGTCTAAGATTGAGGTTTTTTGGGCCATCACCTTTGGTATTTTCTTTGAAATTTTTGTTTCCTATTTTATTTTAAACAATTTGTTCATGGCCACCTTTCCTTCTTTTCTTTTGGCTTTTCTTCCTTGGTCTTTTATGCCCTTTGGAAATTTTGCAAACAAAATGTCTAAAAGAAATGGACTTTGGCTCCTTTTGAATTTTTTAAAAGAATTATTTGGACAATTTTATTGAAATAATTCTTTTAGACTTCTTGAAATGGTCTTCCCCTTTGAAAAATAACCCTTTGGCACTTTTACAATGGTCTATCTTCCCGCGGACCTTCTTGAAGATACCCTTCGGAAAGGTGTCACATACCCTTCAGGAATTTGAAATCGTCTACCCTTTCCCCAAAATAGTCTTTTAGAAATTTTGTAAAAGTCTCTTCAAGAAATCAAAAGTGTCCTTTCAGAAAGGCAAGTGTCTTTTCAAGAAAAATGAAATGATCCTTTGAATAAAATGACCCTTCGAAAGAATGTCAGTGTCCTTCAGAAAACCTGCAATTATCCTTCATATTTTTGGAAATGGTCCACTTAGCCTCAAAGATACCTTTAAAAAAAATGTAAAGTTCCTTTTTATCTTGAAAGAGCCCTTTGGGAAAGTTAAAGTGCCTTTCAAAAAATTACAAGCACCCTTCATAAAAGTTGTGCAAACAATTTGTCTAAAAGAAAATACTTAAGAGAAAAGCTTCAGACAAAAAGTTTGAAAGAATTCGGTAAAACCTCCAAAAGAAACACTTGAATAAAACCTAAAATAAATCTTCCTTGAATAAAACCCAAAATAAATTGAACACGTAGTCAAAACAAAAGACCCGAAGGCTTAGCAAATGACCAAAACAAACTATTTGAAGCAAAGACTTGTGCATTTGTAATGGGTTTTATATAGGATACCTCTCTTGAATGAAAGTTTAATTACTGAGTCCAACCAAAGACATGGATAGGTGATTGAATAGATAGGAGTGCCCAATTTTGGCTTAAAAGACCAAAATTTGGTCAACAAATTAGTGACTCACAAGGGTAGTGTGCCTGCTACACAGATTAGACCAGTAACCTATATAGCCATTGGGCATGGAGTTAATGGATATCTTGAATATTAATAATAAATAATTTTCCAAAAAAAAACACATGGAAACACACCACACAACAACAAGACCATGCAAAGACAAGGACAAACTCACTCATGTGCATAAGCACTTAGGGAACACAAGAAAAAAATAGGAAATTATGTACAATAAAAATAAGAGAACAATTAATAAAAATGCTTTAAATATATTCCATTAACAGGGATATGCAACTCCTCTCCATCCAACTTTGAATGTTGAAAATAATTGTGTTGTTAGCATTATTTGATCACATATGGGCCACTTCACAAAGCATCAAACTTTGTGTGGTTTCTAGGCTTGGCCCTATATTCATCCCATTTTAGGATAATGTCTCCTTCCTTGAAGCTCCTTGGCATGGAATTCCTGTCAAAATATTGTTTTGTTTGTTTCAGTGAGTAGTCATGGTGTGCATAGCTTGATCTCTTGTTTCTTTAAGCTCCATCAACTTACATAATCTGACCTCCCTACTATCATTCTCCATCAATTGTAGCTGATAGGTGAGGTCTAAAGCTAGTAACTCAAGTGAGATACGAATCCTAGGTTTCCTTCCATACACAAGTGTGTATGGTGAGTTCTCAATTGCTCTCTTTGGGGTGATCCTATCATCCCAAAGGGTTGTCTTCAACTTGGTATGTCAAGTCCTTTGATTATCCTCCATTGTTATCTTTATGACCCTGATCAAGTTCTTATTTATGGACTCAACTAGTCCATTCCCTTGGAGGTAATAGTTGCGGGAGGTGCTAAGGTAAATTCCATGCTTTATATCCCATTCACTTGTTCTTGCTCTTAAGAAGGCTAGTGCATTATCTAAAATGATTATTGAAGGAGATCCAAATCTAGGTACTATACTTTCATAAAAATCAAGGACTAAACTTTCATTAGCCTCTTTCAAAGATACAGCCTCCACCCATCTCATAACATAATTAGTGGCAGTCAACACCCACTTGTGACCAGCACTAAAAGGAGGATTGATCAAACCTATGAAATCCAAACCCCATTGCATGAACAGTTTCTCAATCTGGATTGGATGAAGGTGCAATGCAGCTAGCTTTTGTTTGCCATCAAAAAGAGCACACTTTTGGCTTTTCTATACCCAAGTATGGGTGTCCTTGAATAGGATGGGCCAAAAGTAACTAGCTCTCATTATCTTGGTAGTTGTGATTCTTAGAGCAAAGTGACCACCAACTGGTTCATCATGGAACTCATGCAATACTTTGTCAATCTATTTTGAATCAATACATCTCAACAACACACCTAAAAAATATTTCCTAAATAGTAATCCATCAACCAACACATAGGGAATGGATTGTAGCCTAAAGTACCTCCTTTTGGAACTATCAAGACCTTGTGGATGCTCACTGGTTTGAAGGAAATGAATCATGTCTTGTGTCCAAATCCTTATGGTTAAAGGTACAGCTACTATAGGGTCATCATGGAGTACCAAAATAGTTTATTTTTTTTCTTTCAATTCAGAAGCAAGATGCTCACATAATCCTTTTCCTTTTACTAACTTGGTTATCTTAATCTCCATGTCATATTCCATCACTTTGGTGATCCAACCTGCCCTTTTCTCATTCAAATCTCTGCTCAATAGAAAATATTTCACACCAAGATGACGCCCAAAAATATGAATCTTGTTATTAGATAACATATGTCTAAATTTCTTTAAGCTCCTTATAATTGAAAGCACTTGATTCTCTACATATGTATATCTTGTCTCATAACCTTCTAGACCTTGACTGAAGAAGGCAATAGGTTGTTCTATATTTTCATTATTAGCTTGAGTAAGCATGGTAGAGATTATCTTTTCATTCTCAAAAGTATACAGGTTAAAATCCTTGGAGAAGTTAGGACTTGCAAGAGTAGGAGCCTGGGCAATGGTTGCTTGACCTCTTCAAAACTTTATTTTCTCCTTCATATCCAAGTGAATGTCTCATCCTTCCTTAGCATAGATGTTAAGGGCTTGACCATTTTATAAAAATCAAGAATGAACCTCTTAATGAAATTGATCTTATGAAAGAAACTTTGTAGACCCTTCTTATGTTTAGGCAAAGATAATGCCAAGATGGTACTTACCCTTTTACGATCAATAGACAGACCTTTCTTAGAAATAATGTGGCCTAAAAATTTACCTTCATAAATATAAAAAATACACTTCTTTGAATTTATAGAGATCCCAAACTCTTTACACCTTTCAAAAATCTACCTTAGGTGCTTCAAATGGTCTTTTGCTTCCTTGGAGAAAACTGTCACATCATCAAGATACACCAATATAATGTCATTGATCAATCCTTGGAAAGCCATATCCATTATACGTTTAAAAGTAGATCCAACATTTGATCATTCAAATGGAATATTCCTATAGGAATATATGCCCCATTTGGTGGTGAAGGTTGTCTTGTACTGGTCACTTTCTCTTACCAAAATTTGATTATATCCAGAATAACCATCTAACAGAGAAAACCTCTCACTACCTGCTACCACTTGCATAATTTGTTCCATGGAAGGGAGGGGGTAATGATCTCTCAAAGAGACTCTATTTAAGTCCCTAAAATCCACACACAACTTGATTTCCCCCTTTTTCTTTCTAATAGGGACTAAGTTGGCTAGCCAAGAAGAATGCTTGATGGGAGAGATGATTTTAAACTCAATCATTTTAGTGAGCTATTTCCTCATGAGAGGCTCAATATTGGGATTGATTGGCCTTTATCTTTGTTTGATGGGTTTGTAATTTTCATCTAGATCTATAGTATGTTGAGCTAAGCTTGGGTCAAAACCCTTCAAATCACTATACCCCCATGCAAAAATATCACTAAATTCCTTGCATAGTTCAATGAAATCATGCTTCTCTTGACTAGTGCATACCTTTCCAAGAGAAAGTAACTTATCTTTGAAGATCTCTACCATTTCAAAGTTCATTTTCTTGGTTGACATGCTTACCTTCTCCTTCTTGAGCTGGTCATCCTCATTGAATATGATTTCAAGACTCACTAGGCCTTTGGGAAGCTTGTTAGACTTCAGCTGAATAATTTGCCCTCCATATTGTTGTTGAAGCTTGGACTGATTATTTGTAGGAAACTCAACTTCTTCTTGTAGGAAGAGAGATATATACTGGTCACTATCAAAAACTTTCCAATTGGTGACATTGTCTAGTATAGAAGGTCTCATAATCACCTTTAACTGAGGTTGATTCTTGTCTTCTCTTATGCCTTTTGGAAAATCAAACTGAGCTCCAATTATTACTAGCCTTTTAACATGTTTTTTATCTTCTATTGAGATAGAATTTATGTTAAATGCCATGCAGTCTTATACAAGGTCCCAAACTCTATGTTTGTAATACTTGAGCAAGGAGTTCTTGGTCATATTTTTCCCTCTAACTTGATTGACAATGAGTTCGCTATCATCGAACACTTGTAATTATTTGATACCTCTTTTCCTTTCCCACTCTAGGCCATGAATGTGGGCCTCATATTTAGTTACATTACAAGTATAAGAGAATTGAAGTTTGAAAGTTGAAAAATACCTCTCTTTTGAAGGTGAAACTAGCATGCCTCCACCACTTGCCCCAATCTTGCTTCTAAATCCATCATAGAAGAGCTGCTACAAGCCATCAAATCTTCATTTGACTTCATCAAATTAGGCATGAAAGAATCCTTCTCATGCATATAATATACTCCAAGACCAGATTCTTCAATAAACTTTTATGGATCAGGCACATAGTTACATCTCCCCACTCATCCAGGAACAAATCAGAAACTCCTTCAAGGGAAGATGATGGAGATTGATCAATGTGAAACTCCTTTTCATCAATGATAGCATAATTAACATTTGTTACCTTAGGTGAATATGGTTCCAAGTGATATTTATGAATAGGTTCTGACTCAATCTTCACCTTAGTGTCATACTTTGTTCTAAACACCATGTAGGACCAGTTAGACACCAAGTATCCACCAATTTTGGATGTGAAGTCTCTTGACAATCAAAGAGAAAAATAGGAAGGTAAATCTTCTACTACCATTTAATGAGGAATTTAAAAGGTAGGAAAATCATGAAGGATCAAGTTTAAACCTTTCACAATACCCAAAGTCTTGGTTGGTGATCCGTCTAATTACAAAACTCCTTTGGTCATTGGCTTGTATCTGATGCTTAGCTTATCTACTATGCATTTTGGCATAACTGATGTGCTTCTCCATTATTTATGATGTAATTATGAACCAATAAATCACCAATAATTAAGAATAGGTATAAAGGAGTCTTCTCATCTTTCTTCGCCTGATCATTTATAGATTAATTTTCATTAACCAAAACTACATTGTCACGATGGTGTAGCTTGTGTACCAAGTCCATATAATTCCTTTTGGAGCATATCTTTCTACCTTGGTAATGATACAGAATCCCATAATGAGATGTTCATATGAAGCTTCTTCATCTGGTGCACAACATTAATGGAAGGATTACTTATCTTGGGGTTCTCTTTATGAACATTTGCACTTTGTGATGTAGCTTCTAGAGGTAGGGTTGTAGTAGCTGTCCTAAAATTTGGAATCCTCTAATTTTCTTATGCTTTAGGAGTTGAATTATGTCCTCATCCCATCTAAACTAATGTAAGAGTCAAAATGGGTCCCTGATTGGTTCTATTGACTTCTTCAACGGCCATTTTCTTTAATCTAGTGTTGGCAGCCACACTAGCATTCTAATTGCTTATATTCCCCACATAATTAATGGCATAAAACCCACCATCCAAATGATTCATGAGAGTGGAATCAGTCTTAGGTTATCCATTTTCTAATCCACCTTGCATAGGTCCTTCAAAATCTTAAGTTTGGAAAGATTGGTTGCCTTGCATTACCATGCCTTGATTGTGCATCTCATTTGCATAAGCAACATGCTCTTCGCCTTTCAAAACAAGAGTAATTGGGCAGTTCTTGGACCAAATTGTTTAGAATGGGAAAAAGGGCTTTGGAAGATGAGGGAACACTAGGATTATAAATTTGATAAGGCTTGGCATGGATGATTTGACCTTGTCCTTGTGCATTACCTTGAAAAGGAGGTTTATTTGTTTGTCCAAATTGATTGTAGGACTGATAAGGCCTATAGTTTTGGGCTTGTTACCTTTTGAGAGCAACCAATTCATTAGTAAAACTTTGAAGTAGTATTTTTACTTCATGTATTTCATTGGTATGGGCAATGGCATATTTTTCTTGACCAGGCAAAGGAGTTAAAGTGGGAAATGCACTTTGACTAGGAGAATGAAAATAAAGGAACAGTGGCATTGGAGGTCTAGGAGCTATCTCTCTTGCATGGACTAGAAAATTCTTAGCATTTATGGCTATTTCATAGGCCAAAGTAAGTGTATTTCCACCCATAGACTAAATCATCATGGTAATGTCACTATTCAATGCTTTCAAGTAGTACAAAAATACATAATTTGCATTTGGCCTTACAAGAATTGGGATTTTATCCCAAGTTTTTTGAATCCTAGTATTGAAATCATGCATTAATTCATGTGGCACCCTCTTTATTATGGTCAATTGCTCAGCTAGATATAAGTGATCACTCTTTTCCCCAAACATATCAGTCAATAGGGTCCCCAACTCATCCCATGAGCCAATAGAATTTGCAGGTAGGGTCCCATACCAGTCCAAAAATTTTCCTTTGAAAGACAAGGCTAACAACCTAATAGGTACATTTTCTTGGGTGATATTGTGGATATTAAAAAAAATTGCTATGTTCCTAATATGTTCAATGGCAGTAATTGGACCATCTCCACTAAAATATGGGGCACTTTTGAGAGCAACTCCTAGGATTTGATCATATAGGGCAAGCTACAAGGGAGATACCCCCTAAAAAGGCACAAAAGGTTATCTTCTAGACATTTTGGGAATAGGACTATGGATGTTAGGAATAGAATGCAATACAAAAATGGAAACATTAAACACAAAACCTCTTTTTTAAGGATGATTATTTACAAATCTATACCTTTTGGTGGAATATGGAGGCAATTCCACAAACTCAAAGTGTATACCTTTAGCAGCAGACCTAGTGGTCACTTTTGGCATGGAAAGAAGGATTGATCATTAACCAAAGACTTGAATTCTTCAAATGGAGTCCCCAGGTACTGAATGTAGATGCTTCTTTTTTTGTAATCATGTCAAGACCAACACTAATCTTGAATAATCTTTTCGGACTTAGAGTCCCATTGAGCATGCCAAAAATTGTTGACACTTGGATTTGCACCCTTGAGAAGATGCTCAGTTCTCCTCATCTAATCGATATAATAGAATCATCTCTCTTGCTGTGGGTGATAATTCTGTTGAGATGAGTCTCTAGATTAGGGGCTAGCTCCCCTTGATGCACCTTGAAACTCTTTCTACACTAACAATTGTGAATGAAAAGGGAGAAGGAAAAGAACTGGGAAAATAAGCAGTGATGCACCAATATTTGATATCCTCATAAGACTGAAATTGCTACTTAAAGATAAACAAGGGTGTTTCACACAAAGTCACAATAAAGACATTGTTACATCAATATTTCATAAGTTAGATTTAGGAAGGTATTTGATGTTTAGGAGGTTGATGAATGATTATACAAAGAGAATACACATATACCACTTCTAAGACGTTTATACACTTATTAAGGAATGCTAACAGAGACCTACAACATCATCTTTCCTGCACATTGGTAAGTGACCATAGATTAATGTGCTAGAAAATAACCATTTCACTAGTCATTATCAACAAGATTCAAGCTTATACTCAATAGTGCAATGTGAAAATGGTGAAATCACTTGTATATTTATTCAAGAGTTACTAGTACAAATCTGGCTAGATTTTTACCATAACCAGCAGAGGCTCCTCAATGAATAGAATGAATACATATATATAGACTTGAGAAAGAGATCGAGTAAAGGGAAGTCTAAAAATGATTTAGACATGTGTTAACTTGAGAATGGAATAGTTACACTACATTTTATAATATGTTTTCTTTTCAGCTATGCCAACAGAATCAAGATTCTCTGAACTATGTTTTACAATAAATGGGTCCATTGGTTGGAAATTCATTTGGATTTTAGTTGTTAATTATTGGCTTGCGAAGTTATGAAATGATATAACAACTCACTCCATCGACCTGCCTATTTTTGTTTACTTATGCATATATGTTTAGGATTATACCATGTGTCACTTCCATATTTGTTTTTAGGTTCCTTCCAAACTCCTTTTAAACTCTAATAGTTATTTTCATAGTTTGAAGTTGACATCCTGTGAGCTGTCACTCTTATGTTTGAATCCCAATGGCTAATTTTTGAAGTCTAGATTGGTGTTTTGTGATCCATCACCTTTGGTATTTTATTCAAACTTTTTGTTTCTTATTTAATTTCAGACAATTTGTCTGTGGCCACCTTTCCTTTTCTTTTCACTTTTCTTGCTCGGTCTTTTATGCCCTTTGGAATTTTTGTGGCTAAAATGTATAAAAGAAATGGACTTTGGCTCCTTTTGAATTTTTTGAAAGAATTCCTTTAGACATGTTGAAATAGTCTTCCCCTTTGAAAAAGAACCCTTTGGCACTTTTTCAATAGTCTATCTTCCCATGGACCTTCCTGTAGATACCCTTTGAAAAGGCATCACATACCCTTCAAGATTACGAAATGGTCCACCCTTTCCCCAAAACAATCCTTTGGAATTTTTGAAAAAGTCCCTTCAAGAAGTTGAAAGTGTCATTTTAGAAAGGTAAGTGTCCTTTCAAAATGAAATGATCGTTTGAAGAAAGCAACTGACCCTTCAGAAGAATTATAAGTGACCCTTTGAAAGAATGTAAGTGTCCTTCAAAAAAATTGCAGTTGTCCTTTAGACTTTTGGAAATGGTTCACTTAGCCTCAAATATACCCTTCAAAAAAATTCAAAGGTCCTTTTTAGCTTGAAAGAGCCCTTTGAGAAAGTTAAATCCCTTCGAAAAAGTTATGTGGACAATTTGTTCAAAAGAAAATACTTAAGGGAAAAGCTTTAGACAAAAAGTTTGAAAGAATTCCGCAAAACCTCTAAAAGAAACACTTGAAAAAAATCTTCCTTGAATAAAACCCAAAATAAATTGAACACTTAGTCAAAATAAAATACCCAAAGGCTTAGAAAAAGACCAAAACAAACTTTTTAAAGGAAAGACTTGTGCATTTACTATGTGTTTTATATAGGATACCTCTCTTGAATGAAAGCTTCATTACTGAGTCTAACCAAAGACATGGACAGGTGACTGAATGGATAGGAGTGCCTAATTTTGGCTTGAAAGACCAAAATTTGGTCAACAACTCCTTTCTCTATATAAGTTATAATTCAACAACTTCTTTCAATAAATGGCTCGGCTAGTGCCACCTCTCTTTTTTCTATATAGATAATAATGCCCATATACTAATTTTTTAGTATCCCTTGAGAATTCATCCTCTCCTTTATCCCTTGAGATTTCCTCCTCTCCTTGATAATGCCTGCTTTACTGATTTTAAACAATGATAATGCCCCCTCTCCTTTCAAGATATGGCTCAAGTATTCAACTAGGTATCATATATTCAATATATGGCTTAAATAAGATAGATATGGTCATGATTAGATATGGGTATTCAAGATCAATATTTGGCTTGGGTATTTAATTAGACAGGGTATATTCAAGTAGGTAAGACATAGTCAAGTAAGTAACCCAAGTAGGTAGGGCAAGAAGAATAGGTAGGTATGACATACACAAGTATAATAAGGCAAATGGGGCATCGTCAAGATCAAGATATGACTCAAGTATTTAGGTAGGGCATATTCAAGATCAAGATACGACTTGGGTGTTTAATCAAGTAGGGTATTCTCAAGTAGGTAAATTATACTCAATGGTATAAATTTAATTTACATATCTAACATGATTTGAAACTTTGTTTCTCATTATATCTATTAGGAAGTAGGCTTCCCTTACCAACAACATAAGCTAAGTAGGTTGACATAGCTACATAGGTAGGGAAATAATATATGAAAGTTATAGATTAGGAGCAAGCTTCCATTGATAGTTAAGAATATATTATAGAATATGAAAGTAGGTAGGACAAGAATGAGGCTCTACATTGAGAATCAAGTTTCCCTTACTTTATCGGGTAGGGAATAACTATGTCGGTAGGGAAAGAACAAAGTTATCTATCAAGAAACAAGCTTCCCCTTATAGTTATGCCTTAATCCATAAGGAAAGGAAAGCTAGATATTTGGAAAGCAAGCTTCCCTTGATAGCTATGCCTTACTGCCTTTCTATTTATAGGGAAGGAAAGCTTCCCTTGATATAATATTGGGTGAAGTAAAGCTAGATATCATGAATGTAAGCTTCCCTTGTCTTACTCCTTAGCATTGATGAATTAGGTAGGGAAAGCTCCATCTCATCACATTAAGTATATGTTACATGTTTATTAGCATAGGCCCTATCTATATCTTGACCAATTCATACCTGAGCCCCTATATATATATGGCTCAATATATTTATCTTGACTAGTGACATCCTTACTTGAGATTAGAGATTAGTAAATCCAGTATTTTGGTCATTTTTCAATCCTAAATTTTTGAAAAATAAACTTTTAAAAAATAACTCCTACAACTTTGGAATTGATTTCATAAGATGCAAAGTGACCCTAATTTTTTATATTTAGTAAATTAAATTTATATAATAATACAAAATGTAGTATAAATTAAATGTAAACTATATTTAATTTATATCACATTTTGTATTCTTATAATTATTACATTTATTTTACTAAATATATCCTGATACAAACAAACAAAAACCAACACAAAAAATACTACAAATCAAAGGGCGTGCACCCTTTGCTAAATAGCATATGCCCTTTCTCTTCAAGGTTTTCAAATATTTGCATTTCCACCCAAATGAGATTTTTAAAGGGTGTATGCCTTTCTCTCAAAATGGTGTATGCCCTTTGTTAAAAAGGGCATACACCCTTTAGAAAATGGTGTACGCCCTTTACAAAAAAAAGGTGTTTTCCATTTTATCCACTTTTTTGTCCCTCAACTTTGTGCACCCACCCAATAAACTTCAGGGATAAAAGCATGGATTTATCCAAGGATGATGATGAGAATATGAGTGTTTTATAAGGTTTATCAATAAGGTGAGCATTGATAAAATTCAACTCAGTGGGTAGAGAAAGAAGGATTGGTGATGGAGGCAAGATAATGAGCTAAAAATTTAGTATAAAGGACTATGTTATGGAATAAATGGGGATAAATATCAAGGAAAGGCTCAATAATAATTGAGAAATAAAATAGTTTATCCTTTTGAACCTAGGATCTTAGAGGAGGAGGAAAAAGGAAAAATTGAGGAGAAAATATGGTTGCAAGAGGTGGGTGATACTTTTGTATATGGGAAAATAGGAGAAATTAAAAGGTGTCAAACAAGGCAAGGAGTGGTGGAGGGAAGATCCTACAAGGAATTGAGAAACAAGAAGAAGAAGAATTATGGGGAATGGTGGGAATATGATAGCAAGCAAGAATAGGATAAATTTAGGAAGGGGCATACTATAATCAAAAGCATAACATGTACTAGCTAAGTAAATACTTGGAACACCATGGTCTCTGATTATTTGCTTCAGAAGATTCTCAAACTATGAATCTATGCTATCCTAAACATTTTTTTTATTTTGGAGAGATCCTCTTAAATTGTTGTAATGAAAGTTTGAGAGTAGATCTTGTGGTTTGGAGTTGTCTACGATTTGAACCTTTTTTGTCTTTTGCATGGATGAAAGTTATGGATTGTTGCAAATAATGTCTCTTTGCAGTACTTCTATATTTTTTAAAATCTTATTCTTATAAGTTGTAACTCTTGCGGTTTGGAGTTGTCTATCATTTGAAAGTTTCCATTTTTGGATTTGTCTTTCATTTTAAGGTTTCCATTTTTTTCTTTCACATGGATGAAAGTATTGGATCATTGCTAATAAGGTCTTATTTTAGAACTTCCCTTTTCCATTTTTGGAGTTGGTTGTCATTTGAACATTTCCATTTTTATCTTTTGCATGGATGAAAGTCCTGGATCGCTACTAATAATGTATTTTTTTAGTATTTCTCTATTTATGTTTTTTAAAAAAGGGGAAAAAATCATGTTTATATGATTGAACTCCTTTTAAGAGGTTGGGGAAACTGTTTATCATACATTCTATAATTATTTTGGATTTATTGTTTGCAAAATAATTAAGATCATATGGTTGTTGGATTTAGTTTGTTCCTTTGCTTTTCTATTATTTTCATGCATGTTTTTCATTCCATGTTTTTCAATCCATGAGATGTATACCTTGATTTTCAAAGCTTTGGCATAGTTTGGTTATATATTCTACCTATGTCACATCCATATTTTTTAATCAGAGATCATTTTATAAACCATATGAATTGTACATTTAATTTTTTTGTCAAAAAAAGCACATAAATTATGTTGGAATAGACTTTGACATTTAAGGTTGATTTTATTTAATAGCTCTATGTGTTAAAATTTATTGGGCCCATGGCCATGATTTTCTCTTCATCTTTTGTTTGGTATCTCTAAATGATAAAATTTCATAGGCCCTAGGCCAATGTTTTCTCTTAATCTATTATTTGCTGGCTTTTTATGATAAAATTTCTTAGGCCCCAAGACAATGATGTTCTCTTGATCTATTTGTTTTGTAAGCATGCCAAAGATAGTTTAATGATCGATTTCATGTTTAAGGGGTTTCTCTATGATGTGTGGATGTGTGATTATTACCAAGTATATACACCTAAATTTAGCACAAAACCCTTAATCTTAGTATATTATCCCTAATCTACCTTATTTTAAAAACTTTTTTATTTTAATATGTTTCTAGGACTACCCCAACCCCACAATAGGTCTACACTTGGTCCATTGAACCTAAGAATACCTTGACACTTATCAAAAACGTATATGTCAATGCATCTAGACTATTTATTACTTATTACCCAACCCTACCTCTAAAACAAAGTCATAGTCATTCTTAATTCAAACTGATACACTTTACAAGTATAATTAGGACAAACTTGTACACCCCATGGATTTGTCCCTTTTAGTTTTGTGTTTCCATCAATGAATTTCCATGAATCATGTCATTACTCTTAATTTTATACATTAATATAATTGTTTAGCATGCATAATTTATCCTCTATCAACCTACATAGTCTTATCAAAAAACATTCTACAAGTTGGAGAGCAAAAAGGGAACTACAAATATCAAAGGTAAAGCCTAGTGCTAAACATCAAATCAAACCCTCTATACTTGTGACATTGTCATTCTATCTTGGTTTCTCAATATTTCCATTATGTCAAAGGAGGGTATTATAATAGATGTATTTGAATTTCATGGGGTATAAAAATGTCACCATGGTTCTTATTTTTAACAAAACTTTTAAACTCTCTTTTGCATTACATGTCAATCTACAAAACATCCCTTTCCACTTATACTTGCTTAAATTACTAATATCAAAATGTGTTTGTGCTTAGAATCAAATGTAAATTTACATTTATCACCATTGATTTGTGTTTTATACCATTTGTCTCACATTTTCAATTGTTTTTAAAACATCAAAATTTTAAGGGCTCATGGGCATCCTCACTCAAGTTTTCCCTCCATTTTTATTACATTTCATACTCCATTTGGTTGCCACTTAATCTTAACCAGCTGTAAATCATTTCCTTCGCATCCTCCATTATTTTGGTTAAATTTCAATCCCTTAAGTTTATTTTGAGTTTCTAAGGTACTTCAGGCACCTCAAGTCTCTAGTTGATCCATACAATCTCTTGAAGAAATTTTGAAGGGTAAAATTTATAATTTTGTAACCACCATGGTCTCTACTTTATGCTCACCCAAACACTTCCTTCTTTTAGATTTGTATACCATAACCTGAAGTTTCTAACATAAATTATTTTACCATAAAGCCTCTAAAGATGAAATTTAGGTATATGGGCCATTATCCCATCTCTACTTGAAGATCAACATTCTATAGGTTGGGGATTTAAGGATCGACCATATTGACCTGGAAGACTTTTGGGATAGAATAAAGGAAATAAAACATTCAACAAATGGGTGAGGCATTTTTTTACAGAAGTATCTCACAAGCCATTGATTTCCCAATGTCATTTAAGTTCCTTAACTTGGTCCTTGAGTATGCAAAGTACTAAAACCCAAAAAGTAGATAAGTACAAATTGTGAAAGACATGTTGATGGATAAACTAGATGGTCATTTTCTAAACATCACCTTAATAATTACCCCTCAAGAAGTATCCATGCTAATGAGTTAGAATATTTCTCAACAATATTAAGACTAGAACATAAGCAAATTCATCAACATGGTCAATGATGAGACCATAACATGTAGTAATAAAATATAGATTAATCATCTTAGTGGTCCAAGAGTTTCTCAAAAATATTTGAAGCATTCATGTGATAATTTAAAAGATTCAAAGATCATTTGAAATTTGAATATTTTATAGAATAATGAGAGACTTTTATTCATGCTTTTACACAAAGGTTGTTTTTGATAAGGTGAGATCGCAAAATAAAAATTCATAAGTACAATCAACTTTCTAGTTGAATTGAGTGTTGTAACAGAATTGAAATAATCACTTCCTAATTTTTAATCATGTTATTATTTCTTGAAATGAACAAATAAAGTAAAAATAAAAAGTAGAACATTCAACAATGAAAACCCTCGAGCATTGTTTAAGGTTATGGTTAGAAAATCAACTTGTTGGCTATCCATGTACTAATAACAAAGCCTTGATCAAAAAACTAGTAAATAGTTGATCAAGGGTAACAAAAGGAAAAAGTTAAAAACCAAAAAATGGTTGTTTTCCCCAAATATTAATAACATTGTACCTTATCAACCTTGACTTTTTGCTCTCTTTTAGCATCAAATAACTTTAACCATGTCAACATAAAAGCAACAAAAGATAATTGGGAGTATGACTAAGGTATTTATACTGTTATTTTATTTCTAAATATAATTATAAGTTTTTAATTACAAATAGATTTACTTGATGAACTTCTTGAAAAAAGAATAAACAAATGACAAAATGGGGAAAAAATATAAAAACACACACAAAAAAAAAACTCCCCATGCATGAGGACATATATAAATCTAAGTATGAGAGAGAAGGGAAAGAAAACATTGAAGACCAATAAAAGATAACTCTTTTTAACACTTAATAAATGAATTGTTGAATTTAAAAGAATGTTCATTAGGATATTTCAGTTCATCTTATATGGCTTGTAATGGGAGATGAGATGAATTAGTTAATTTCTTGAAAATGGGGAGCCAATCTTTTCAACATAAAATATCCTTCAAATAAGCAAAAGGTCATGATCACAAAACATAAAAAAAAGATGGATTAAAAGAAGATACAAATATCTACTACTTGAAATCTCATCATAGGGTAGCACAATAGAATAAGATTATGATTGTTTTGAAAAATACAAAATTTACTTTTGGATAGAATAAGTGGATTAATTTTTACAAGGAATATGATTGCAATAAATGATTAGAGTTTTTACATCTACAAGGAAACCAACAGTATGCATGATGACATGCACGAGTTTCAAAGTGGAAAAGATGAAGAGACCATAAAATTTCTTATTATATCAATAAATAATATCATTTTATCTTTCATAAATCATATTTTAAAGTGGACTTAGATGTAATTTTAAGAACTTATGCTTGTTTAGAATAAAATATGAGATATATATCTAGTATATTCTTTAGGAGTTATTGTAGTCTACATTGTTGTTATTTTCTAAAAATTTCTCAGAGAATAGATATAAAATATTGTTTATGCAGGATAAAATAAGTCATCAATATAGATATCAAAGTTTGAAGTGCTTAATACCCAATAAAAGACAATCTTGAAGCAGATTTGAAGATCATCAGTAGTTTCAGAGACCTATATAAATCATCTCTAAATTTATTCATAACTCTTCAGATATATAGACTGGTGATGCAGGAGCATCCAAGGCATATAATCAACCTTGCATTAATCAAAAATAGTTTATGTGCTTTTGTGTTGGTTTATTTGTTGTTTTAGCATATGAAGATAAAAGACTAAAATAGATAGGTCATGGTAAAAAGAAAAGTTGGTCATCAATAACATCTTTCATCCTAAATTCGATTGCATCTTTGGATTTCTCTTAAAAAATTATGCAATTTCAAATGAAGAATCATCTTCATCCTATTTTGCATGCAAAATTTATTAGCATTTGAAGCTGGGTCTGAAGATGCACCATCTAGGTCCAAACATGCATAGTTTGGCTTTGAAGATGCACAAAATTTGGTCTAGGGATGCCCAAAATTAATTTTGGAATCTCT
This sequence comes from Torreya grandis, assembly GCA_037957365.1. NCBI lineage: Eukaryota > Viridiplantae > Streptophyta > Pinopsida > Cupressales > Taxaceae > Torreya > Torreya grandis. The sequence continues at coordinate 1,864,916 of JARHVA010002219.1, read as the reverse complement.
AAAACCCGAAAAAAGTATGATAAAATGTTTTGAGATAAGTCTTAGTGTATATATATATATATATATTCTATAAATAGAAACTTTCGAAAATAGACATCAACAAAAATTAGCTTTAGAAATTTTCAGGTTCACGAACATGAAAGCAAAGAGTTCCAAAGATGATTGCTATGTATGTTTATAGAGTATTTCTATAAAATATATTTATATTATATTTAAAAATAGGTATTTTTAAATAAGATAAGATATTTATAGTATTTTGACTACTATGAATATCTCAAATATCAAGTTGTTGGAAGAAAATCAAATTTATTAAGATCATGATTGATTTTTTCAATAAAATCACAATTTATTTGAAATAAAATAAAGCATATAGATTCTCTCCAACAAACTAAAAGATGGTGAATTTGTGAATCTAGTATTTCCCACTATTTTCTCCTTGAATAATAGAGATTATTGATACTATCTAAATAATGTAAGAATTGAATTTGTTATATTTGAATAAGAATCAATTGTAAATTAGTTTGTTAGGTTGTTAAGATTAGAAAATTAATTCAAAAATAATTTGTTAAATTACTATTCTTAAATAAGAATTTGTTGAAGGAAATGTATTATAAATACAACATTCTCATTCATAGTTTTTAGTAGAATAAAGTAAAAATATAATCGTAAAGTTGGAAGAAGACTAGATTGAATAAAAGATTTGAGCATTTATAATTTTTTTCATTTTAATATTTTTTTTAAGGGAAGAGAAAAGGCCCACTCAATCCAACAAAGAAGGTTAGTTTGTATTTATTTTTTCTAGGTTAGATTTATTTATGTTTTGTTAGATTTATTTAGTTTCCTTTCGCATAAGTGTGTTTCCCTTTATGCAAGTGTGTTTACATTTATGTAATTATGTTTTGTGTTTTCCTTTATGCAATATGTGTTTGATTTGTGCAATTTGAATTTTTTCAAGTGTATTTCATTATACAATTTTAATTCATGCAAGTATGATGTTAAGAAAAAAACTATTACCTGGATGTATTGTGCTCTATTGCATATAGTTTTTAGACATCAACCTTGGTTTGCTATGACATTGACTAATTTTAATTGATTAAATGAATATGATTGACAACACTCATCATTTTTTGTGTCTTTATCAAATAAGTATTGGTGTTATTATGAAATTTTCAAAATTGGTTTTTGTGATAGATTCTTTGTCACCATTCATTACCCTTCCCTTACCCACATTAAAAAATTAATGTGTTTGATTTAATTTATTTTCCATCATCTATATGATTTTAATTTTCAACAAGGTGTGTTTTCATTTTTAGCAATTAGATTAGAATTTTCAAATTTTTGTATGTAGATTAGAATTTTCAATTCTCGGTAATTAGATTAAACCTTTAATTTCCAACAATTAGACTAAGATTTTAAATTAAGTAATTTTTTTTTACTCTTGTGAGTATTCGAAAAAGAAGAGATTCGATAGAAAGATTTTTATAGACATTAGTTTTACTTTGAGAATATATTTAGTAAATAGTTATTTTATTCTTCTTCTATAAAATAATTCTTCTACAAAATAGAAATAAATTTCAAAGGAAGACTTTCCATCCTTAGAAAAAACTATGTGTTAAAAAAGAAATGGCTGAAAACATTTTTCAATGAGATCTAGCCATGAATGTTAATGCAGAGTGGGTGAGAAAATTTGATTGTTGCATACCAACATATTACAACTCTCAAAGCTAATATTTGAAAACTACAAGAATTTGTTTCTCCATTTATTGCTACAAATAGTAAACTTACATCTGCTCATGCTCTTGAAGAATCTAAATCTAATATTTCACCTCTTGACGAGATGATTCAATATATAGTAGTTGATTCGATTTCAAGTCATGGATCAATGGTGAAATTAGATCTTGAAAGCAAAAAAAGAAAACTATGGAGGAACTGTGTTGAAACAAATTATTATTTTTATGACTCTTTTTAATGAATTCAGGTTAAATATTATTTTTTTGTCAGTAGCTGAGCAAGAAAGTATAATTATAAAATTCTTAGAGGAAGAAATCTTTCAAAAGAAAACAATAGAAAATGATCTGACCTTTTTTTATTTTAGAAATGTTCAGTGTGAATTTTAAATTGCTTGTTAAAACAAGGGTAGCATATACAAAGAATTAATGGATGCAAATGAAAGCATAGAAGTATTAATTGTATTTCAAAGAGAACCATGATGAACAAATCAAGATTTTTCAGGTGTGTCTTTTTATTTTTCATATAAATCTAGCTATGTTGCATATAATTATGCATCTCATACTTAGAATAACATATCCCCACAATCTCAATATTGTTCAAATAGTTTACAATAGCCAATCACCCTATTTATACAATGCCAAGCCCATTCATGGTAGCCTCCACCCAAGCATTAACGTTATGTTTGTTTTGGACATCTTGAAAAACAAACTAGCCCAACCTTTTCCCATATCATTTATTAGCTAAATTTCTTTTTACACATAAATTTAGTGATATGTTGGCTTAGCTGGTATATAATAATGAAATGATAACTTTATCACCTGTTCATATAATTTATAACTAGGAATTGTAGTAAGACCATACTTGAATTCAATCATAATAATAGAATCAATCTAAGGTAGTTATTAATTCCATAATAAATATTTCATTAGTCATAAAAAAATTAATCCTTCAGTCGTATCCATTCATAAGAAAGTATATTTTGTTATTTATCAATTTTTATTTTTATGCATGTTTGAACCAAACAACCTTAGTAAATATATGAAATTATGCAAGCAAGATATCAGATGGAGGGTTTTCAAACAACCCATATTCTTGGACAACTTGTTAACCTTTTGTTGTAATATTTTCAAACTAACATATGATATTTGAGTGTAGTATATAGGTATTACTGAAAAAAAATTTAAATTCTTTAATTTGCTAAAACAACTTGGTTGTAGCATAGTCTTCCCAAAATTTTGTTTTGATTAGAAAAATCATAATTTAATAAATTTAAATCAGATTTTGAGTTAAGCTCAAGACCAATGAGATACATTTAAAGATTGATTATGAAGATGTTGTTAAACATAAATGTCATTTATCTTTTAAAGAGTTGTTTTACCATGAAAGACAGAAAAACATGAATTGTGTAGTAAATTTAAAATCTCTAAAATCTAGTTTTTATTATGCATTAGATTTGTTTGACAACTCTACTAAAGATATTGTTGAGATCACTCACAAGCATATAAGGAAATACAAATCAATCATCTCATTGATCTTGGAGTCTATTAAAAAATTTGTAGCATTCATGTAAAATAAATTATAGATTTTTTAGAATAATGGGAGACTCTTATTCATACTTTTACACATAGGTTAATTTTAGCAATGTGTGATCAGAAAAAAAAATCATGGGTATAATCAACTTTCTGATTGATTTGAGTGTTGTAAAAGAACTAAAACAACTAATTTTTAATTTCTCATCATTTTTATCATTTGTTGAAATGAAAATTTAAAAATATATATATGTATATATATAAACTTCAATAATGAAATACCTAGAGCATTTTTGATAGGAATGGATAAAAAATTAGCTTGTTGACTAACCATGTACTGATAACAAAGTATTTATCAAAAAATTAGTAAATAGTTGATCAAGGGCAAAAAAATGAAACAAATTTTAAAAACAAGCAAATAGTTACTTTTTCCAAATAGTAATAAAGTTGTATATGATTAACTTTGACTTTTTGCTCTCTTTCAACATCAAATAAATTCAACCATGTTAACATGAAGACAATAAAAAACAACTAAAAGTATGACTAAAGTATTTATTTATTATTTTATTTCTAATTATAATTATAATTTTTTAATTACAAATAGATCCACCTGATGAACTTCTTGAAAAGAGAATAAATAAATGACAAAAGGAAAAAAAAAACAATCTCCCTATGCATGAAGACAAGTATAAATCTACGTGTGGGAGATAAGATAATGAAAGATTTGAAAATTACTGAATGTTAACACTTTTCAACATTTAATAAATGAATTGTTAAATTCAAAAAAATATTCATTGGCATTTTTCAGTTCATATTATATGGTTTATAATAAGATATGGGATGAATTAATTAATTCATTAAAAATTGAGAGCCAATCTTTTCAACAGAAAATATATTTCAAATAAGTAAAAAGTCATGATCACAAAACATAAAAATGGTGGATCAAAAGAAGACACAAATATCTACTACTCCAAATCCCATCACATGCTAGCACGATGGAATAAGTCTATGACTATTTTGAAAGATGAAAAATGTTACTTTTAGATATAATAAATGGATTGATTTTTACAAGGAACATGCATACAATAAATGATTGGAAAATCTACATCTACAGGGAAAATAGTAGCATGAATGAAGATATGCATAAATTTAAGTGTGGAAGAGAAAATGAAACCATAATATGTCTCATTATATTAAAATATAATACCATTTTCTCTTTCATAAATAATGTTTTAAAGAGGACTTAGATGTAGTTTTAAGAACTTATACTTCTTTAGAATGAAATATATATATATATATATATATATATATATAATTCTTTAAGAGTTATTATAGTCTACATTGTTTTTATTTTAAAATAATTTAGTAGAGAATAATTATCAAATGTCATCTATGTAGGATAAAATGAGTCATCAGTACAAATATCAAAGTTTTAAGTGTTAAAATATCAAATTAGAGACAACCTTAAAGTAGGTCCTAATAACATTAGTAATTTTATATACCTATACAAATCATCTCCAAATTTATTTAGTAGCTTTTGAGGTATATGGACTAGTGATGTAAGAAAATCCAAGGCATACAAGCAACCTTGCATCAATCAAAAATAGTTGGTATGTTTTTGTATTAGTTTGTTTGTTGTTTTGGCATATGAAGATAAAATATTAAAATAGATAGGTTGTGGTTAAAAAGAAAATCAATAATTAAAAACATCTTTTCCCCTAAATATAATTGAATATTTGGATTTATCTTAAAAAATTATGCAACTTAAAAAAAAAGAATCATCTTGATCTAAGTCTATATGCAAAAGTTATGAATGTTTAAAACTAGCTCCAAAGATACATAGTTTAGCTCTGAAGATGCATAGTCTACATCTAGAGATGCCTAGTTTGGCTCCAAAGATGTAAAAAAATTGGCTCTAGAGATGACTAAAATTAATTTTTTGATATAAAAGACCAAAAAAGTAGTGAGAAAATGTTTTGGGATAAGTTTTATAATCTTTATATATATATATATATATATATATATATATATATATATATATATATATATATATATTCTATAATGAGAAACTTATAAAAATAAACATCAACAGAAATCAATTTTAAAAATATGTAGGTTCAAGAATATGAAAACAAAGATCTCTAGAGATTATTGTTACCTATTTTTGAAAGTATTTCTATGAAATCTATTTATAGCATTTATAAAAATAGGTAATTATAAACAAGACAATATGTTTATAGTATTTCAACTACTATGAATATGTCAAACATCAAGTTGTTGAAATAAAATTGAATTTGTCAATATCATGATTGATTTTCTCAACAAAATCAAAATTTGTTGAAAAGAAAACAAATCACTTAGATTCTCTCCAACAAATTATAAGATGGTGGATTTTTTAATTTAGTATTTCTCACTATTTTTTCTTTGAATAATGGGGATTATTGATATTTTCTAAATAATGTAAGAATCAAATTTGTTATATTGTTATCTTAGAATAAGAATCAATTGTAACCTAATTGGTTAGATTGTTAAGATTAAGAATTAGTTCTAAAACTGATTTGTTAAGTTGTTATTCTTAAAAAAGAATTTATTGAAGGAATTATATTATAAATACAACATTCTCATTTGTAGGTTTTAGTAGAAAAAAGTAGATAGATGATTATAAATTTGGAAGAAGACTAGATTGAATAAAGGATTTGAGTATTTCTAAAGTTTCCTATTTTTAATCATCTTTTTAAGGGAAGAGTAAGAGCCCACTCAACCCAAGGAAAAAAGTTAGTTTGTATTCATGCAATGTAATGTGTATTTGATTTATGTAATTTGAATTTCTACAAGTGTGTTTAATTCTATAATTTCAATTCATGCAATTATGTTGTTAAGAAATAGAACTATTACCTGAATGTATTTTGTTCCCTATTGCATATAGCCTTCAAACACCAACCATGGTTTGATATAACATTGATTGAATTCAGTTGATTAAATAAAGTGGATTGAAAACACTCATAAGTTAATCGAACCTAGTTAAAGAATAGGAGTAAATGTCCTTATAAGTTCTCAAAATCTCTGTACATGTCAGACATTCATGAGGATCTATCTAACATGATTACTTTGCTTAATAGAGTAATGGGGAATCCAATTATAGGGGAATTTCATGAGTGTATGTGTATGATAATGAATGTCATTTATGAGGTAATCAATTCAAAGGTTGGGGTCACATCATTAGTGATACATTACACAAGATGATGATAATGTTTGAGACTACAAAAAGATTTCACATGACATCCTCCCTTGTCTATTCAATTTTAATTCCAAGTTCATGGCCTAGTCTCAATCTAGAGAGACATTTTTTCCCAAGTAATGATATATTAGTATTACCCTCAAATCCCCATTAAAATGGGTAAGAATTATTATAGACTTGCCAATGACATGTTCATCATTCTCATAGTGAGATATTTGGATGGAAATACAATAATCATGATCTTTGATGAAGGTGCCAAGTTGATCAAACAATATGGAGATTATTTCATTCAATTTACAAAACTCACTTATATAAGAGTAGATGTTTTTGAGGGAACATCATACTAGCTCCCTAGGTATGTAAATGATAAATTTATCCTCACATAAATTTTTATATAGTTGGGATAAATTCATAAGAGGTGTAGGTAAAATCACTTTACGAGGATCTAGTTTCCCATTTAGTAAGCTAGGTCATTATATTTTCATGATAACACTTGATGCATAAAACATTGAAACAACTATGATTTATTCCCCAATGTAATTTAATATCAAAAGGCTTATTTTTTATAGCAAAGACTGCATCAAGAATCACTTCAAATTTGGTCATAGTTACTATCATGAACCCATTATTGAATATTATTGGGCTAATTGTGTTAATGACGTTGTGGTGAGGTAAAGAGACTACACAAGAATGTGTTTAGAACATTTGTGAGCTTTCAAATTGGAATGGGTCACTAAATGAATAGTTGATGATGGTATGATTTATAAGCTGCATTCTACACAAACAATTTCACATTTATGCCTTTTCCTAACTTGAACTAGTCCTGTAAGGAGGTGACAAACTTGGATGCATGCACTTAATTGGTCTTGTATAGATCAAAGAAATGGTTTGAGAAAAAAATAGTGGAGTTTAATGGAGTAAATTACTCTAATATTTTTTCATTTGTTAGGAATAAATTAGAAATCAATACATAATAGATTTCTTAGAATCACAATGATAAGATATATAAATAGAGATACATAAAGAACAAAAATAAAAATGCACAAAAAGAAGATCAGATTTAACATGGTTCACCTAATGTGGGATACATCCACCAATAAATACTTGCTCAAATTTTATTATAATCCACAAGAGTACAATCCACTCTTGGATTTGTCTTCTCACAATTATAATGCACAAATATTATTTAGAGTTGTGTTCTACAAACTCTCCTGAATTCATACTTGAATTTACACACCATGTTCTTCCTTTTCAAACCCTTGTTATCATGATATATTACCTGTCGAATATCCATCTATACATAATACATCAACCTAGTGGTTTTACAAAATAATGGGTACCAAAACCATGGGCCAAGTCAACCCATCACAGTTTCCCATTAAGGGGGTCCAAAAAAGTTTTTAGGGGCTATCGTCCCTGAACCTTTGCTCAAGGTGAGATTACATAAAGAGTATAGAATACATTTTAAATGTACAGTATTTAAAATACATTGTAAATTGTAAATAGGATCCACAACATAACATCATCCTTGAGGGGTCTGAAGCAAACAAATACATAAGAAGAAAACCCCCGTAGTTCTAATGTTCATCCCCATCTTTTGTAATCAATTATAACAACATAAAGCATAAGTAACAAAGAAGATCTTGATCAAGGGAGAATTTATGAAAAGAACTATAGAAGAGATTCTTCATTGGAAGTCAAATTTCCATTCAAGAGGCCTATGGTCCTTCCTACTCAGTTAAGTTAAGCTCTTAATTTTAGGATCTTGATTCTTTTATTCTAATTCATGATACAACTCCCCAATTTTTAGCACTAGATCAAGGATTTACTCAAGTGCCCCATATTTATAACCCACTCAGTTTAGATTGGCCATATTTACCTCATGTACCTCTTCCACATTTATCTCCACCTCCAAAGTAACTCACTCCTATTACATGAACTCCTTTTGGTTCTGAAACCAAAGTTGTCATTTTTCTGATGATAACATTTGCTTGGATTCACCAATTATTTAATAAGAATAAAATTATTATAAAATCTATTGCACTTGAATTAAATGCTGTATAAAATATCTTACAAATCCCACCTTCGAAGAAGGTAAAGTTCACCTTAATATTGTTCTTAGACTCTTTGGTGCATGATTTGTAGAGATAGTGTAGCCACTTGTTATAAATACCAAAGCTAACATAACCTTAGAATATTTCAATTTGAATAGAAACCCTACAAGAGATCAAATTCATGAGAGTGATATTCACAAATTTAAAGAGTTTATAGCTAGACTTCAAATGATAAAATAAGAAGGTAAATTGACTCAAGAGTAACTTGAATAATAAGTCCACACACTTGCTACATATATCAAGACCTTCTTGAACCTAAATAATCACCCTTTACCTTCTCTCCCTAATTGTGTTCATGTTGAACATATTGACAAAGAATCTATCAATAATATTAGTAAATTTAATAGTCATGCCAAAACTATTGATGAATCATTATTCATTGATGAGAGTAGGAATGCCTTTGGGCTATTGATGATTGAATAGTTTAAAATCATTGAAAATATCAAAATCGTGAAGCAAGAGTGTGGAGAGTTTTGGTCAGATATGTAAAGAAGATGGTCTATACTAATGAAAAGTTACTTGTATCAGATTGTGTTTTAATCAATATAAATATTATGCCTCCCATTTATGGTCCCAAAGTATCAAATGGAAAATCAATGCTTTGGAATATGCTCTTAAATATATATGTAGTCAACAAATCAAAGGTGATGACAGGAAATCGGATATTTGTGACAACATTTAGTCAATTCACTATGAGCTTTGAAATAAGAATACTCAGATCCCTACATATCTAATAAGCTAAAATATCAATTTAAAAAATGGGTGAAGGAAGAATTGTTTGGAACAAACAATTTGATTGTCAAAGTAATGAATAAATTAAGTGAATTTCATAATTCCCTCTTTGAATTAAACAAAAGTCTTCCCAATTTATTTAGATGGGTTAATGAGATGGTCAATGTTCATAGAAGCATGGTTGGTGCACCTATAAAATATTATCAATCCAAAAAGTGATGGTGTGTTCATTATTGTGACCAAATTCAGGGTTGTTAGATTGAACAATTTCAAGATGGCATTTAAAGTATTGTTGTGAAAATGATTCAAAAGGGAGACATACAAAGCAAAAAATCTCTTCTAAGTGGAACTTTATAGATTTGATTATTTTATTCTATTTTTGCATTGCACTTTTTGTAATATTATTTTATTTTGAATGTAATATTATGCACTTTTTTTTTTCAACTCACAAAGTGAAAAAATTGAAATGTCAATGTAAAAATAGAAGATTTACCATATGAAGTTAGGTATGGGTATATTATGTCCTCCTATTCATAATGAATGGGAGTGAAATTCATTGCAAAAATGAATTTTGCACACTTAAAGAAATTTTTGGTAAAAAGGAATATAGAATGATGGATTTGTGTATATTTCTTAAGAAATACAAAGATAATTTGTAGAACTTTGTGCCTCATCATCTCTTTGTGTGGATATGTGTTATCCTCATGTCTAATGTGTATCTTTTCTTATATTTATTAATAATATGAAATGCAATCTTAAACTATCCACAACCCTACAAGTCCTTTTCTTACATGCCAAATAAAATTTAGGTTTGCTTATTTATGCACATTCCAATCTCTTCCTTTCTTTCACAGTCTTCTCCTTATTATTTTTCCTTTAGTTTTAAATGCAAAAAACACCAAATGCAATTTTTCCTACATATTATATATCCTTATCAATTGTTTTTTTTCTTTCCAAAAATGGAAACTCCCCATATAATAGAGGAGGGACTACTTGTCCCCTTCACTATTGTCAAATTCCTCATTTTGTCTTGGTATAAAATAATTTTCCAACACACAGTACTAAGAAAAATGCCTAGTAGGTCTCTATGTGTCATGTAAAAACATCCACACTTGGTATCCATGTACCATGCCATTTGGAAATCCTTAGAGATATGGCAGATCAAGAAATTTATCAGCAATAATGCACATATAGAAGTCCAACCATACACCTTCTAGAAGACTAATTATCACTCGACCAAAATATGAACCACCACCATTATATAACTACTTTTTGTCATGATGTATATAAAGTAACCATATTATCCATAAGGGATCAAAGGCTACATAGATCACACATAACCAAATGGAAAATTGTTATCATACTTTGTGTATCTAAACACACATTTTTGTTCTTTATTATTTCAATTTGGATAAATTAACAAGGAAGCATTTCCCTTCCAAACATAGGAACTTGCAATCCTAATCTATTGAATCTTATACAAATTTGTACATTTCCCTATTTTGTTTATTAAATAGAAGTTATATTATTTTGCATGTCATACTTCTTCATGTACGTTTGTTTTTCTATTGTTTAGAGTAACTCTACACATTATACAATCTATAACTTACTACCAAGCATGGTATTATCCACCACACCAACATTCTAGGCCCATGGTTTGAATCAATTTGAGTGAATTTATAAAACACATTGCTACATAATACCACGTGGTGATATTTAATACATAATCTTAATTTATGCTTTAAAACATGATTTACAATGTTTTCATCAATATATTAATTTTTATATGTTTATTTCTACCAATTATTACATGATGTTATTCAATTACCTATGCCACATGATTGATTATAATTATATTTATTTGATTATGGTACATCTTATTTTGGTGGTATATTTTATAGGGTCAATTTCTCTTTTCTCTTGATAAAAGTTTCACTATCTTCTTAGCACTCCACTCATATCTCAATGTAAACTATATTCTACATATATTTCTATCACTATTTGAAAATTATCATTTCTCGATGTACACAACTTATACATATTGATATGGGATTGAGGGCCCATTGATTCAAATCTACATGGTTCCAACTTAAACTCCCTATTCTTAGGGAACTAGTGTCTCATATTTTCTTTTAGATATAGACACTAGCTACCTGATAACACACAAAGTTCCAATTTGACTCTCTCTCTCTCTCTCTCTCTCTATATATATATATATATATATATATATATATACATACATATATATATACATACATATATATATACATATATATATATATATATATACATACATATATATATATATATATGTATGTATATATATATATATATATGTATATATATATATATATATATATATATGCTTAAATGGTATGATGGAATTAAATTAATTCCAATGAATAATAAGGAAAAAGGAGCTATCTTGTTGGCAATTAGTTTCATATTTTACATTCAATAGTTTTGTGCGTACCATGTTTGTGCAATAAGGGTAAGTGTTGTTTTGCATGTTTCAAGATTCACCTATAACTATTGATAGACTTAGATTTGAAGTATATTTAGGTATGTTCTAGTTTGAAGTTTGTGCTCACACCATCTAATTTTTGGATAAACAAGCACCTCTAAGTGGGTTAAAATATAAAGACATGTATTATTGTCTTTTGGATTTAGTAGGATTTGTTTAAGCACAATTGATAAGATAAGATGCACTAAGGAGATCTGCTATTTAACAATGTAAAATAGTAATTCATATCTTCTATATTGGCCATAAATAATAAACAAGCAATTGAAATTTTGAAAACAAGTAATGGACAATATGAAAACAAAAGTGGTGTAATAGCCACACCTAATAATCATTTATTATTTTTGGAAGTGGTTTTAAACTATGCCTAGTTGTATTTGCCTATGTGTGAAATCTAGACCACCAACTCAATAGGAACAAAAATGGTGCCTACTCTCTAATCAATGATTCCACCTAGTGAAAAATTAGTGTTGCCCCTCTATGACCAACTCTTGTGTCTACATTTACCTAATATTTATTAAACACTATTTATAGATCTATAATTTCTAGTGTAGGTTTGGGATTTTATATAGTCACATGCTTGCACTTATCAATAATTGTAAGTAGAATGTCTAAAATGCAGTCTTATTCTTAATTTTACTTAGCTTTCCATCAACTCATAATAAAAACAAGTTATGGGTCAGGTAAACTCAAGGGATTTATAACTATGTATCCCACATGCCATAATTATACACCACATAGTTATTATGCAATGTAACTAGAATCTCAAGCATGGAATTGGACCTCCTCTTCCCTAGGTAGTGATACAACTATATTCACATACACTTAAACCTTGTTTCGGCATTAGAGGTGATGTCATAAATATTAAACTATTGAGGTGGATGACTCTGTCACAAGGGTGACAATAAATATGGTAAGCGTTCTCTTAAACTTAAAGGTGGAGTAGGACTTGTTAGTTCACACAACTCTTAATTGGCACTTGATACTTAAATAAATGGTTTAGTATGAATTGGTATGAATATGATGCTCTAGGACATGATAAACACTAAGTTTGACCATATAAAATCTAAAAAAAAATCAAGGCACAAATAAATGCACCAATGGAAAAAGGGACCATAAAATACTAGCATACAGAAATGGTAAGTATTTCATTTATACCCAAGTAAAAATAAGAAAGACCATCAATTCCATCCCAGGGAAAATAGAGGTGTGAGGCATGAGAAGTATCATAGAGATGTGTGTAATTAGTTTCAAGGCTAAGCACAAATGATTTTATAAAGTTTTAAACACCTAAATTTGGTATTAGTCACTTGACAACATCAATTTTGACAGATCTTGACATGCATAGACTTGTGCATAGACATTTGACTCTTGTGCACACATTACCATATTTTTTTACTCATTTATTATCTTGTTCAACCTAATATACCAATACACATGTTTAACATCACCCTAGTCTATGCAGTAATACTATAATCCAAAGTAGACTATTGTCATATTCTAGATCACTGATTTTCCATCTTTGGATAATGCTAGGAATAGTCAAACACTTGTGATTTGTCATAGGTGTTTGACTTTTCTAGCAATGTCTAGGTACCCTCAATGGTTACTTTTCAAATTCAAACGTCTTTATTTGGCTAGACTAAACATGTTTCATATGTCAATTATCGAGGGTAATATCAAAGGGTCATCTATAAATACAAATTAAGCTTAAGGTCATACTCACTTGGAAATTACATTTAGAAGAAATTGTAACCCTGAAAAATACACTAACACTCCCTTGATATGTTATCATAAAAACATACATGTCTAAAAACCCTTCAAAGGAAACAAGTCTAAATGTGAATGCATGGTCAAAGTTGTAAGTTGTCAAGTGTCAAAATATAAGCATTATATCACATTTTAGCATGATCATGATGGTGCGCGCACACACACACATAGGTGGGAGAGTTATACATGGTTTGATCCATATATAGAGTATTGGAACATAATGAATGCTAAATTTCATTTTAACCCCATTTTTAAATTCAATCTTGTGTCAAAAGAAAAGCTAGGGTTTCAAGCTAAAGTAGAGACAAAATCATAATCTACATGTACGAACAATGGAAAGAAAACACATAGAAATCATCTAAAGACACATGCATAATAATCTTAGGTGGAAAATATGGGCATGATCAACCTAGAAAGTGTTGACATATAAAGGATAGTACTGGGTACCACATGTGTATGAACTTGATTGGTAGTGTATGTACAAGTTCTAAGAGTTTGTTTCTTGATTTAAGTAGTTACAGAGATAATACCATACATTTTTTAGATCATTAATACAGATTAAAAGTAACATAAGACATAAATTATCTGAGTGTTATATCTTCCTTATTTTTTGGATCAATTCTAAAAATAATAAGTGAAATATCAATCTCTCATTTTACATTCAAATTTGTATGGTTAATTCCCTATTTTACATAATCAAAATTTAAATAGAGTTATGTTATTTAGATTGTATTAATATAACATAAGTAGAAAGAAAGTTTCAAATGTATTTAAAAGGCTTCAGGGACAAATATAACCTAAAGTGGGATGAGAGAAGTCCTAGAAACAACCAATTACACAAAATTGGACCAAGTATCGAAAAATTAGGAAAATACACTATGGAATAGGGTCTTTTACCAAAATGAGGTGTTTAAAACACCTTATAATGGCCCCTTCGCATTTATTTAGTGACATTTTATATGGGTTTAGAGAATTTATTTATGTATGGTTGATTGGTTCAAATTAAGTGTTATTTAACCATTATGTCAACTTTCATGGCCTAAAACCCTTTTTTGTTTATCCCTATACTAGACCCCATTACCCTTTTATGTTTTCCCTATCCCATGTTGGGGCCATACATAATTTCTTCGTGTTTTTGTTTGTGCCTCTCATTTTATTTCATAAGACAATCTACCCATTTTTTTCCTTTCTCATTTCTAGTGATTGGAAGGCAACATGAGTTTAAATCTCACCAAATTTGAATACAAGTCACCCATAAGTAAACAAGTGATTAGGTCCATTTGATTGTCAAGAATCATATGGTACACTCATATAAATATCATTTCTTATTTAGCGTTTAATTTTGGAACACTCTTGGGGAACTTGTTGAAGTTATTTATTTTTTAATGTAAATTTTATTAACATGTTTATTATCTTTAAGGATTCTGATAAATTAATGGATTTATCTAACACATACCCACAAACCAATACCCTTAATTGTTAAAATTTTATAGGTTCAAGTCATTACAGGGGAACGAGTCAAGACACATATCTAAGGAGATTGATGATATAAAGGAGAGAAGAATTTGATATTTTTGTCGCATTGTCTAGACATATTAAGATTGTGAAATTTTACAAAGACCGTACAACTAATATACATAGCTATTTGTTTAGTTATATTTTTGAGCTAATAGGTCAAACAATGTTAGATTCCTATTTTCAAGTCCAAATTATGACCAAAAAAATTAGAGACAAATCTAGACAAGCCAAGATGCTTCTATCACCCTCTATTTATTTGCATGTTTGACTAAGCATTTAATTAAACATTTTATATTAATATAATGTAAATGTTATATAATGCTTAATTTGAGGTAGGTGTATTTATATGTATACATTATGGTTAACCTAGAGTGAAAAGGGTAACTCCTTATTCACTTGTGTATGAGGCATATTGCATATATACCTTTGAAATGAAAAAGTTTTGAAGACCCAACCAACATCATGCATCTGGAGTATTTCTATGCATAATCATTGCCTAGTTTTATATTTCCATGTTTATATATAGGAAAAAACTTTTCTCTTATGCATCTTACTCATTTATCTTTATGTAGTATGTTTCAAAAGTGACACAATTAATATTTATCCATGTACATCTGCATAAACATGTGTGATATCCCTAAGTGCCTTAGTTACTTTGTAACTCTACGTAATTATGTGCTTCAAGCAACTCTATCTAGTTCCTTGCATCATGAACCTATCACAGAGTGTAAGGATACATGTTGTACAACTCAAAAGATAATATATGCACTTGAAAACTATCATGTAGCTCCTCACATCATACACACATAACATATCAAAAAGGAAACATGTCACAAAACTCATAAACTAACATCAAAATCCTATGACACTTCATGCCATGTACATAGTCTTTGTGCAACATTAACTAACCACACAATGTGTAGACACATAATACTTGTAGATACCCACAGACTCACATCCTTAGCATAGAAACTTTAGCTTTTGAAACATCCAAATATATACTTGAAACACATAAAACAAAAAATTTCCATGTGGATATATCCTACGCCACAATATGTTATGAGAGATGGCACTCTTAGAGCTCAAACCATGATAAATCACCCATCGACATATTATAGATCTTAAGGTTGAGCGATGTAATTATTGGAAGGTGAAGAGTCATAATATAAGATCAAAAATTTTAAGTTCCATAATGGTTCTTGAGACTTTACGATTTTTTAATTTATGCACACATACATGTAGCATTAGATAGTGTGCATATAGTATTAAAGTAGACAGCCATATATTTTTCTGTAGATTATGTCATGTATAAAACATACTATAAACACACGATTGTAAAGGATATTGGTTCATATTATAATGAAAAATAATCATAAAATAATAAGGAACATAACACCATAGGTGTGGTCCTCAGATTGGGTAAGGTCTAGGATAATGTAAACAAAATAGAAAGACATAAAACCAAAAAGTTATACATTCCCAATGGACTCATTCTCCAAGCCAGATTATAAGCACGTTTTTACCTATATTGTAGAGATAGGAGTCTTTTTCAATGTTGCAACTTGATGTAGATGACATCTCCCCTTGACTACTTGTGATTTGGATGAAGAATGGAATAAATGTTGTAGCTTTTGTTTGATTTATATAGAGTAAGTTTGCACTAGAAAACCCTATCTATAATATCAAATGAGCCTTGTATGTATATACTTTTAATATTGATTGAAATCATCAAATCAAGAATAATATATGTGACTAGAATTTAGTCTAATTTGGAGAGTTAATGCCATTAATATTATGGGTTTGAATCTACATTAACTAGGCATGGGTTTCCACTTTCTATTATTTTCATGTATTTATTTTAATGCTTGATGACTTTCCATGTGATGTCATGATGATGTCATGATTATAAATATTTGAATCCACTTGCCATGTGAATGGAGGAATACTTTAATTAATGAATTTAGAAAATAAAAAATTCCAAAAAGTTATAGAATTTCCCATTAGAGGAAGATCATGTTAATTAACAAAGGTTAATTAACTTATTGCAAAGTGATGTGACTTTCAAAATTTAAATAATAATTTGACATAATTGATCCCAAAATCTCCCTTACAAAGTTATAATTTGACTTTTGATTAATTAAGCAAAGCTAATGATTGGATATAATGCATTGCCCCAATCAGGGATGCCCCAATGCATTTCAGAATATACATATCAACTACATAGGTAAATTTTGGTGTTTTGATGATTTTTGACCTAATTTATGCATTATTACAAAAAATCATTCTGATTGCAAATTCAACACAAAAGTGATGAAAGTGAAGTGTCTACAGTTTTCTCTTTTTGAAAGGATGTTACGAGATACTAGATGAATAAACAACTTTTAAAAGAATGAAAAAATCATTAAAAATCACTTAATAATGATTGAATAATGATGCATTCATCTTTTGTGAATTCTTATTCAAATTACTAAAAACAAGTTAACAATGATTCCCCAAACAGTATTTGGGATGCCCACGATGCCCCCTTGAGGGAGTGGTTAAAAAATATTTTTCATGTACATGCCCTCAAAAGGAATAAAATGGACAACAAAATGAAATAAACCCATGGATGAGATTAATATAGGTGAGTTAACACTTGCATAATTTTCCATCCAATAATGAATTAAAAAAAATCTCCAAAGAGAGAAGAATTGGGAAGGATGCATCCCAAGATAATCAACACATTTTGACTTGCCCCAAACATGGTGAAAGTTGTGAGCATAGAATTAGAAGAAAGAGTGAATGATTGATTGGCCCCAAAGAGGGAAAATTTGACTGAGTAAATGATTTTCCCTAGTAAGGTAAATTTGAACATTGATTAATGATGTGCCCTAGCAAGGCATATTTGATCGCTCGATCTAAATAATTGATTGATTGATAATTGATTAATTCAATATGTAAACACATTATTACAAAGGAGGTTATTTCTTGTTATAATGCAAAACAAGCATAAAATAATAAGAAACATAAAATCCTAAACATGGTCCTTATATTGGACAAGGTCTAGGAGAATGCAAACAAAAGTAGAAATATATAAACCAAAAAGCTATACCTTCCCAATGGATCTGTTCTCCAAAATGAATTATAAGCATGCTTATTATTGCATTATAAATTTAGGAGTCTTTTTAAATGTCACAATTTCATGTAAATGACACCTCCCCTTGACTACTTGTGATTTAGATGAAGAATGGAAGAAATGTTGGAGCTTCTGTTTGATTTTTTTAGAGTAAGTTTGCACCAAAAAAATTTGTCTATAATGTCAAATGAGCCTTTATTTATAGAATTCTCATAATAATTTTGACCTTCAAATGAAGATCAAAATGTGTGGCTAAAATTTAGTTCAATTTGGAGAGTTAATGAGATTAATATTTGGGGCTTGAGTCTTCATTAATTAGGCATGGGTTTGCATTTTTTGAGGTTTGCTTGCATTAATCCTAATGCTTGACAACTTTCCATGTGATATCATGATTCCAGACATTTGAATCCACTTGCTATGTGAGTGGAGGAATAATTCAATTAATGAGTTAATAAAATATGAAAGTCTACAACTTTGGAATTTTCCATTAAAGGAGGATTAGGTTAATTAAAAAAGGTTAATTAACTTAATGCAAAGTGATGTGACTTTTAAAAGTCAAATGATTTTTTGACCTAATTAATCCAAAACATCCCTTGCAAAGTCACAATTTGACTCGGGATGAATTAAGTGAAATTGATGATTAGATATGGTGCATTTCCCCAATCAATGATGCCCTAATGTGTTTAAGAACATGCATGTCAAGTGCATAGACAAATTTGGGTGTTTCTATGATTTATGACTTGGTTTGTGTTGTTGCAAAAAATTGTTCTAATTACAAATTCAACATGAAAGTGATTAAAATGGAGTGAGTATATTTTTCCCTTGTTTGAAATGGCATTGTGAGACATTAGATGAAGCAATAAATTTTCAAAGAATGGAAAAAGTCATTAAGATAATGAGATATTAATTGAATAATGATGCCCCAAATGATGTATGGGATGCCCAGGATGCCTCATCAAGGGAGTGGCCAAAAAATAATTTTAATGGTTGGCCCTCAATATGAAGAGAAACTGATAAAGAAGCCATAAGCAGGTGTCTAAGGAAGAAGAATGAAATTAACCATGTAAAGAGATTCATTTGAGCTTGAATTATAAGGATGGAATGCAAAGTGATAATGCATTATAAAGTTCTATAAATAGGGATAAGTTGTATTAGAAAGGACTTCTGCAATATAGAGATTTAATAATGGTTTTTATGAACATATTTGTGTACTTGTTATGGGGTAGTGTATGCTCTATTTTATTCAAATTTGTTTAATCATTTAATAATAATGAAGGTTCTGCACAATTTAGTCTGCACTTTTTGGATAAATACGTAATTCTAAACCAAATAAAGATAACCTCTTCCGTACTTATATTTGCATTCTAAGCATGTATCCTAATTCACATATAAATACATATTAACATATTTTGATGGGTTTTCTAGGAACCTTTACTAACATAAGGTTGGGCTGCAGGATATAAAATCAATTTCTTATTTTTTTTCCATTATAAATGCTTATGTTCCATGACCTACAACCAATGAATGCATCAGTTATAGCTATCCAAGGTATGCCTAAGAGCAAAGGGTATCTAGATGGGTTTATTTTGGTTTTAATATCATGAAGTCACAAGGATATTCCCATGATTATATTGTAATAATAAGTTATTCTAGACTCCTTCATGCTTTATGGTTGAATGGTCTACCATTTGTATAACACTAGGTGTTTCATGAAGGCTTGAAAGTATAAGTTTCCTCATAATTTATTTGGACATGACATTAAATTATGTTCTTAAATAAATAAACGTGTTTTGAACAAGCGTGACATTGATTTAAACATCAATTTTTGGGTTTCCTAGGTCAGAGTATTTGATTGGGATAATGTTACCCAAAATGATATTCACAAGTTGACTAATCACATGGACAGTCTTAGGATCTTTTTGATTTTAACCAAGTTTTTTAAGGCATAGTTATAAAAAAAAATTAGTGTAAATGGTAACATTCTTGATGTATTGAAAAATAATAATTTTGACACAAACATTCTTCATTTGGACTACAAAATCAAATTTTGATTTTGGGTCTTATTTTTGTAAATTGAGTTTCTCTAAAAATGAGGATTATCTAGTGCTACTTGTTTAATGGGCGTGTTAGGTTAAGATGTAAGACAATTATTGGATGGTTGTCGATTAGTTGGTGTGTTGGTGATCTCCTCAAGAGGCTCCATTATTATGGGTGGAGTGGTGTTTAGGAGAGTCTTTCTTAAATGAAGTTGAACATTGTCAACTTCAACTAAATAAGTGGGGTAAGTTATCACATCATTGGTATATATTAAGTGAAGCAACTTATTTTTGGGATTAGGTTGAAGATTTGTAGGTAGCTGTGGGGATCTTGGTGGAGGTGGAATGGGAGTGTTTGGCATTAATTATGGTCATTGTTATAGGTGAGGTTGTGGAAGTTGTTGAAAGGTAGTGTTTTGGTTGAGTTAAGGTTGATTCCCTTGTCATGCCTATTGCCATTGGTTAGAGGGTGAGTTCCATTTATAGTTATAATTTTCTTATTGTAATGAATTTTGTTGAAATTGATATTAATTGGTTTGGATTTGAGCATTTTTCTAATGCCATTTCTGATTTTGGTTCATGGTTGAGATGGTTGATTCAAAGGAGTAGATACATGCCAATTAGGAGGAACATAAAATTGTGAATTGAAATATAAAGGACTAGATGACATACCTGTATTATATGGCCTTTGTGCCAAAGGTTTCTATTGGGTTATATAAAATATTTGTTTTCCATCTCTTCCAATGGCATGAAGCTCCAATGCGTCAGAATCTTCGTTCATTATGTTGGTTACTTTGGCATGGATAATGTGGTATTTACATTCAATTTTATTTTTACAACAATTGGTACTATATACAATCAAGCCTTGATATATTTCTTCTTGCTTATTTTGTGTGTCCAATGTATCTAACTATGTATCCAAGTGACTAATGATGCCTATTTCATGTCTTGCAACAAGTTACTGACTTTCATCCTTGATAGTCCATTCGTGGATTTGGATGATGATAGCGATGAAGCTCAATTGTTATGAGTTTTCTTCATGATTAACCTTAAGTAATTATTGCATAAGAGAGTGATATATTCAAATGATAACCTTGACACATCTTTGATATTCATTAGGTCTAATGCTTTGATACATTCTTCTTTGATTCCTTTCAAGAATACCAATTTGATAGATTCTTAATGAGGTTTCTTTAGTTTTTTGTAGACTAAACATGAATCTCTCCAAGTAATCTTCCAATGGTTCACCTTAATTATGTGACATCTAGAAGATGTCATTCATTGTATATCCCCTTCCTTTCTAGTACTCTTTATACTTCGATAGGAATTTGGCATTCCTCTCTTGCCAAGCGAAGATTATCTTTGCCCAATCACATAAACCATCTAAGGGTTACATCTTTGAGAGTGGCTAGAAATAATTTCATCCTTTGAACATCCTTGTTGTAGTTGTAACTACAACTTAAGACATCAAATTCAAAGAGAAACATATCATTATCTTCACTAACTATACCTTTGCAGTTGGGAAAGGTGGAGAGATGGATGTTTTTCATGCGTACATTACCCATAGGGGTATTGATGGGAAACTTGAATGTTGTGGTCTCAAAGTTTTCTTCATGATTGTCCCCCATGCTTTCTCAGACTGCTTGTAAACTAGAGAGCTCTGCCACCCACTTTTCAAATCCTTTGTCAACTTTTTCCCATTGTGCATAATGAATAATGGTTATACGCTTCTTAAAAGGAGAGGAAAGTCTTGTGACTTTGGGTGATGGAATGGGGCTTCTTAGAAATTATTTTAGGATTTCAACAAAGATTTCCTATTCAAATGAGTCAGTGGGTTCAACAATTTTCTTTGGTGCTATACAGGCTTCAAGTTCTCTTTTGGAGAGAAGTTTCGAAGAGTGTGAAGGGGTTTATATATCAAATTCTTGAGTGTAGGGTGAACAAATAACTATTCTTTAGAATGGTGCAAAGATGTCCTTCTTAGGGGTTCGAGGATACTCTTTTCCCTTGTTCTTAGACTCTTTTACTAATTCAACTAGAAAATCCTTTGCCATAGCTTCCTTTACTTCCAATAGTTGGTGTGGATCAACTTCACATGTTTCTACAATCGTTAAAGGTGATATCTTTGTTGTCATAGGCAATGTTTTTGTTGTTGTAGGTGATATCTATGTTACTGTAGGTGATATCTCTATTAGTATATGTGATATCTATGTTGCTCAAGATAATGTCTTAGTTCTTCTTCTATAGAGAAACTTAGTATTTTAGGGAAAAATATCTCAAGTAATGTCTTTCATGTTACATACAAAAACTTCCATTTTCTTTTTGTGTTTTTATACCCTACCTTACAGAGGGTTAGTTCAAAAGGTTTTTTTGTTTTGTCTATTATAATTTATTGAAATTCAAAACCTAACTTAAAAAATAATAAATTTACTCTTGAAAGCAATAAATCTTATGCTAGAAAATAGTAATTTTTTTGTTATAAAGCAGGGATTTTTACTTCTAGAAAGTAGAAAAAAATTCTTTCTATTAAAGGAGGAAATTTTACTCTGGAAAGTAAAGAAAAAATTGTACTTTTATGAAAGCATGAAATTTTACCCAACCTTTGTAGATTCTAATTCTTGACATCTTCCCTGATAATGATGCCAAAATGAATGGTGAAATCAAATCCCAATTAAACTGACATAGTCTAATCATTGTACACACAACCCGATAAATGTGATCTAGAGGGGTAGCCACTTTGTTTATTGAAAATTCTCATTCATTAAATTATCAACATGGGGTCCATATACTTTAGTAAATTATCAATATTGTATATACACACTAGACTCTTGAGAAGGCTAAGGTACCAAAGGTTGTGTATAGGAAACATAGTTTACATAAATGTAAATGATATAATGTAAACACATTTGCATTAAATATAAATTGCATAAAAGGAAAAGTGCACAAGGGAAATAAATATTGTTTTGGAAGCTTCACTTGACATGAGGATACTTTTACCAATAACATATAAGAACAATTAATTTTTTTTAATCAACTATGGAAACCAAAGATGCAGACATAAAACTATAATGTAAAGATTGAATTGAAACAACTACTTAATGGATGGGATTGCCACATCAACTCCTCACAAGTGGGCCCTCCCTGGTTAGAACTGTGCTTCAGATACTTTCCTTGATTACAAATGATTTAACTCAAATCACTTTAATTGCATTGATCAAATTTTGTAGCAATAGAATGATTTCCATAGTAAAGTACAAAAACTTGTAGTAACTTTGTCACTCTTACTCACTAACTTTCTATGTTATGTCATGTTAAGCTAGTAATCACATACAACCCTTCTCCTTATATAGGGAAGGTGGGTGTTTATTATCTAAATACACACTTAATGGTTACAACTATAAGATTATATACAGTGACATAAATTAGATGAAGACAACAAGGGTGTTACGATGGTTAAAAACATATGGTCATACAATTTAATAATGAAAACATGGTCTAATGGAGTTCCCATATAGTTATAATAACTTGTAATCATGTTATATGATTGTTGGAGATCGTTGAGTGAACTAGAATATGGTTAGGGATGACAGCTGGAAGTTTTGTTGTGTTTTGGAAAATGTCCACCTATAACAGTTATTACAGGTACACTCAATTAGTGGTTGTAGGTGCTCATGGCTAGTGGTTCCTAGTTGTTGTGGGCGCTTTATGTCACCAAACTCTAGCCAATCAAAGGCTACATCTATATATACCAAAATGGTTGTATGCCACTAAACATAACAAATAAGTATCTTTTTCCATTCCATTTAGCCATGAAAATATCAAATCATTTATGAATCCATTAAGCTATATTAGAAAACTTATAAATTGCATGTCGAACTTAATATTTACTTTACATGCACATGCACACATATGCATATTACATACATACATGAGTATATTATGAGTTTGTAGGAATGGTAACTATGAGAAAAAGGAACTAGTTAGAAAAGGATTATAGAGGTGTATGAGGCCATTTTTGGGTCTCATCAGACAGTTTAGGGTGTTCCACAATGAACACAAGTAGTGAAAGTTTCTCCCAATATATAGTGGACTCCATTGAGTCTTATACCTTCTTCAATTACACATCCTGCAAAAGTTATTGTGCAATGATCAAAATAATTACATTATAGTGCTTGATTCATTTTCAAATTTTGATTCATCTACATGTAACACTTTTCTCTTGCAAAAATTAATCCTTTAGCTCTATGATACATGCATGTGATATGGTCCTCCCATTTATAATATTATTGGTTATTTTATTTTCACATAGGTCAAAAATACAAAAACATTCAAATATTTAAAAAATACCAAAAAACATTCAAAATATTCTAAAAAATCAAAATCGAGACCTGAACATGACATGAGTTACTAGTTACTTCATTGACATATGTTAACTTTCACACATTTTGGTAGATATCATATTCATTTTCATACACACGTATATTTCACAAGGTATATGAGTATGATGCAGAATGTACATATCATACATGGATTCTTAAATGTTGGATTTTCTTCTAACCAGTGATCATGTCTATGGTGGGGGAATCACATTCTACAGGTTACACTATCATATGTTATATCTATTTATAACCTTTCTACCATGTTGAGTTACATATTTTACAAGTGTCTTTCTAGTTGCTCATATCTTACATATGATACATAGATATACTACTTTCCTAGGTTCTAACATTGATACATAAGGATGTTGTATATTAGTTCTCACTTGTTCTATCATTTGATGTTGTTACTTTCTTGTATGATAGGCTAGAAATTGCTTGCTTATTATGTGTGGCCACTTGACCTTGTGTGTGGAACATATTTATGTTCCTTTTTTGTAGCATTCCCAATGTCTTTTATGTGTGTCCCTTGTCCTTACATGTGGTATTGTGTGTTGTGATTGTTAAGCTTGATTCATGATGCCATGATTCAGATCATGTACTTTTACTACTTGGTATTATTCATAGATAATTACTTTACTACATGCCTCATTTATATATCTATCTATACATGACACTTGTATGCCTTGCATTTAATATGTTACATACATCCTTTAATCACAATTACATTATTATGATAACATATTCTTCATATGTTTACATAATGTTACATGACTATATCTTTATCACATGATACATACAACTCTTCTTTTGAGATGATTGATTTGTAGGCTACACCCCTCATTTCAATAAGTGGGCATAATAGTGGGATTGTCTAAGAGACCCAAGCATCTATGAGTAGACAAATCATATTTTATGACAAAGTACAGGGTCCAAAGATTAAAATTAATTCAAAAACCATATTTTAAAACATAGTATATGTTTTAAAGATTCAAAGTAATTCATAAATCAAACACATGAAAAATATTGGCACTTTAATATAAGTTATGGTGCATCTATCTTGTTTATGCATTCATTTTCAAAGACACGAATACAAATCCATACACACCTGGATGCATACATATGGACATATGCAAAAATGTTACATGAACATAAATTATAGGTTTTAGATACAGTTACAGTTGAACATATAGATGCATGGCTTTCTATATCACTTGGCATAGATTCAGGGAATATAATGTTGGTTCATGCACATACATCTTTCAAATATAAAAGGCATGAAATTACTTCATGTGCATATGCACTACAATACAATTTATTTATTCAAAGTCAAATTGTTTTTATTTAAATTCAAATCTATTGGCACTACAATCACGATGGGGGAATGAATATTTTTCATTCTCTTTCAATCATGCATATAGAATCTAGATCCGTCTATAACGGTGTGATTCATTTTGTTATGGATAATGTATGTTTGAGTCTAGTGACATTCAACAACCTTGACATTACTTCTAATGAACCCATTGTGTGGTTCTACTTTTTATTATGGGTGATGTACATTTAAGTCTATTGACACTCAATGACCTTTGCATCACTTCTAGTGAACCCATCACGGTTCCTCCTTTCATATTAGTAAATTTAATACTTCTCCCTATTCATACGAGTTGAAACATACATCTTTCCAACTCAAGGGCTTGATTAAGAGACACCATCTCTCCAAGTGCTTCGACAAGGAGGCATATTTATCCAATACTTCATCATATTTTATAGGTTATAGGGTAATGTGGTATCATCTCCCTCCAAGTGGAATCCTTCCTTCCTCTCTTTTAAATTTTAATTTTCAAAGTTTAGATTTTTCAAATTACAAATGTGATAAAATGATTAATTCATGTATTGTTGCAGGGTTTGTTGAAACGAGTGCCATGCATAATTGGAGTTTCTTAACAAATACAAAGTGTGTTGTCCACACTCAAGTTTTATCTTTTTTCTTTACTCTAGTAGTTTCATTACTAGAATAAAGGGGCGACAAATATAAATACCTAAATATGGTTACAGGTACTTGAAAATGTTAATTCTTAACACGTTCTAAACCACTTGACATATGATCAAAAATATGACTCTTATTCACCATTCCTCTAGTCATTTGTTTATGCGTGGGCTTGACCCCTATGTTCACCATCACTGTTACATAAGAATTTCCAAGTCAATGTTCAAATTACTTCATATATTTTGAAGACTCCTTTCAACCTTAAGGTAGTTGTCTCTTATTTTTTGGGACAAATTTGCACTATGTAGATAGGTTTGATATCACAAACTTGTCCACCTAGCACAACCTCATCCCTATGTCATTTAACGACTAACTTCTAAAATTTAAAATGTTAATTTGGGTCATCTTGCACATTTCAAAAGTCAACTAAAGGAAATTATTCAAAAAAATCATTATATAAGCAAATCAAAGCTTCATTCTAAAAGTGATTAACTCTTAGATTGAAACTATCTATTGAGCACTTATATACTATTACACATTAAGCAAATTTGCCCTATTATTTCTAAATTCAAGATCGTTCACTAAGAACTGTCTGAAGCCAAGTTTTAACCATTTCAAATCAATTCAAGAGCTAGCATTGTCAAGTATCAAAACCAAATTATTAGTTCCATATATATAGTCAAGAAGCAAAACTACACAATCACACTAAGTGGGAAAATTATGCATGGCTTGATTTCCTCAAAGTTTCAAGATACATAGGCAATGATCAATTATCAATGTGGGTGATTGGGGTCAACTCAAATTATTACACTTCCCCTTATTTTTTACAAGTTTCTTGCTCTCACAGGTACACATAGGGATTTCAAAGCAAAGAAAAGGGAGATAGAGTTTTATGCTCGACATCAAAGTAATTATAATATCTCAGCCTTATAAATACACGCATATGCATGTAATGGTGTAATCATTATTTTATCACATTTGAAGTGGATAAGTCTATAGTCAACATACATGACCAACCTACACTATTGTCCAAGGAACGTGGACCTGTCCAAATACATGGATTAATTTTGTTTTCAATTGTGAGATATCAGAGTCCTATCTTATTTTGATTTCCACTATCAGATACTTATTACAATCAACCATAATTAAGAAAAACAAATTATCTCATTATTGGTTGTATTTACTATTTTTATCATATGTTGTTTGTCAATCAAATTTAGTTGTTAATTATGCTTTACATTTAGATTTATGGCTAAATGTTGTGTATTATGATCTAAATAATCTTTCAAAGTTTTGTACCTATTAAACACTCTTTAAAAAAACATATGGTTAAATAGTGTCTAATGATTTATCAAATGGGTCACCACCTAAGTGAAGGATAAGTCATCCCTTGGATTTAGTTCTAGGATCTAGTTTACTAAATAAAGTGGCACATAGGTTGACTCTAAAATAAAATTTAGACATCCAAAGACAAGTAAAAGAGCTATTGGATAAAGAGATGATAAGAGAAATTTTGAGCACATGTGCAGTACCAAAAATATTAGCCCCTAAAAATAATAGAAAATTGAGAATGCCCCTAAAAATAATAGAAAATTGAGAATGTACACTAATTCTAAAGCCATTAAAAAGATAACCATAAGGTATAGGTTTCCATTTCCGTGAATGGATGATTCGATGGATTACATAAGTACAACAAAATAGCTCTTAAAGAATTTCTTGAAAATTTGATATCAACAGATTAATATAAGGGAAGGTGATGAATGAAAAATAATGTTCAAGACACAAGAGAGTGTATATGAGTGGTTGGTTATGCCATTTGGGTTAACTAATGCACAAAGTATATTCATGAGATTGATGAATGAAGTGTTGAAACCTTTTTTGAGTAAGTTTTTCATTATGTATTTTGATGACATAGAACAAAGGGAGAACACTTGTGACATTTGTGTAAAGTGCTATATAACTTATGATTTGAAAAGTTGCTCATGAATTTTAAGAAACATGGTTTTATTTAGGAGTTTATATGCCTAGGATTTGTGATTTCTTGAGAAGGTTTGAATATGGATCCAAAAAATGTACAAGATATACTAGATTGGCATTGATGAGCCCCATAAATGTCCTGTTATTGTGTCTATCTATTGTACTCAACCTGCTTGATTACCATGCTTTTGAACACTTTTCCATATTAGTTTCCTACTTTCATAAACCATATAGCATTATGTTTTCAAACTCTTTTAAATAGTTGAAATTATGTATTGAAATTACATATATGATGGTTGTCTATTGCTTTCAGATGCTTTTTCTATAAATGTGCTTTAAAAATGTTTTAGAGAAATAGGTATATAATACGGAGCATCCTGCAGTAAGAGAATCTCACTACACAGACCATCCTATCACCACTACATAACCAAAGTTGCAGATGAACAGATTTTGATTTTTTTCAATCGACTCATAGAAATGACTCTAACTTTCATGGAGCTCGATAAGGAAGCGATTGAAGAACAAAATAACCTTGTTTGGTTGCAAGATTCACATGAAGGACGTCTTTAACGAAAGGAACCAATTTTGATTATCCCACTTCGAATGTATCTTAGAATAGAATGTATATATTATTTTACATAAAATAATCTCCTCTGCAGTATATAAATTTGTAGTAACAGAGTTGAGATATATAGAAAAAATAGTATATGTTGAATAGAGATTGTCAGAAGTACATTGTGTTGAGAAATTATTATTGTAACTTCTTGCAATAATTTATTACTACATTTTTCATTAATATGAGTGAGAAATTATGAGTTAAAATTAGTGTTGTAAGGGGAAGGGTTGAAGCTGAAATTAGAAAGAGGAAGGGCCTCATTTGGAAGGCTACAACAATAATCCAACCCATTTTAATAGCTAAGCATGTTATATGATTTCTTTGTGCATTATGTGATTTATTTTTGAATTGTGTGAGTTACATTCTTGTTTAAGATTTGTTTAAGTAAGATTCCCATGCATAAGCATTTATTTCCCAATACCTTGTTTATGTTTTATTCTAAGTATTTCATTTACTGCACTTCAACATCTTAGATACAATTAGCAGAATGTCAAATTAGAGATTAAGTGTGCACATACAATGATGTCATCATATCAAGTCTACATCCCTAGGTTGACATTTAAATGAAGTAGAAGGCACATATCCATGGTTACTCTCCTTTTTCATTTTGATCAAGAGAAGTATATCTAAATGTGAATTACCTGCTGGTCATTTTTAGTGCCATTGCTAGGGAAGGGTGTCACACATTTGTAATCTTCAATCTTGATAGTAATTGTTTCTGAATGTTTATTATTTTTTCAAAGCTTATTGTTTTTCTAGATTAAATATTTCCTAATTTCGTAGTTTAAATTTTCCCTTTTTGCAAGTAGGATAGTGGAAATTTTCAAAATACCCCATATTACTAACCTTGTGCAAGCAGAGTAGGCAAAAAGTAAAAAAAAAAAAGTGGTTGACATATGCAAAGTGAAGGGGACTATATAGGAAGATTTTTGCCTAAATCATCAAACATTGCTACTAGATCAGATATTCATCTTAAAACAATTAAAGAACACAAAGGAAATCCTGAGGATCACTCGCAGTTGTCAATATAAGAGGTAGAGAAGGAAGAATTTTTGGCTGGACCGGTAGCACAAGTTGGAGACCTTGAAGATGTTCATACCCCTAGAAGAGACCGACATGTACCACCTCTAATAATTCTCACCCAATCACTTCATACTTAGGAATCTGAAGTTTGCTTCCCTTTGTCACCCAAATTTCTTGCTAAGGAGGCATTCAAAGCTATTCTTGTCCCTAGAAGAAACACCAGGCCAATAGAATCTTCCAATTTAGAGAGACTCTTTTCTGAGACACTAGCAGAATATTCTAAAAACTCCACACCATCCCCATTATATAGGAAGCCATACATTCTTAAGGAAAAATATAAAGCCTCCATCTTCTACACCCTAAGAAATAAAAGAATTGATCAGAATTTTGAGTGTTAGGTAGCAACAACCTCCCATATACCAACACAAAGAATATTCATGGGGGATCACCAAGAAGAAAACACTACCAATGAGTCTACTACTTTAAAATTTCCTATCCTTACTCTTGATGGAAATACACCCATGAATAATATCCCTGACTCTGCCCTCCCTACCTTTAGAGGAAAAGCATCTGAGGATCCAAATACATTTTTTTTTAAGTTTGACATCTTATGTTGCAGCAATGATTATAATCAAGACACTCAAAAACTCAAATTGTTTCCATCAACACTCAAAGATGCAACACTTAGATGGTTCATGGGACTTGGAAAGGATGTTATTTCTACTTGGGAAGAAATGAAGAAGAAGTTTTTGATGAAAGACCAAGACTATTGTAGGGGCAAAAACTACAGGTGAGATGGTTTTTTTTGAATGACACAAGTTGATGATGAGTCATTGGAGGAATATGTGGAAATATTTATGTTCAGCTTACAAAAATCTAAGAAAACTATAATAGATAAGGAATTGATCAAGTTAATATTCCCGAAAGGAATTAGAGATGATTATTTGGAGGCACTAGATCTAATGTCTAATGGTGAAATTAAGAAAGTCATAGCCGTCTATTGCCCTGAATGTAGAAAGAAGAAGGTGGATCGCACATTCCATTCCATGAAAGCTCAGGCAGCTAGTATCATCAAGAAAAATCCTAAGATATTATAGTTGCATGCCATAGGAGAAGATGATAACCAAGTGTTTTTTGTGGCTCAATGAAAACCACGGGTACAAAGACTAGGTATGCCATCAAACTCTATGTTTGCAAATTCTCAATTCTGAAATAATCCTCAATACGATTATTGGATGAATATACCCAATCCAAATTGGTCCCAAATAAATTGGTAGCTACCTTAGATTCAATTATGTATGTAATAAAATGGATAACAACCTCAACAAGGATAATTCCAAAACCAACAATGCTTTAATCTCTCTAATCCATGGCAACAACACTAGAGAGGAAATCAAGGCTTTCTCCAACAAATGCAACAACCACAACAACAACATGCCATAATACCAAACACTCAACGACCTATTCGAACCACTCAATTACCCACCCAACCCATCTCCAATCATGCCAATACATCAGTTCAATCAACACAATCCACTAAAATAATGCAATATCCAACATACACTTTGGATATTAATCAAGTTCAACTTCACTCAGGTCATGTCATTCCACAACCCACCTCACCCATAATCACATAACACTTTAAACTAGCTTTATTCCATACTAATCCATAGCTACCTATAGCCAATCCTAAACCAAGTCCATCTGAAAATTAAAAAGAAATTGACAATCCTCCTTTTCCAAAGAGATTGAACATATCACATCCTAAACAAGAGCCTAAATTTGATATCTTAGGACAACTCAAAAATGTGTTCATTAAAATCAAACTCTTTCAAGCAATAAAAGATGTTTATATCTACAATAAATTTTTTAGAGAGCTATGTTTGGAAAAACTTGGAAGAAAGAAGAAGGATCCTAAAACAATCCAAGTCATTGGCCAATTAGTATATATTATGTAGGGAAACATAGTTCCCCCAAAATATTCTAATCCAAAAAGTCTTGTAGTTAATGTTAGCATCCATGACCAACCTATTTCCAATAATTTAATTGACTTGGGTGCAACCATTAACGTGATGACCATGAAACAAATGAAACTTACCACTCTTTGTCCAACATCTATCGTCCTCCAAATGGCTAATAGATCAACTGTTAATCCTAAGGGGATTATTGAGGACCTTGTTATCACTGTGGATTCTTAGTAATATCTAGTAGACTTTATTTTCTTATATCCAAAGAGAAATTTAGGGGGTTATCCTCTCATCCTTGATTTCCCATGGTTGGCTACCACTGATGCTTTTGTTGGCTGCAAGTTAGGAAAAATGCTAATTTCTAATGGAAATGACACCAATAAATTAGTGTTGTATCCACCAACTCAACCTTCCCAGAATGATGGACCAACCCATTGGATTGATGACCTTGAAGAAACTATCTCCTTGTATACTCTGCACAATCGATTGGAGTCTAGCTCTATAGGCCCAAGAAGAAGACATTGTCCTTACTGGTATCCTGCAAAACACCTATCACTAGGATCATGTAGCCACCAACCTGTTGGAATGTACACTATGCCCTCTTTAGAATATCTTTTCTAAGAATGATTTTTCTAAAACCACAAGAGACATTTGTACATTCCATCAATTACTTCCCCATCAATGTAGTTATGAACTTTTAATCACCAACATAGAGACCATGTTTTATTTTACAAAGCAAGTAGACATCCTTCCAAATAAACCTCTCAACATCAACACTTTCTTAACACCCAAGCAAAAAAGTTAGTTACTTACAATGCTGAGACAACACACATCAACATTTGCCTAGGATTACCATGACATGAGAGGAATATCCCTAGATTTATGCATGCATCACATTTACATTAAATAAGAATGCATACCTATTTACCAACCCCAATGATGAATGAATCCTACAGTCAAAGACATTATCAAAATGAAGTTACAAAAACTCTTAGATGCATGATTTGTTTATCCTATTTGGACATCTAGTAGATCTCTCCCTTGGTCATTGTCCCTAAGAAAGGGGGTAAATGGCATATTTGCATCGACTACCTAGAGTTGAATGTTGCTACTAGGAATGATCACTTTCCCCTTCCAATTATTGATCAAGTGTTGGATACGTTAGCATGGAAGAAGTACTTTTCCTTCCTAGATGGCTATAGTGGTTATAATCAAATACAAAATTCTCCACAAGACCAAGATAAAATCACTTTTAATTGCCCCAAGGAAACACTGACCAACTTGGAGAAAATTCTTCAATGCTGCCAGGACCATCAATTATCTATGAATAATTAAAAGTGTTACATACTTATGACTGAAGGGATTGTGTTGGGGCATCACATATCCCTTGTTGGAATTCAATTTGACCCAACAAAGATAGTTATCATCAAGGATATACCCACACCAAAGAAATAAAAAGATATTATAAGCTTTTTAGGACATGCTGGTTATTATAGATGATTCATCAAATATTTTAGTAAAATTGTCACCCTATTGTTTGGATTGCTTACTAAAGATGTTGGATTTAGATGGACTGATGATTGTCAAACTTCCTTTTAGCAACACAAATACCTTCTCATAACAACTCCTATTCTAAAAGGACCTGACTGGAAGAATCTTTTTCACATTCATACAGATGCATCTAACACCACTTTAGGAGTTGTCCTTGGCCAAAAAGATGAAACTCTGAGTTAACCAATCTATTTTATTAGCTAGAATCTTTAAGGGGCTAAAATTAACTACACTGTAACAAAGAAATAATTTTTGGCCATAGTCTATGCCATCAACAAATTTTGACACTACATTATAGGATACCAAGTACTCATACACACTGATCATACAATAATAAGGTATTTAATGAACAAACCTACTATAATAGGTAGGATAATTCATTGGTTGTTTTTGTTGCATGAGTTTGATATTACCATTATAGACAGACCATATAAGGATAATGTAGTAGTATATTTTCTATCTTGATTGCAAAATGATGAGTAAAGTCCTATTATTGATGATTCTTTTCCTGATAAACATTTGTTTCCTGTAACAATTCAATCTCCTTGGTTTGCAAATATTGTTATCTTATTGCAGGATCACTACCACAACATTTCTTACCTAGAGACAAACAACACCTAATCCAAAAGAGTAGACATTATTCCTATATTGTATCATGTCTTTTTATCACTGGACCATATTCAATTATGAGAAGATGTATTCAAGAAGATGAAGCTTATGACATTCTTAGAGCTTTCCATGATGAACCCTATAGGGGTCATTTTACTAATAAATAGACTGCCATAAAAGTACTTACTATCAGATATTATTGACCTTATTTGCATAAGGATGTCATGATGTACACCCATAGATATGATCAATATCAGTGTTTGGGAAAGCCCACTCGCTCTGATGAAATGCCATTACAACCTCAACTAGTTCTGGAACCTTTAACAAATGGAGATTGGATTTTGTAGGTCTCATTGATCCTAAATCCAACAACAAAGAATATATACTGATGTGCACTAATTATGTCACCAAATGGGTAGAGTTCAAAGCCTTAACCCATGTCTGAGATGAGAAGGTAGCTAATTTTATCTATGAATAAATCTTCACTCGCTATGGAGTACTAAGACAAATAGTCACAAACCAAGGCCCACAGTTCACATCAAACCTCACAGTTGCCTTGGTAAAAGAATATCAAATTAGACATGAGAAGTATACCTCTTACCATCCTAAGTCAAATGGTTAGGTGGAAGTGACAAATCAAGAATTGGAAAATATCCTCACTGAGACTGTTAGCTTGCATAGAAAGATTGGTCAACTCATCTTCTAGGACTAGTTTGGGTTTATAAAATCACTTGGAAAAATACAAATAGTTTCACTCCATATGAACTAGTTTATGGTAAAAATCTTGTTCTTGCCATTGAGTTTGAACATAAGATATTAAAGACAACACTTGATTTGGGATTGGATCTTTCCTAAACTCAACAAGATAGGATCATGCAGTTGAATGCACTTGATGAACAAAGAAATGAAACACTTCATCATACTAAAATTATGCAAAGACAACATGTGGGATGGCATGATAGGAATGTCAAAACTAAGAATTTTAAACCAAGAGATTGGGCACTCCTTTTTTACTCTAAATATAAGGATCATAAAGGAACGTTGTAGTTCAAATGGCTTGGGCCTTATGAGATTGAACAAGTTTTTGATAATAGAGCTGTAAAGTTCACGATAATTGAGTCTGTTTGATTTTGACTGCTTGTTAATGGCCATAGGCTCAAGCTATATAAAAAACCATTTTTTAAGGAAACTCTCACTCGTCAACTTCTTGAAAAACAACGTCCATCTCTTTTTCATGAAGTAAATCAACATGTTCCTGCAACTAAAGGGTAATTATATCAACCCTCCTCTGATATTTTCCAAGAGTAATAAATCTTCTTGCAACCAAGAACAAGTCATTCACAATGGCTTGGTTCAGACTGAGTAAAATCCTACCCTTTATATTTTTTTGATTTCAATTGAGTCTGGACCAGAAAAAAATTAGAAAATTCAGTAATGAAAACCTTCAAGCATTGCTGACGGATGTTGTCTCAAGATACCAGGTCACTAGCCGATCGACATTTGTTAAAAAATTAAATAAATAAGAGAGAGAGAGAGAGAGAGAGAGAGAGAGAGAGAGAGAGAGAGAGAGAGAGAGAGAGATAGAGAGAGAAAAGGCACTACTTCAATAAAAATGTTTTATTTTCACTTTTTTTTGCTTGTAGATTCATTCTCTTGGAGCATAAATATATTTTCCTTCTTGCTACAAGATGGAAAACTTGTTGATGTAAAATAAAACTTACTGCTACAGGATACCACTTACTGCTACAGGACACACATCTTTCTATAAGATGTATTCCTACATTCCATCCTACATCAATAATTTTCTCCCACTCAAACACTAGCATATGCCATGACTGCCACTTTGAATCATCATTGGCACATTTATCAAAGGTATTTATATAAGTAACATGGTAATTACTCTATAGTTATTTCCTATCATACATTTTAATTATTTCTAAAAACGATGGGACTTAATGCTCTCAATTCACTATCGTATCCTCTCCTTATCACACTCACTTACCATCTCCTTCGTTGATTGATGTGACAATTAACACAACTACTACTACCACCCCTTACTCTTACCATGAGTGTTTTGTGCATGTCAGCTTCATCCCTCGAGGACAAGTGACTATCTAAGTTGGTGGGGATATTTTTCATTAATTCTAAAGGATTATTTCACCTCCCAAAGCAAAAGTCACAAACCATTTTGCCATAACCCAAAACCCTTGCTGCAAGCACTCAGACCTACAACTCACACAAAATGAGAAGTGATTTGTTGAAATATGAATTGCTAGATATCACCCCTTTGACCAATAGCCCAAAAAATTTAGCCTTATTTCAGTATATAGGATGGCTACATTATTTTGAGAAAATATAGGATTGTATGAAGGAATTGCAAAATAATTTGCTAGTACATTACATAATAACTTGGCCATAATAAAGGGGATGGAAATAAAACTGACAGAAACAACCATCAACAGAATAAAAAGACTACCAAGAATAGGGGAGGAATGGTAAGACAAATTGGATGCCAAAGCTAAGAGATGAAAGTTTATCAGAGGAAATGAATGCTTGGAAACTTCAAAGCAGGGCACTACAAAGTTATCTCTACCAAGAAGATGGGCTAAGGCTGCTGAGTTTATCTCAAGATATTCTATTTGCGAAGGAAGGTATTATATGCTGCATGGCCTCTACTTCAAGTTCTTGAATCATTTGCAATACAGAATAGAGATAAGCATTCCCAACTTTTTGCTTCATATGATCACAAAAATGTTGGAGGCATTTCAAAAAGGTAATTCTAAAGCACTTGCCCACCATTGTCTCATCTAGTTAATTGTTTAAGACTATTTGCAAAGAACTAGACCCAACATTAGTTGGGAAGAATTTCTTTAAGTACCAAGAAATGCAGAGAATGATAGATAAGGAAATGAAATAGAAGAAGAATTAGAGGTTGAATAATAAATATCAAAAGAAGCCCTCCCTATAGAACCACAAGAACCTACAACAAAAAACCTGCCTGTAGCCACATAAGAATCTACAGAATAAGGTCTTCTTATAGAAACACAAGACCCTATAAAAAGGACTGAAGAAGGGACTTCCAGAGGTAGGGAATCTAGAAGAAATAAGAATAAACTCATTCTCTGACTTGATTTCAAAGAGTCTGAGGAGGAACTTTTACCTTCCCCCAAAAAGGTCAAGGTAACCCCTACTCCTCATAGATCTCATAGATCGAGGAGAAAAATGAGAACTAAACCTACTTCTATTATTGAAATAAATGAAGAATATGAAGAAGACCAAACTACTAGTAGTAATGAATCTATAGAGACTGAAACATATAGGGAAGAATGTTCTCTAGTATTCCATCAGGAAGAAGTAGAACAAGTTGAGCTTAGTCTTGAAAGATTACATGGGGAAGAAGAACGAGTTGAACACAATTATGAAGAATTATATGAGGAAACATAAAAAAAGAAGTAAAACAAGAGTTGCATGAGGAACCAACACAGGAGGAAGCAGAGCAATTGGAGAAACCTATTGTACAAATGAAATTTTCCAATTTTGATCAAGCCTTACAAGAAATTGGGAAACTAAGGAAGCAGCTGTAAGATCAATTTGGTAGAGGACTACATGCAGTTGTTGCAGTAGTTTGTCAACTGCAATGCTTAATTAAAGACCATCTTATAGCCAGCTTTCCACAACCTTCTATAGAGATAAATCAACAAAAAGAACCCAAAGCTACCCAAGAAGTTAGGTATCGCTCCTCATTTGCAATATATTCTCGATTGTTGAATTGGATGGATAGTCAATCTGAAACTTTAAAGGAACTAAGGAAAGAAAATAGGAAATTGAAAAAATAAAATACGTTGAAGAGAGCATCACCAAACTGAAACATAAAGTTGAGGATATGGCTGGTCTTACACAAGAACTCCTTGATTGCAGGCTTCTTATAAAAATTTATTCAGTTTATCTTGAAAAACAATGGCACGAATTCATATTTATAAAAATTTATTGTGATATGCTCCATGAAGTTATTGATCTCCTTTCCTTATTTTTTGTATGTAAAGTAAGTTCAAAAGAAGAATAAGCACAATTGTGCGAATTCTACCTACACAATTATGCTATTCCTTGTGATAGGGAATGTAATCCCAATCTATATGTTGGAGATGTCTAACTACATGGATTTTCATAATATTTGTTGAATGAACAAAGAAGAGGAAGAGAAATAATAGAATACAGTGAAAAAGGAGAATGAAATCTAGTTGCTTATCAGGAGTGAATCAATGGCACCTGATGCTGTATTAGTTGAATGGGATGATATCATGTTGAAGAAAGAAGTCAGAACTTGGTTTGGAAATAAATGTGATGAGGTCCAAGATTTTTATCTAGGATTGAGAACTTTTGTTGGTCTTGCTGCAAGAGAATCATGCATTGAATGATGGAATGAGCTCACCCCAGCACTAAGAAAGAGAGAGCCCTATTCCCTTTCTAATTTAAATGCACCATTTAATAAGACCAAAAAATACATTTTTTTTACAGGTGACATGGGATCGCAATTGCTGAACCTAAAGTTCTAGCCACCCCTATTCTGGGATCCTATTCCAGATTGATAGGACAAAACTGTGGTGGATGAAGCCAAAGAAGACAAAAGTTGGCAACTATTTGAACAGAGGTAGGAATTTTATGCTCACCTTGCCAAGGGTGTTGTAGATCATATGGATTTTAGAGTTCTTTACGAATTGGGAATGAACAAGTATGGTGCTCGAGGTCAAGCAAGATCTTAAGTTGGGGGGTGTGATGAGCCCCATAAATGTCCCATTATTGTGTCCATCTATTGTACTCATCCTACTTGATTACCATGCTTTTGAACACTTTTCCATATTAGTTTCCTACCCTCATAAGCTATATAGCATTATGTTTTCAAACTCTTTTAAATAGATGAAATTAAGTATTGGAATTAAATATATGATGGTTGTTTATTGCTTTAGGATGATTTTTCTATAAATGTGTTTTAAAGATGTTTTGGAGATATAGGTATATAACACAAAGCATCTTGAATCTCACTACACAAACCATCCTGGAGCCACTGCATAACCAAAGCTGTGGATGAACATATTTTGATCCTCTTTCAATCGACTCGCATAAATGACTCTAACTTCCATAGAGCTCAATAAACAAGTGGTTGAAGAACAAAATAGCCTTGTTTGTCCTGTAGCAAAGTCACAAGATTCACATGAAGGACGTCTTTAGTGAAAGGAACCAATCTCAGTTATCCCACTTCGAATGTATTTTAGAATAGAATGTATATATTATTTGGCATAAAACAATTTCCTCTGTAGTATATAAATATGTAGCAACAAAGTTGAGAGATATAGAAAAAATAGTATATGTTGAATAGAGATTGTTAGAAGTACATTATGTTAAACAATTATTATTATAACTTCCTACAACAATTTATTAGTGTATTTTTTATTAATATGAGTGAGAAATTCTAAGTTCAAATTAGTGTTGTAAGAGGAAGGATTGAAGCTAGAATTGGAAAGAGGAAGGGCCTCATTTGGAAGGCTACAACAATAATCTAACCCATTTTAATAGCTAAGCATGTTATATGATTTCTTTGTGCATTATATGATTTATTTTTGAATTGTGTGAGTTACATTCTTGTTTAAGATTTGTTTAAGTAAGATTCCCATGCATAAGCATTTATTTTCCAATACCTTGTTCATGTTTTATTCTAAGCATTTCATTTACTGCACTTCAACATCTTAGATACAATTAGCAGAATGTCAAATTAAAGATTAAGTGTGCACATATAATGATGTCATCATATCAAGTCTACATCCCTAGGTTGACATTTAAATGAAGTAGAAGGCACATATCCATGGTTACTCTCCTTTTTCATTTTGATCAAGAGAAGTATATCTGAATGTGAATTAGCTGCTGGTCATTTTTATTGCCATTGCCAAGGAAGGGTGTCACACATTTGTAATCTTCAATCTTGATAGTAATTATTTCTGGATGTTTATTATTTTTCCAAAGCTTATTGTTTTTCTAGATTAAATATTTCCTAATTTCATAGTTTAAATTTTCCCTTTTTGCAAGTAGGATAGTGGAAATTTTCAAAATACCCCATATTACTAACCCTGTGCAAGTAGAGTAGGCAAAAAGTAAAAAAATAAAAGTGGTTGACATATGCAAAGTGAAGGGGACTATATAGGAAGATTTTTGCCTAAATCATCAAACATTGCTACTAGATCAGATATTCATCTTAAAAAAACTAAGGAACACAAAGGAAATCCTGAGAATCACTCACAGTTGTCAATATAAGAGGTAGAGAAGGAAGAATTTTTGGTTGGACCGGTAGCACAAGTTGGAGACCTTGAAGATGTTCATACCCCTAGAAGAGACCGACATGTACCACCTCTAATAATTCTCACCCAATCACTTCATACTTAGGAATCTGAAGTTTGCTTCCCTTTGTCACCCAAATTTCTTGCTAAGGAGGCATTCAAAGCTATTCTTGTCCCTAGAAGAAACACCAGGCCAATAGAATCTTCCAATTTAGAGAGACTCTTTTCTGAGACACTAGCAGAATATTCTAAAAACTCCAAACCATCCCCATTATATAAGAAGCCATACATTCCTAAGGAAAAATATAAAGCCTCCATCTTCTACACCCTAAGAAATAAAAGAATTGATCAGAATTTTGAGTGTTAGGTAGCAACAACCTCTTGTATACCAACACAAAGAATATTCCTGGGGGATCGCCAGGAAGAAAACACTACCAATGAGTCTACTACTTTCAAATTTCCTATCCTTACTCTTGATGGAAATACACCCATGAATAATATCCCTCACTCTGCCCTCCCTACCTTTAGAGGAAAAGCATCTGAGGATCGAGATACATTTTTTTTTAAAGTTTGACATCTTATGTTGCAGCGATGATTATAATCAAGACACTCAAAAACTCAAATTGTTTCCATCAACACTCAAAGATGCAACACTTAGATGGTTCATGGGACTTGGAAAGGATGCTATTTCTACTTGGGAAGAAATGAAGGAGAAGTTTTTGATGAAATACCAAGACTATTGTAGGGACATAAACTATAGGAGAGATGGCATTTTTTGAATGACACAAGTTGATGATGAGTCATTGGAGGAATATGTGGAAATATTTATGTTCAACTTACAAAAATCTAAGAAAACTATAATAGACAAGGAATTGATCAAGTTAATATTCCTAAAAGGAATTAGAGATGATTATCTGGAGGCACTAGATCTAATGTCTAATGGTGATG
Source organism: Torreya grandis (assembly GCA_037957365.1). NCBI lineage: Eukaryota > Viridiplantae > Streptophyta > Pinopsida > Cupressales > Taxaceae > Torreya > Torreya grandis. The sequence goes on along the minus strand of JARHVA010002219.1, from coordinate 1,823,232 downwards.
TTTCTACATTTCTATTTGATGAACTAACAGTTCTATGTATGAACTACTCCAGATCAACCATGAACAAAAGTAGGGGCATAACCCTTTCTACAACATCTACTGTAGGACTATCTAAAGGTGAAGTTAGCAACCTGCTCTAGGATATGAAGTAGGACGTCATCAGTACTTGGATACTTAGCTTAATACATTACATACAAGGAGAAAGCAAGAAAAAATTAAGAAAGCCTTAGTCGTCTATTGCCTTGAATGTAGAAAGAAGAAGGTGGATTGCACATTCCAGTCCATGAAAGCTCAGGCAGCTAGTATCATCGAGAAAAATCCTGAGATAGTAGAGTTGCATGCCATAGGAGAAGATGATAACCAAGTGTTTTTTGTGGCTCAATGAAAACCATGGGTACAAAGACTAGGTATGCCATGAAACTATATGTTTGCAAATTCTCAATTCTAAAATAATCCTCAATACAATTATTGGATGAATATACCCAATCCAAATTGGTCCCAAATAAATTGGCAGCTACCTTAGATTTAGTTATGTATGTAATAGAATGGATAACAACCTCAACAAGGATAATTCCAAAACCAACAATGCTTTAATCCCTCTAATCCATGGCAACAACACTAGAGAGGAAATCAAGGCTTTCTCCAACAAATGCAACAACCACAACAACAACATGCCATAATACCAAACACTCAACGACCTATTCAAACCACTCAATTACCCACCCAACCCATCTCCAATCATGCTAATACATTAGTTCAATCAACACAATCCACTAAAATAATGCAATATCCAACATACACTTTGGATATTAATCAAGTTCAACTTCGCTCTGGTCATGTTATTCCACAACCCACCTCACCCATAATCACAGAACACTTTAAACCAGCTCTATTCCATACTAATCCATAGCTACCTATAGCCAATCCTAAACCAAGTCCATCCAAAAATAAAAAAGAAACTGACAATCCTCCTTTCCAAAGAGATTGAACATATCACATCCTAAACAAGAGCCTAAATTTGATATCTTAGGACAACTCAAAAATGTGTTCATTAAAATCAAACTCTTTCAAGCAATAAAAGATGTTTATATCTACAATAAATTTTTTAGAGAGCTATGTTTGAAAAAACTTAGAAGAAAGAAGAAGGATCCTAAAAAAATCCAAGTCATTGGCCAATTAGTATATATTATGTTGGGAAATATAGTTCCCCCAAAATATTCTAATCCAAAAAGTCTTGTAGTTAATGTTAGCATCCATGACCAACCTATTTCCAATAATTTAATTGACTTGGGTGCAACCATTAACGTGATGAACATGAAACAAATGAAACTTACCAATCTTTGTCCAACACCTATGGAAGGCTACAACAACAATCCAACCCATTTTAATAGCTAAGCATTTTATTTGATTTATTTATGCATTGTGTGATTTATTTTTGAATTGTGTGAGTTACTTTCTTGTCTAATATTTTTTTAAGGAAGCTTCCCATGCATAAGCATTTATTTCCCAATACTTTGTTCATGTTTTATTCGAAACATTTCATTTACTGCACTTCAGCATCTTAGATACAATTAACAAAATGTCAAATTAGAGATTGAGTGTGCACATACAGTGATGTCATCCTATCAAGTCTACATCCCTAGGTTGATATTGAAATGAAGTAGAAGGTATAGATCCATGTTTACTCTCCTTGTTCATTTTGATCAAGAGAAGTATATCTGACTGTGAATCAGCTGCTAGCCAACCATAACTACATATATACTTGAGGCACTAGTCTTCATAGATTGGCAACTTTTTATAGAAATTTCATCAAAAAATTTAGTGGGATGTGTGCAGAGATAACTGATGTGATACAAAAAGATAGAAGAGAGTTTTTGTGGGAAGTGGAAGGAGAATACAATTTCTATTAATTAAAGAAGAAGATAACTAAACAACTAGTATTAACATTACTAGATTTCAACGAGGTATTTCAAGTAACTTACAATGTAAGTGGCATAGAAATAGGAATGATGTCAAGTGAAGAAGGAAAACCTATCTCATATTTTAGTGAGAAGTTAAATGATGTGAAACGCAAATATTCAATGTATAATTAGGAGTTGTATGCAATTGTGCAAGCACTCAAGAAGTGGAGACATTGTTTGTTGCTCGAGTAGTTTGTTTTGTATACAAACCATCAAGCACTACAATTCATTAATAGACATGGTTAGTTGAATCAGATAATATGAAGTGGGTTGAATTCCTATATTTTTTTTTCATTTTTATTGAAGCATATGAATGGAAAAACAAATAGAGTTGTAGATACACTGAGTAAAAGAGTTCTTTTGTTGAATGTATTGAGAATGAAAGTTATATGATTTGATTTCATGAAGGAACGATATGAATATGATGAATATTTTAGATATGCATGGAAAACACATGCAAAATTAGCGAGTGGAAAAAAAGCACCATGGTTAGATTGTTTTGTTCAAGAGGGATTACTATTCTAAGGAGCGTAAATGTGTATACCAAGAGGTTCAATGCACAAAAAAATGATTAAGGAAAAACTTAATGGAGGTGTAGCAGGTCACTTTGGTTATGACAAAACATTAGCACAAGTAGTAGAGAATTATTTTTGGCCATGAATGAGTATGGATGTACACAAGTATGTTTAGGGTTGTAGTGTTTGCTAACTAGAAAAAGGGAAAATTCATAACCGTTACCTACTCCAGAGAGACCATTAAAGGATATACGTATGAATTTTGTTTTTGGATTGCATATAACACATAGAGAAATTGATTCCATTTTTGTGATTATGGATTTTTTTTCAAATATGGCACATTTTGTTGCTTGTAGAAAGAATAACAATGCAACAAACATTGCTAACTTATTTTTAGGGAGATTGTGACGTTGCATGATTTGTTGTGTAGCATGGTATTAGACAAATATGATAAATTTGTTGGACATTCTGGAGTATGTTGTGGAAAAAGTTGAACACCAAGTGTTTTTTTTCCAACATGCCATCATTAGATAGATGGATAGATGAAGATAATCAACATAAGTCTGGGTTACCTGTTAAGATGCTTAATTTGAAGGTAAGCAATTAACATGCAATAATATTATGGCGCAAGCTAAGTTTGCATATAATAATTCAATTAACATGAATATATGGAAGACTCCATTTCAAATTATTTGTGGGTCAAGTCCACAAAGATTTGTGGAGTTATGTGACATCAAAAGTGAACAAAGAAAAGTGTTAAAGCAAAGGAATTTGCAGGGCATATTTAAGAAGTGCATAAGTAAGTGTGTGAGTAGTTGGAGCAAAGTAGTGCATAATACAAACAACACAACTGTGAAGAGAAGGGAAGTCAAATATTAGGTTGCAGATTTAGTCTTAGCACACTTAAGGAAAAAGAGATTTACAAAATACATTTATGATAAGTTGAAATGGAAAAAGATTATGCCATGCGTAATGCTGGGTAAGTTTGCAAAGAATGCATATGAGATAGAGTTTCCTAAAGTGATTGTTATATCATTTATTTTTAATGTGGTTGATTTGTATCCATATTATGAAGGACAAAGTAGTGAATGTGAAAACACATATTCTAAATAAAATGGTTTGGACAACACATATGCCATAAAAAGAACGTGATGATGTGGAATAAGTGATTGACATGTGAGTAGGAAAGGCTATGTGCAAAAGAGGAATCTACAATTTTTTTGGTTAAGTGGAAGGGCCAAGGAATTAAAGATACAACATGGATAATTTCATCAAAAGCTGAAAAATAAGGGATGCCTATAACAAAGCTCTTAGAAAGCACATGGGTAGGAGCTCATGTTTCTTTTGTTACTTAGGGTGTATGATGCAGGAGCATCAGGGTTCACGTGCAATTTTGCATTAACCAGAAATATGTTAGTTTAAGAAATTTTGAAAAGTGTTACTTTACGCAAGTGTGTTGTTGCACATACATACTTGCTTATAATTTTGCGCCACTTTTGAGTGTGTGTTTGTTTTGTATAGTTTTGCACAATCTGCAAGCACACATATGTTTAGTGTTTATGATTTTTCATGTGTCTTTTGTTGAGTGTAGTTGTAATTGTTTTTTGTTCAAATAAGCTTGCAAAGCTTTACATAAGAAGTGGTGTTGGTCTTTTGTGCAAATGCAACCTTGCAAAGATACGCAAAGCAATTTCAAAAGTCCATGACATCTTTTAGGACATCGGGGCTTTCATTTGGCTCATCACATAGTTGGGTTTTTTTCACAAAAGCAATAGGGTTAGTGAAGAGGTCTTAGAGAAGTTGGTTCTTCACTATGCAAGTACAAAAATAACATGTGAGTTGTTTGAATAGCTTGTGGTAATGTGCTATGAGGTTTTTGACAGATATGAAGATCATGGCACAAGGGTTTTTCAATGCATTGGATGAATGCGAAGTCTCGGGACCTTTGTGTGATTTGCTTGTGCGTAACTTGGTTGAGTGCATATATGCTTGTGATGTGTTATGATAAAGAGTCGCATCATTTAATTACTTGAATCACGGGAAGCTATTATAGATTCATTTAATATTTCATGTGATGTAGTATGTCGTGATGCATTAAATTGTAACATGCTATGGTGCATTGGAATTGTATCAGACATTTAATATTCGTGGTGCATTAAGGTGTGTTCAATGAGGTTAGTGGGTTGCCAAGCATGAATTGTAAGTAGATGTGTCTTACAAGTTTACAAGCATGTCGTTGCACTTGTGCAAGGGATGGCGGATTTGAATAGATGATTAGAGCTTAAGGATAGTCTAAGCAATTGTTATGAGAGGAAGCTAAACTTTCAAAGGCTATGAGTTAGCAAACAAATATCTACAAATCTAATATTGTATTGCATTTCACTAAGACAACAAAGCACCATGTTGTTATTGTATGTCCCTGTTGTAATTTATACGTTGAAATATAATAAAAATGAGTTGTATTGTTGCATTTTATTAATATTTTCATTGTATATTATGAGGGCTGCATAGTCTAAGGTATCTCTTAATTGAAACCCTAACTCTAGTTGCATCAAACTACATGCCTATTTTATAATGCATATAAAGCTTTCCATTCCCCTTATATAATTTTCATTCTACATATATTCTAAAGAAAATTGTTATCTAATAGATGGAAATCCAAAAGTGGAAATGATGGTTAAAATATATTATCACACCATCCACCAAAATACAAATTCCGCTAAATTCTATCCACTTCGATCCATTATTCATACTAGCCAATTGAAATCAAAATCCCGAACCGCTGTAAAAAAAAAAAACCTCCCGCCAAAAATCAAATTTAGTGGCGAATTAAAAACAAGTGAAATCAAAATTTCTGTCAAATAACATTGCCCTTTAAATCCCTAGTTTTTCCACTGTGAGCTCTGGTGTCACCAGTGTTCTAAAATGACGAAGAGAAAAACCCCAAGCTCTTCTACGCAGGCACCAGACGCCAATCAAGAACCTCCGACTGTCTCAGCGACCCTCGATCACAGGGTCGCCACTCCCCCCAATTACGACCCGCCACACAAGGACCCCCGTCTACATGGCACCCTGGAGAATCCGGCTTACCATGGGACCATGGCCAAAACATATCCCTTCAAGCTCGACCGCTTTCAGCAGCTTTCCGTGGCCTGCCTGGAGCGCCAAGAGTCCTTACTCGTAGCCGCCCACACGTCAGCGGGGAAAACAGCCGTGGCCGAATACGCTATCGCCATGTCATTCCGAGACCGCCAGCGTGTCATTTACACGTCACCAATAAAAGCCCTAAGCAACCAGAAGTACCGGGACCTCAAAGCCAAGTTCTCCGACGTCGGGATTTTGACCGGCGACATCACTGCGTCGCCGGCGGCGGGCTGCCTGGTGGTCACCACGGAGGTCCTGCGCGGAATGCTTTACCGCGGTTCGGCTGCAGTTAAGGAGGTGGGTTGGGTTATCTTTGACGAGATACATTACATGAAGGATAAAGAAAGAGGGGTGGTGTGGGAGGAGAGTATTATTTTCTTGCCACCTGGCATTAAGATGGTGTTCTTATCTGCCACGCTGTCGAATGCATTTCAGTTTGCGCAGTGGATTTGTAGCCTGCGTCAGCAGCCCTGCCACGTGGTATTTACAGATTGCAGGCCGGTGCCTCTGAGGCATTATATTTTCCGAGGTGGCGGTGAAGGGGTCCACCTGTTGGTTGATGAGAAGGGGCGGTTTAAGGAGAAGAATTTTACTGAATTGCAGTGGCAGGAGGGAGGAGGAGGACGGCGGAACGGTGGACGGAGGGAAACCAAGGGCGCAGATCTTTTGAGAATTGTTAAGGTATATTTTTCACCCTCCTCTTTGTTGGGTAGGTAAGTTTGTAGAATGTGATTTGAAATATTGATTTAAAAAATTGATCAAAGTAATTCTCTATAAGTTTATAATAATTTATTTATTTTATTTTTATTGAACACCTTCTATAAGACCCCCTGGTTCTGGTTGTCCATCCAAAACTGTAAGAAGAAATTGATACTGTGCCTCACAAGCTTTTATCCATTTTTTGAGAACTCTAACCATGTTGTCCAAGCTCGTAAATACATTGGAGGCAATTGCCTTCCCTTTCTCGCATGAGATTGGTCACCATTTTGGAAGTTCTTTTGCAAGGGCCTTAGGGTTTATGAATGAATTTCTTCGTCCTGTTTAGATAAGGCAATTTTCATCATGCCCCAAGTAGCTTTCAATTCTACTATTGTAGGAAGGTCCATTGGAGGAAATATCATTTTGACTAGAAATTGGAATATGCAAAATGCAAGGGAGATTGTTGTAAGCTTAGAGAGAGTCATCTTGGATTGGGACCATTGTTTGTTTAACACTAGGAATATTAGCCATCCCCGCTTTTAGACGTGCCATATGAAATCTTTAGCCATACCATCGACGTCAAATCAAAGATGTAGGCGGGCTTTCATGACCGTGCCTTCAAATGTGTCATTCTTGTTAGAAGGTCTTGCACTGGAAGCCATGAGAGACTACGATTTATTAGGAGAGAATTTTAGAGTGAGGATAGATGGCTTAGAACGTAGAGGGAAGTAGGGTAGAGCAGAATGAGAAGGGGAACTTAAAACAATAGACACTGTTGGTTGATTATTTTGTCGATCAACGTATTTGATAAACAAAATAGGTCTGATAAGCTAAAGTAGGAAATTGGTCGTCCAAATGTGTATGTTTACCACATCAAAAGGGGACTAATCTCTCCTCTCATCAAGGGGAGGCTCCTTATATATATATAATACTCAAGGGTAGGATAAACCATTCATCTCTCTTTCTTCAGAGATGATGCGTGCAAATCAAAGGAAAAATCTCAAGAGAAATGACAGAAAGCACTCCTCTTCTTTCAGAAGTACTATTCAATAAACCACAAGAATACTCTTGGTAGTAATTGCAAAATGTAACCAAGGACGTAGTAACCAACAAATTGAGATGTAGCACAAAGTCTCCACTTGAATTGCCCAAGAGTGAGATACGAAGGACAATGAGGGCACAAAGTCGTCCCAAGGTCCTTTACATAGAAACAAAAAAAAAACACACTAAAGGCAATTATGGGGGCACAAAGTCTCTCCACAGTTGACTTTAGGACACTTTCTTGACTACTTTCACTACTTCTGCTTGTTGAATTAAAGAAACAAAAAATATATTAAAGAAAAAACATAAGAACAGTTTCCCCTAACAACAAAGATATCACAGCACAAAGTCTGAAAAGTCACTTGCTTTCTTATTCCAATAACAAAATATGATTAACAATCTGAGCTCAAAGTCTCAGTAATGCCTTTCAATTTGGGCAGAGTTTTGTTTCTGATTGTCAGAGAGAGATCCTTTTACAATAACAAGAGAGTCCCTTATATAGCCTCTTCAAGAAGGACTTGGGAATAGTAACACATCATGTTGCATTGAAATTTGTTAAGAAGACACGCTGGAATTTAGGGGCATTTACCTATTTGTTTTTCTCAATGCAGAGAAATAGGTCACGTTATTGAAAGTTTGCATCTTTCAATATCCACCTTGCGGTCTACTTCTAGAAACATATTTGATGCACAAATGTTTTTGATTCTTCCTCATCGTTCTTCCTTTTCTTGTTAATTGAATCGGGTCTTTGATTTAATTTGATGCTCTGTTTCTTAGTTGCTTCCTGCTGATCTTGGCCTTAAAGCTTTTGAATGCATTCGGGTCCGTAGATTTAAACCTACAAGGATCAACAGCTATTTCATTGTCATAACTTTGACGTTTGCGGGCACGTCACTTTCCTCGGCAATTCCTTCGTCTTTGTCGTTTGATCTTTCCCGGAGGCGACCTGCCCTTCGGGGCCTTGAGAAACGGTCCGCTTTGGGTCGGGAAGAGCCTCTTGCAAGGGTATCTGCCCTTCGGGTGATCTTCGGGCTTCTTTCTTCCGGCGGGTCGCTAAGTTCTTTGGCTCTTCTTTAAGGCTTTTCAAAATCAACGGCTATTTTACGAACCTTGAAATTGACGTTTGCGTACCCGTCACTACGTTTGAATTTTCAATGGCTAGTTCGCCGTTCTTGACTTTGACGTCTTCGGGCGTGTCACCCCTTCGCCTTTCTCTTGATTCGGCCTTTTCTGCTACTTGCTTTCTTCGGATTGTTTTGCATCCTCCCGAAGGGAAGGTGACCCTTTGGCTTTGGGAAAGTGTCATTTAATTTGGCAGCCAAGAATCCCCCGCAAGGGCACCTGCCCTTCGGGGTCCTTCGGCGGCCTTTTGTCTTCGGAGTCCTTCGGAGCTTTCTCGCGGACATTTTTCCGCGAACAAAAAGTCCGCAAGAATTGTTTCGGCTGGCTTTGTCTTTGGCCTTCAGAAATTCTTTCGGGCTTTTCTCCCACGGACTTTTTCGAATTTCTTCGGATTTCTTGTCCGAAAGAATTCCTTCGGACAAAAGTCCAAAAGAATTCCTTCGGACAAAAGTCCAAAAGAATTTGTTTCTTGCCTTGGTCTTTGCGGGAGTTTCGTTTGCAGCCTTTCTGAATTCCTTCGAGTTTTTTGTCCGAAAGAATTCCTTCGGACAAAAAGTCCGAAGGAATTATGCCTTTGTCTTTCGATTGTCTTAAACAAAATTTCAAAAGAACTTACTTTTGCGGCTTCTTTGAAAACGACCCTTTCGAAGGGTGCTTTTGTTGACCAAGTGCCTTCCGCAAGGGCGGTTGTCCTTCGAGAGGTTCTCTTGAACTTTTGCATTGAACCGCTCTTTTGAACCAACTGTTGAACCAAGCTTTGAACTAAGCTTTGAACCAACCGTTGAACCAACTTTGGTTCAACGGTTCAATGGTTCATTCCCTTTGATTTGGCTAAGTCCTTTTGATCCTCGTTGAACCAAATGCTTGAACCTTGAACCCGAGTGGTTCAATGGTTCAACGGTTCAATGGTTCAATCCTCATAAACTTGTTCTTTTGATTGAACCTGCTTGTAGAAGCCTTTGAATCTGACTGTAGAAGCCTTTGAACTTGAAAGCGGTTGAACTCTTGTTGCTGATGTTGAACCTTTGAACCTGTTGAACCAAAATGGTTCAAGGTTCAATGGTTCAATTCTTGCTTAGAAGCTTGCCGATGAACTCTTTTGGTTGAATTTGGTCATTGAACCAACTTTGAGATCGCCTAAGTGTTGAAAGCTTGCTTCTTTCTTGCAGAGTCCGTAGAAATCAATCTGTGAAGCTCGTTGAACTTGGCCTGCAGAGTCCGTAGATTTTCTTTTCCTGCAGAGTCCGTAGATTTCTCTTCCTGCAAAGTCCGTAGATTCAACCCTGCAAAGTCCGTAGATTTCTGAGAAGCTTGAAAAATGAGGAATTTGAATGCCCAGGACAAATTTCGAAAAGGGAAGAGACAATTTTGGTTTGTAGGACCAAAATAGTTCAAATGTTGTCCCAAAAATGAGTGATATTTTTGAGGGACAACAGCTGGCTTCAGTTGGGGAACTTCTATCAATTGTAAAAAGAATTGAAAGGAGTAGAATCCAGAATCTCTAGTGTCTTCATGTGTACCATTGGGCTACAGAGTCATGTTACATAAAAATGGAAGGCATCAAAAATGAAAACAAACAAAACAAAACATAATTAAAAACTATACAAATATACATATAATGTTCAGATGCAGTGATCTGATACTTCAAGAGTTGAAGTGTTTCAGATGCTGCCCATTGTGAGGCAGAGAAAAGAGTGTGCCATCTTGATATTTCAGCAAAACGCTGTTTTCACCATTATGTTGATGAATTATAAATGGGCCTCTCCAAAAGGAGTCAAACTTTCCATGCATCCCTTTTGTTTCTCTCTTTTTGTCCCACAGCAGGACTTGATCCCCAATCTGAAAATCACGATTTTTGGTCTTCTGGTCAAAAAGTTTCTTTACCAGACTTTGATGAGCAGCAATTTGGTCCACCACCATGGTTCTCTATTCATCCAGCTCAGTCAGGGACATGATTCTCTTATCAAGAGAGTTTTCATATGTCTGATTTTCAATTGCCTTTGCCAATTTCAAGGCTGACAATTCTAAGGTGATTGGTATTTCAGCATTGATACCATAAAGAAGTTGAAAATGAGACATACTAATTGCCCTCTTTAGTGTGATTCTGTTTGCTCATAGAGCATCAATCAATGCTTTATGCCATGTCTTTTGATTGTCATCTGCTAGCTTTTTGATGATAGTTACCAGGTTCTTATTGCTTAATTTAACTTGTCCATTCCCTTGTGGAAAATGATCAGAAAAATGAGAGAGTGTAATTCCATAATAGAAACATAATTGTGTAATCTCCTAGGAGGTGAAACAAGCTGCATTTTCAGTAACAATTTTGGTTGGAACTCCAAACCTGAAAATGATATTCTCTTTGAGAAAATTGCATACAACTTTTGAAGTAGCATGCTTAGTTGGGATTGCTTCTACTCATTTGGTGAAATAGTCAGTTGCTGTAATGACATAATCATGTCTAGCGCTTGAAGATGGGTTTATAGTCCCAATAAAATCAATCTCCCATTGCTGGAAAGGTTCTTCTATAATCACTGGCTTGAGAGGCAGGGCAGCTAACTTGGGTCTTCCAACAAATTGCTGGTAGAGTTCACATTTTCTCATCCACTTATATGCATCTTGGAAAAGAGTTGGCCAGTAATACTTGGCTCGCAGAACTTTGTGAGCAGTTACAAGAGCTAAAAAATGTCCTCCATAGGCTAGATTGTGGAAATATTTCAAAAGTTGGTTTTGTTGCTCTTTGTCTACACAGTGAAAGAATACTCCATCTATGCTTCTCTTGTACAAGTCGTTGTCCCAAAGGACAAAATTGACAGTTTTCAACTTGATAGTCCTTTCTTTATAAGACAAATGAGCAAGACATTCACCATAAGTAAAGAAATGAGCAATACCTGAATACCACTCATTGGTAGTGGAGACAAAAAAGACTGTTGGTGTATCTTCCACTTCAACTTCTTCATGTTGTGTATTTTTTAGCTTGTCAGCAATTAATTGGCATAGTCCTTTTCCCTTGACCAGCTTTGTTGGCTTGATGTCTAGATCGAACTCTTGGATCTTTGCAATCCAATTGCTTCTTTTTGTGCCAAATTCTTGCTGAGTTAATATGGACTTGACTGTGGTGTCAGGAACTAAGGCAGTAGTGTGTGAATTCAAGATATAGAAGTGAAAATGTTTGACTGTTTTCACCAACCCATAAACATGCTTCTCTACATTTGAATACTTCATCTCATGGGTTTTGAGAGGGCAACTCATGAAAGAAATAGAAGATTTCATACCTTCTTTGTCTTGTTGAACAAGAATTATTGAAAGCGTGTGTTCAGAAGCATAGCTGTATATAATGAAATCTTAGTTATAATTTAGACAAACCAAGGTAGGGGTGTGGGCAATGACAGTCTTGATATCTTGAAATGCTGACTTGCCTTCTTTAGTCTAGCTGAAGATGGTCTTCCCTTTCATCATGTTCACAATGTGTCTAGTCTTCTCAGCAAATTCGGGAATGAATCTCCATAAAAAATTCACCTTTCCGAAGAAAGAGTGAACAACATTTTTACTTGTAGGCAAATTAAACTCTTGAATAGACTTGACTCTGTCTGAGTCAATCTTTATGCCTTCTTTAGACACAATGTGTTCGAGGAGTCTCTCCTCTGTTACTCCAAAAATAGACTTCTTGGTGTTCAAGGAAATACCATTTTGGCGGCAGCGCTTCAGCACTTGTTGTAAGTGACGTACTTGATCAGAATGGTGCTTTGAAAAGATGGTTAAGTCATCAAGATATACCACTATAAATTTACTTATCTCATTTTTGAAAGCCAGGTCCATTGCTCTCTGAAAGGTAGCACCAGCATTTATCAAGCCAAAAGACATCCTTTTATATGCAAATGTACTCCAAGGTGTGGTGAATGCAGTCTTGTGTTGGTCTGTTTCACCAACTTCAACTTGATTATATCTTGAGAAGCCATTTAGCATTGATAACATTTCTGAACCTGTCACTGTTTGAAGCACTTGATCCATAATTAGCAAAGGGTAATTATCTTTCAAAGATGACTGATTCAGATTCTTGAAATCTACACAATGCGAATTTCACCACTCTTCTTCCTTACAGGCACTATGTTTGCAATCCATGTGGAATGATGGATTGGAAAAATGATTCTAGCATTTAACATTTTTTGTATCTCAGACAGAATAGAACTTGATATTTTCGGATTGTATTGCTTGGATTTTTGCTTATAGGGCATTGAGTGAGCCTTGAGAGGAATGTCATGGCGGATTTCATTAGGTCTGAGAGACTTCAGATCTTCATAAGAATATGCTAAGACATCCATGTATTGACGGAGTAAAGTGGTGAACTTGAATATTTCTTCGGGGGTGTAGCACTTACCAATGTTAACCATCTTGGGATTTTTTTAGTAGTTAGATTTATTTGATTGAATCCTTGAGAGAAACTTGAATCTATTTGCTATTGTTTGATGAATCGATCATGCTTGTCAAACAGTTTCTCAAGAGAAACCAGGGCTTTGAGAATTTTATTTCTTTTCAGCTGTAAGAATTTTTCATTTATATTTGAACTGGATATAGAGGTTGATTCATACTTCTGAGATTCACTGTCTTCAAAATGTAGTTGTTCAAAATTGTCTTTTCGTTCTAGGAAGGCAATGATTTGATGATCATCATTGAATATTTGCTAATGATCAACATTGTCAGGAACACTTGGTCTACAGACTAGCTCAATAGTATACATGTTTTATTTGAAATCTGAGTGAGGAACTAAAAGAGTTCCTGAAACAAGTGCATCAGCTCTGTCATTAGATTCTCTGGGTATGGCAGAAATGTTGAAAGCATCAAAGTTTTTAATTTGGTTCCAAACCAGGTTGCGATGGTGGCTTAATCTTTCATTCTTGGTTTGGTATAAGTTTCTCATTTGACAAACCACTAATTCAGCATCCCTTTTGACATGAAGAAACTTGATGCCTTTTTCTTGAGCAGCCTTCAATCCAAGCAACAGAGATTCATATTCAGCTGTATTGTTAGTGTTGCTAAATTGTAATTTGTAAAATGAAAGAAACATATCTCCTTAAGGAGATATCAATGCAATCTCGGCTCTTGAACCGGTAGAAGAGCAGCTGCCATCAAATTGCAGAGTCCATACCCCATCAGATACTAATTTTTCTTTAGACTTTCCTTCATTAAAGAGGGAGGGTCCTTTTTCATTTGTATTGCAACCTACTAGTTCTTCTGCTATTCTAGTTGAACTGATTTTTGGGTTGACACTTTCAAGAATTTTATCAGATGCTTCATGCACTTCGTCTGTAGATAGAAAGTAGTTACCCATACTTGAGGATTCAAAAAGAATTTGAGCTTCAGAGGCTGATGTTTGGGTAACCACATATTTTGTCTCTTTTTCAGGGAGCAACCTTTTCATTACACCTTGTACAGGGATCCTCGCTTCAGACAGGTCCATGCTTAGTTCTCCTCCCACGTCTTTGCAGAAATTTCGTCGAAGCAAAATGCCATAGGATGTTGGGACGTCAGCCACCAAAACAGTCATCTTGATTTTTTTGTCTGGAAAGGCTGCAAATGCAAATTAGGCATCTTTGATTTGCCCTAGCAATGGTATTTGCTTGTTTTCCATGGAGAAACATCTCCCAAATGTCTTGGTCAGTGTGAGGCTAAGAGATTCAGCTACTTTAGCAGGCATGACATTGTCAGATGCGTCTGAGTCTACAATACAATTGCTTAGCTTGTGACCATTTATTAACAGGAAAACATAAAAAGGTTCTATTTTCCCAGAGGCAACTGAAGGAGTATTGACAAGATTATTCAGAATAGGCATGTTTTTTGGGGAATCATGAATTATTTTCTTAGCCTCTTGTCTCGCAGGGACGGTTTGGTTCTTGACACATTGGACCAACTTATTCAATTGATCAAGATTGGACTGCAAATATTCAAATTCAGACATTTGTATTTTTGTCTTTTTGACATGATCGATTATGTCAAATAGCTGAATTGAGTTAGGTACAGAGGAAGGTATTTCAACCTTTTGAGTTTTAGGAGGGATGGGAGGAGGGCTGATTTGCAAAATTAAAGTAGAAGGTGAAAGTGAAATTGATGTATTTGTCTTTTGGGTGATCACCGGATCCTTTGACTGGAAAGACAGAGTGGCTCCACGCTTAGCAATTGTAATTGCTAGTTGAGGTTGCTCCTCTATCTTTTCTTTATCAGCTTGCTGGACTGATTGGTTCTTGGGCCTGGTAAACACTGCATATGATCCATCAATAGCTTGTCTTTTGCTTTTGGGTTCATCTTGGTAGTTTAGGAAACCAATGTGGGAGTCGCCAGCTGATTTTTTTTGATTTTTTTACAAAGAGATCAGCGTCATTTTCTTGATTCAATTTAGGCTGGAAAGAGAACTCTGATTCTGCTTCAAGATATCCCATTGCTGAATTGGTTGGAGGAGCTTTCAGGGCAAGTTTGCCTTGTGGGGGAGGAAGATGATTTTGTTGCCCTAGATTCCTGGTAGCATTGCTTTGATATGACTGATTTGGAAATGTCTTTGGCATATCTCTGTATGAAAAAGCAGAAGACATTCCTTGCGCCATTTGCTTTTTGAGAGCAAGCAACTCATTTGCCAACTTCTGCACCATTGGATCTATGGTGATGTAGATGAATATTCAGAAGATGATGAAGGTCTATTTCTATTTGGATTTTTTCTTATCTTCTCTGCTAAGATGAGATCATTTTCTACCTCAGTGGCCAAATGTTGAGCTGCAGCAAGATCTATTTGACCAACACGTCTCAAAAAAAAACTTACTTTAGGTAATTGAGAATTAATGAAGAAGCATTTGAGATTCTCAATTGTAGGTCGAGCAATTACAAGAATTCTGTTCCTCAGTTTGTTAAATTTGGCTATGAAGTCTCTCATTAGTTCATGAGACTTTTTTTATCTGTGTAAGTTGAGCTAGAAATCCATGTGCATCTTCTCAAGTTTGAATCTGGCTTCAAACTTATCTTTGAGAGTATTTCTATCAGTTATTGACCGAGCCTGTAGATGATAAAACCAATTTGCAACAGCACCTTGTAATGTTTTTACAAATAGTCTGACTGCTACATCTTCAAATTTTACTCTAATTACTCCACAGGGTATGCTGAACGCTACAGTGTGATCATCAGGATGAACTTTCCCATCACCATAGAATTTGGAGAAGTTCTTCCTTGAACTGCATGGAAGCTCATGTAGAGGTGGAGTAAAATTGAGAGGACCAAAAGCATTACTCCAGAGGCCTTGAACTGCCATTATATGACTATGAAAAAGAGGAATAACAAATCTCAAAGGAGTAATTATTGGCAAAGCTTTATCAACAACAGAAGTGGATACTTCATTTGGCAATGGAGATCTGACTTTAGTAGGAGGAAAGCTCTTGGTTCGTTGGAGGCGAGATGGTGAAGGAAACAAATCAAAATGTACTTTGCTGTACCAACTCGAATACAGGGTCAAGAATACCTTTAGCCCTTTGGCTTCCTGTATACCTTGAATTTGCCAGATTGTGAAACAAAAATGGAAAAGAATTGACCTTGCTTTAGTTTGAAGCTTGAGGCTTTAAACTGCGCGTTCTTTTCTCGGTTAGTGTGGAGGTGAATGGTAAGACTATAAATGGATAATAGGTTATATCCCTAGCGGACTGTTGGTTGATTATTTTGTCGATCAGCGTACTAATAAACAAAATAGGTCTGATCAGCCAAAGTAGGAAGATTGGTCGTCCAAATGTGTAGGTTTACCACATCAAAAGGGGACTAATCTCTCCTCTCATCAAGGAGAGGTTCCCTATATATATATATAGGTCTGATCAGCCAAAGTAGGAAGATTGGTCGTCCAAATGTGTAGGTTTACCACATCAAAAGGGGACTAATCTCTCCTCTCATCAAGGAGAGGTTCCCTATTAAAATAGGGAACCTCTCCTTGATGAGAGGAGAGATTAGTCCCCTTTTGATGTGGTAAACCTACACATTTGGACGACCAATCTTCCTACTTTGGCTGATCAGACCTATATATATATATAGGGAACCTCTCCTTGATGAGAGGAGAGATTAGTCCCCTTTTGATGTGGTAAACCTACACATTTGGACGACCAATCTTCCTACTTTGGCTGATCAGACCTATATATATATATAGGGAACCTCTCCTTGATGAGAGGAGAGATTAGTCCCCTTTTGATGTGGTAAACCTACACATTTGGACGACCAATCTTCCTACTTTGGCTGATCAGACCTATTTTGTTTATTAGTACGCTGATCGACAAAATAATCAACCAATAGTTTTTGGCGACTCCATATATATATATATATAAACAGAAAATAATACTCAAGAGTAGGATAAACCATACATCTCTCTTTTTTTAGAGATGATGCGTGCAAATCAAAGGAAAAATCTCAAGGGAAATGACAGAAAACACTCATCTTTTTTTAGAAGTACTATTCAACAAACCACAAGAATACTCCTTGATGAGAGGAGAGATTAGTCCCCTTTTGATGTGTTAAACCTACACATTTGGACGACCAATCTTCCTACTTTGGCTGATCAGACCTATTTTGTTTATTAGTACGCTGATCGACAAAATAATCAACCAATAGTTTTTGGCGACTCCATATATATATATATAAACAGAAAATAATACTCAAGAGTAGGATAAACCATACATCTCTCTTTTTTTAGAGATGATGCGTGCAAATCAAAGGAAAAATCTCAAGGGAAATGACAGAAAACACTCATCTTTTTTTAGAAGTACTATTCAACAAACCACAAGAATACTCCTGGTAGTAATTGTAAAATGTAACCAAAGACGTGGTAACCAGCAAATTGAGATGTAGCACAAAGTCTCCACCTGAATTGCCCAAGAGTGAGATATGAAGAACAATGAAGGCACAAAGTCGTCTCAAGGTCCTTTACACAAAAACAAAAAGAAAACACACTAAAGGCAATTATGGGGGCACAAAGTCTCCACAGTTGACTTCAGGACACCTTTCTGACTACTTTTACTAATTCTGCTTGTTGAATTAAATGAACGGAAAATATATTAAGGAAAAAGACATAAGAACAGTTTTCCCAACAACAAAGATATCACAGCACAAAGTCTGAAAAGTCACTTGCTTTCTTATTCCAATAACAAAATATGATCAACAATCTGAGCTCAAAGTCTTAGTAATGCCTTTCAATTTGGGCAAAGTTTTGTTTCTGATTGTTAGAGAGAGATCTTTTTACAATAACAAGAGAGTCCCTTATATAGCCTCTTCAAGAAGGACTTGGGAATAGTAACACATCATGTTGCATTGAAATTTGTTAAGAAGACATGCTAGAATTTAGGGGCATTTACCTATTTGCTTTTTTCAATGCAGAGAAACGGGTCATGTTATTGAAAGTTTTCATCTTTCAATATCCACATGGCGGTCTACTTCTAGAAACATATTTGATGTGCAAATGTTTCTGATCCTTCCTCATCGTTCCTCCTTTTCTGGTTAATTGAATCGGGTCCTTGATTCAATTTGATGCTCTGTTCCTTAGTCGCTTTTTGCTGATCTTGGCCTTAAAGCCTTTGAATGCATTCGGGTCCGTAGATTTAAACCGACAAGGATCAACGGCTATTTCATTGTCATAACTTTGACGTCCGCAGGCACGTCACTTTCCTCGGCAATTCCTTCATCTTTGTTGTTTGATCTTTTCCGGAGGTGACCTGCCCTTCGGGGCCTTGAGAAACGGTCCGCTTTGGGTCGGGAAGAGCCTCTCGCAAGGGTATCTACCCTTCGGGTGATCTTCGGATGGCCTTCGGGCTTCTTTCTTCCGGTGGGTCTTTAAGTTCTTTGGCTCTTCTTTAAGGCTTTTCAAAATCAATGGCTATTTTACGAACCTTGAAATTGTCGTTCGCGTACTCGTCACTACGTTTGAATTTTCAATGGCTAGTTCGCCATTCTTGACTTTGATGTCTTCGGGCGCGTCACCCCTTGGCCTTTCTTCGGCTTTCTCTTGATTCAGCCTTTTCTGCTACTTGCTTCTTTCGGATTGTTTTGCATCCTCCCGAAGGGAAGGTGACCCTTCGGCTTTGGGGAAGTGTCCTTTAATTTGGCAGTCGAGAGTCCCCCGCAAGGGCACCTGCCCTTTGAGGTCCTTCGGCGGCCTTTTGTCTTCAGAGTCCTTCGGAGCTTTCCTGCGGACATTTTCTCGCAGACAAAAAGTCCGCAAGAATTGTTTCGGCTGGATTTGTCTTTGGCCTTCAAAAATTCTTTCGGGCTTTTCTCTCGCGGACTTTCTCGAATTCTTTCGAACAAAAAGTTCGAAGGAATTATGCCTTTGTCTTTCGACTGCCTTAAACAAAATTCCGAAAGAACTTACATTTGTGGCTTCCTTGAAAACGACCCTTCCGAAAGGTGCTTTTGTCGACCAAGTGCCCTCCGCAAGGGCACTTGTCCTTCGGGAGGCTCTCTTGAACTTTTGCATTGAACCGCTCCTTTGAACCAATCGTTGAACCAAGCTTTGAACCAAGTTTTGAACCAACCTTTGAACCAAGTTTTGAACCAAGCTTTGAACCAATCGTTGAACCAATTTTGGTTCACCGGTTCAATGGTTAATTCCCTTTGATTTGGCTAAGTCCTTTTGATCCTCGTTGAACCAAACTCGTTGAACCAAACGCGTTGAACTTGTTGAGCCTTGAACCTGAGTGGTTCAATGGTTCAAGCCTCGGAAACTTGTTCTTTTGATTGAACCTGCTTGTAGAAGCCTTTGAATTTGACTGTAGAAGCCTTTGAACTTGAAAGCGGTTGAACTCTTGCTGCTGATGTTGAACCTTTGAACCTGTTGAGCCCGTTGAACCAATATGGTTCAAGGTTCAACGGTTCAATCCTTGCTTAGAAGCTTGCCGATGAACTCTTTTGGTTGAACCTAGTCATTGAACCAACTTTGAGATCGCCTAAGTGTTGAAAGCTTGCTTCTTTCCTGCAGAGTCCGTAGAAATCAACTTGTGAAGCTCGTTGAACTTGGCTTGCAGAGTTCGTAGATTTTCTTTTCCTGCAGAGTCCGTAAATTTCTCTTCCTGCAGAGTCCGTAGATTCAAGCCTGCAGAGTCCGTAGATTCAAGCCTGCAGAGTTCGTAGATTCAAGCTTGCAGAGTCCGTAGATTTCTGAGAAGCTTGAAAAATGAGGAATTTGAATGCCCAGGACAAATTTCGAAAAGGGAAGAGACAATTTTGGTTTGTAGGACCAAAATAGTTCAAATGTTGTCCCAAAAATGAGTGATATTTTTGGGGGACAACAGAGACGAGGGAGATGACAATTGACGAGTTGAGTACATCTCAAATCTACCAAAGTGTGGGAGAGGACAAGATGGGTGCGTGGAAAATCATGGAGGATGCCATGCATATTATTAAATTCCTTTGATTAAATTATGTGTTGTGATGACGCAATGATAAAGGATGAGTAATGACATTAAAATTGCTTAAAGCAATCACTAGCTAGACAAAGGTGTGATGTGGTGTTGTGAGACACGTTCAAGGTTTGAATCATGCAACATCAAGTATTCGAGTCCAATCTTATCATAAGCCAAGGATCTCTTAATGCATGGAAAAACACCAATATTTGCATTGGGATTGGCTATAAATTTTGCTAGTTTATTGGCTTCCTAGAAGCATGAGAGGAGGTGTGGGGAAAAGAGTCCAAGAGCTCCATGGTTGGGCGGAGAAGGTATTGGAGTTCATGATTTGGTGTAGTGCTTTTGGTTATGAGTCATGACATTTATAACAAGTTGCAAATCCCCTTTGACTTCAAGTTTGGTTATTCTATGACTCTTAGCAAGCTGGAGACCTTCAATTAATGCTTGAATTCTTGATTCATTGTTTGTGACTTGAGATTAAAAAAAGCCACAATTAGTTCTCCCTTTTGAGATCCCAAGAGGCATCCTCGTCCTGCAATTCTTTGATTGCCTCTTGAGGCACTGACAAAGTTTATTTTCACCCATCCTTCTTGAGGAGCCTTCCATCTTACATCCAAATGATTGGTACCTTGATTTCTTGACCCATGGATTGTGGGGGGCGATTTTAATGAGGGGCTATTGAAAGAGATTTTTATCTTTCTAGTTAAGAATTTTTTTTGAACTAGTGAAGCTTGGATGTGGTCCATTGTGAGATAACCACTTCAATTTCGTGAATTAATCCATCCCAAGATTGGAATTTTGGAAAACCTACCAATTGTGCTCAAGGCACAAACTTCACATAACAAAGGTTAGGGATACAATCCAAAGTGGAAAAATATTAGAGATTGTGGGGGTTGGCCAACTTTAAAGAAGTGATTGAATTGAGGAAGGGAAGACCCAACTTAGCGATAGTATATTTAGTATCCAATACCATGTTTGCTTTGCAATTAGACAAAACAATATGAGGTGCTCAGTTGACTTTGACTTCAATTTACCAAAAACACACTTGCTTAGTCCATGGAAGCCCCTACATTGTAGTTTGTCATAGGTCAAAATTTTATATTGTGCCGCTAACCAAAAAAATGAGTTGGCTTTTAGGAGGTTTTAGCTTGACCAAATTAGTATACTAGGCTAGCTAGCAACAAGATATCCTTCCTATAGATTAATTAGCTTGTAGCGTAGCTAAACCACATAAGAACCTATGGGTGAGGCTGCCCATTTAAGTGTGTCATCTTGTTGCTTTTGTTGGAAATATTGTCATTGATGTCAAAGGAATTGTAATGGATATGTCAAATGGAATTGTTGCCAGAAGTGAATGGAATTGTTGTCGGAAGTGAATGGAATTGTTACTGGAAGTGAATGGAAATGTCATCGGAAGTGAACGGAATTGTTGCCAGAAGTGAACGGAAATGTCGATGGAAATGTCAACAGTCACATCTCTTGGTGAAGAGGTACCTTTAGGATGGGACACATCCTTTAACGGCTATATAAGGGAGAAAAGATGTGGAAGTATCACAAGCATTCAATTTGATTGAAGATCACATAAGTGTGAGAGAGAAGGAAAAAAAGAAGAGCAAAAATATTTGAGAAGAAAAGTGGTTGTTGAAACAAAGAAGATAAGCAAAGTATAAAGGCATATATCAACAAAGCTATATTGTAATTGATCAGATCTAAAAGAGTGAAGAAGCAAAGTCCTATCATCTGTTGTGTAAGGAACAAGTTAGAGATAGAGTGTTATTTTGTCCAGAGGGTTGGTGCCTTTGTTCAAAGGGGTTGGTGCTCTTGTGAGTTGGTGCTCACGAAGATTCGCTGAGTTGGTGCTCTTGTTAGTGCTTACAAAATTTTATAAGGGTTGGTGCTCCAGTAGGTTGGTGCCTACGAATTTTTATATTGAGATCTATTTCTCCGTGGTTTTCTCCTGAAAGGGTTTACACGTATAAATCTTGTGTCACTATTACTTTGTGTTGTGTGAGTTGTGATTTGATTATATTGCATATCTTAAGTGGAATAATTGTTTATGTAAAAAGTGAAAAAGATATCTATTACTGATTCAACCCCCCTCCCAGTAATAGCTTGTGCTTAATAGCTTTATGCAAAGGGTTCTCTTTTGTGTGATTGCAATTATAATCAACTAGCCCTTAAGTCGGTCTTTTCTATTTGAACGTGCAAAGACCATTATGCTCTCTAAGTTGGATGTAGTATTTTAGTCTAGTATCCCATCTTACATTTGCTATATCTCTGATGGTGGCTACATCATGACGACGTGATAATGGAGGGTGACTAAATTTTGGAGCTAGCTCCAATTTCTCAAGTCAAGTAGGGAGCAATCACTCTTCGATAGGAAGAGATGAAATTCTAGAGGTGTGATCCTTCAGAAAGCTTAGGAGTAGAGAAAAGGCGCTTTTGAAATGGGAGTCCAAGTATTTGGATCTTACTACTTTACTCCAAGGATGATTGGGGTTGGTGTACATGTGCTAGAGCATTTTTGTGATTAAAGGTGTGTTTTGAGCTTGAATGTTCGTGAAACTAGCTCCCTTACATTTATTAGGAAGGCAAGCTTTACTATAGTTGACGTGAGGAATTTTATTTTTTGGTTGAGGCTTTGCCAAGTAAATTTATTAAGTTTTTGATTGAGAGAGGACAATGTAGAGGTTGGAGATTTAAGAACTAAAAGGTGATAATTAGGCAGGGCTTGTAGTACTCTTTTCATAAGTAAAATTCGTCTAGCTAAACTTAGTCACTTTCCTGTCTAGGAGGACAATTAATACTCAAACTTCTTTGATATTTCTACCCAAAGTGTCTTTTGTCCCATGCCTTGAAAAAAGGGGACACCAAGATATTTGTTAGAAAGGGAACCAATAGAGAAACCCCAAATTTGAGCTAATGTTTGTTGAAGTTTGGGTGTGTGTGTGTTGAAAAGATAGATTTTATATTTGTATTAATTGATTTGTTGTCCTAAAAGGCTGGCATAAGTTGACAAAGTCTCTTGGAATGTCCCAGCTTCCTTGTTGCAAGTTGTCCCTAACAAAAGTGCATCATCTGCAAAAAATTGATGGTGCCCCGCGAACTATCTTGAGCCCCTTCAAATTGCCCTAAAGGATGATTTTTACAAAGAGCAATCTAGTGCCCCTGTCAAGAGGATAAATAGATATGAGGAAAGTAGGTCCCCTTGTCGCAGGCTTCTTGAACTAGGCAAGAATCCAACAAGGCTTCCATTGATAAGCATCGAGAAATGTGTTGTAGGGATACAAATTTCAATCATTTGACACCAGCCTAGGGTGAATCCAAATTTTTCTAGAATTACTTTGAAAATGTCGAGCTTTACCATCATTCTTTTAGTTTTGGAAATGGAAAGAGTATGCATGGTTTCATGTGCTAGTACCTCTCCATCAAAAGTTTGTCTTCCTTTTATGCTCCTTGTTTTGGCAAAAATTAAGGTGGAGAGGAGGGGGTTTAAACGTTTTTCTAGAGCCTTTGTGATAATTGTATAGAGTGGTACAAAGAGATATTGGACAAAAGTCAGAGAAGGAAGAGACGACTTTTTTTTTATGGATAAGAGCTAGAAATATGTACTTTTGGTCATTTGGAATTTTTTGATCATCTAGCTTCATTGACCATTGTAGTTATTTCTTTTCCAAGTAAATCCCAAAAGATTTGATAGAATGCAACATGAAAACCATCTAGTCTGCGAGCTTTATCTCCTTGCATCGCAAATACCACAGATTTGAGTTTTTCTTGAGGGAAAGGGGCAAGAAGAATTGAATTTTGGTTAGGGATTACTAGGCATGGAATCTTAGTTAGAAAATTATTTATTTGGGAGTGGCAAGGCTTGGCTTGACAAATTGTGAAAAAAGGAAATATCTTCCACATGAATATTAGACGGGCCCTTAAATAATTGGTGGTCTTGGGAATATAATTTACTGATTCTATTACCCTGCCACTTGGAAATTGTAGATTTATGAAAGAATTTGGAGTTCTTATCACCCTCTGCAAGCTAGGACTCTCGTGACTTTTGCTTCTAGAAGATTTCTTCCTAAGAATAAACTTCTACTAGGTCAAATAGGAGGTTATTTTTGAGGATAGAATGTCATGACTGTTTTCACCAAGTTGAATTTATTCATTGAGCTTAGAAAGATCTTCTAATTTGAGCGTTTGTGTGACGATATTTTTGAGGTAGTTGTGATACCGATCCTTAATACAAATTTCAAGGTGTTTTAATTTCAGCATGAAACAATAGGATTTGGAACCTTGAACTTTTGGGCAGTTTTTCCACCAGTTTCTAGATTTTTCATAAAAAGATTCATGCTATGCCCTTAACCTATAGTGCGTCTAGGGATATGTGTGGCCAACTTGTGGCTTACACACTTTCATATTAGCTTGTTGCATTTCTTGATGCTCTTAGTATGATCGGCCTATGGAATAACCATTGCTAAGTAGATTATATATAGGAGGTAGTGGTTAGTCTTTTATCATCATATTGTGAATTATGCTCATATTGCATTGTTGTGTAGGTTGCATTCTCGAAGTGGCTCAGTCATAATATTCAAGTATTCTGCTCTTTCGCCATTGTTGTTGTGGATTTGCTTATTCCACTCTTAATTTTGCGATATATAATTCTATTGTTGCAAATCATCTAAGTAATTTCCTTACAAGTGGTACTAGAGCTTCGATTTGGGCAAGTTTATGCGGCGTCATTTTTTTTTTCCAAGCACTAGCAGGGTGAAACAACATAATTTTTGATCCAGGGAGAATTGAATTTTTTTCGTCACTGTAGTTTTGTTTGTGAGCTTTTTTTACAAAAAAAAGAAAAATACCAATTTGGAATTATTTTTACCTTGTGCAAATTAGCAGTTGTTGGATTCATCTCTGCGAGGTGATTGCAATGGTATATTATATTGGTACACTTTTTCAGGTTGAAATTTTCACCCTTATGCACAATAGCAATAGTTGGATTCATCTTGGTGAGACGATTGCAACGGTGTATTCCATTGATACACTTATTTCGGGGCTAAAACCCTCCTAGGGTTTGTGCATGGCTGGTCCAAACACGCGGGAAAGGGCAAGAAACTTCGAAAACACCTCACAAGGACTACATGGAGTTCGAAACTTTGATCCGTGTATTTTGGAGCTAGTTCAACAACTTAAGTTAGGGTTGGAGGGCATGGTGAAAAAAAATGATTTTGATACGGTTTAAGGGGACATTATAGGGTTGAGAGGGGACCTGGATAGTGTGATAGATCAATTGCAACAAATATCTGGGTAGTTGGTCAACTTATTAGCTCAGCCACTACAAAATAACTACATTGCTTGATATGCTAGTCCAGGGTTTCAGATACGTCAAGAAGCGGCGATACGGTACGGAGAGGGCACGATCGCGGGGGATACGGCCAGGGCATGTCTTGCCCTGGCCGTATCCCCCGCGATCGGACGTATCCGACCGTATCCGCAAGGGGCAAGACGCGTCCTAGCCATATCCTCCATGGATCGATAAATTAAAAATCATTTTAAACTCTTTTTTCACATGGACGTATCCGATCGTATCTGCAAGGGGCAAGACGTGCCCTAGCCATATCCCCCGTGGATCGATAAATTAAAAATCATTTTAAAACTCTTTTTTCACATGGACGTATCCGATCGTATCCGCAGGGGGCAAGACGTGCCCTGGCTGTATCCCTCGCGGATTGATAAATTAAAAATCATTTTAAAACTCTTTTTTCACTTTAAAAGAATTTAAAGTCAAAACTCAAAAGCGTAACCCTAAAACTTAAAGGGTAAAATTGTTGTCTTTCGCCGCCTGTTTGCGACTCTGCATTTGTTCCTTTCTGCCATTTGCCGTTGCTGCTGCTGCCGTCGCTATTGCTCGCGGGGTCTAGGAGCTCGCGGGGTCCAGGTAGGTCATCGTAGCCGTAGGTTTAATTTTTTTTCTTTCTTTTAGTTTTAAACTTTTAAGTTTTAAGACTTAAGACTTTAAGTTAATAATAATATTAAATATATATATTAATAATAATAATAAATATATTAATATAAATTTTAAATTTTAAGTTAATAATAATAATATATATTAATATAGTTAATATTAATATTTTTTTTCTTTTAAGTTTTTTTAGTTTATAATATATATTAATAAATGATACAGTTAATAATAATATTTATATTTTTAATATTTTAACTTTTTAATAAATTGATTATATTTTTAATTTTAATAGTAATTGTTTTTTTTTAGTTTTAACTTTTTAGTTTTTACTATTAAATTTTAATAGCAATTTTTTATTTTGTACCAGGACTGGAGCTATAAGTTTATATAGATTTGTCAAAAATTAGAATGTCTCAGGGCGCAAGTGCTAGTTCGGTGGGGCCAGTGATAACCCCCAAATCTGATCCACGAATGCCCTTTTGGAAGTATTTGACAATATTAGAACAAATACCTGGTGGAGGGTGCTTTCATTGGCTTTGCTCAGAGTGTAATGATAAATTCAAGAGCTCGTATAGTCGAGTGAAAGCTCATTTGTGTGCGATCTCTGGCATTGAAATCAAAATTTGTGGTGCGCCAAGCATAGGTGGAAGGTCGAGAAAGGGCTTGCCACAGGGAAAGATCTTTGCATACATCAAAGAGCAAGAAGAGGCAAATGCTATTGTGGGGCAAAGATCGAAGCATCCTTTGAGAAAGAAAGGATCACCTGTTGATCCAGCTTGTGCTAGTGTGGTGACCCCATCACGCCCCTTTCTTGTAACACCCGTTGCGGCCAAAGAGGAAGAGGATTCACCTCTTGGTCGCAAGAGAACAAAAGATGCAGGCTTATTGGAGAGGGCATTCCAAAATGACTCCAGGGAGATAGCAGAGCAGAGCATCGCGCGTTGTATTTACGCATGTGGGCTGTCATTTAATACTACTAGATCACCATACTGGCAGGAAATGGTGTGATCTATCAATGTTGCCTCTAAAGGGTTTGTCACCTCAGGTTATGAAAAAGTGCGCACCACCTTATTGACAAAAGAAAGAAAATACATTGAAGATGCATTGAAGTCCATCAGGGATTTATGGATCGAAACAGGGGTGTCCATTTTTGATGGATGGAAAGATACAACAAATAGGTCATTGATTAATGTGATTGCAATGAGTCCTAAAGGGGTAATGCTTTTGAAGGCCATTGATTGTGAGGGGCAAGTGAATGATGCACAATTCATTGCTAACATCCTGATAGAGTCCATTGAAGCAATGGGGCCTCAAAACGTTGCTCAAATTGTAACGAACAATGCTAAAAATTGCAAAGCTGCGGGCATGTTGGTTGAGGCAAGGTATGGGCATATATTTTGGACACCTTGTGCCGTTCATTCCCTCAATCTTATGTTGCAAAAGTTGGGAACAAAAATTGACTGGATCAAACAAGTTTATGAGGAGGCGAATGAGATTCAAATGTTCATAACCAACCATCACATGTCCCGAGCCATCTTTAGAACATTCTCAAAATTACAGTTGTTGAAGGTAACTCTTAATTTAATTTAATATTATAACTTATACGTTTGTAATTTGTAGTGTTTTTATTTTTGAACAATTTTTTAAGTTTATTAATTATTTCAATTTGTTTTAATTTTGTATTAGGTTGTTGAGACTCGATTTGCCTCACACACCATCATCTTGAGACGACTTGTTAAGGTGCGTGAGGCATTGAGTAGCATGGTCATCAACTTTTGGGGCGTATGGAGGCAGACACAATGAGAGGGCCACAAAGGTGAAAGGGTGGATTCTTGATGATGCATGGTGGGAACGTGTGGAGTATTTTTTGAGTTTTATTGAGCCCATCATCAACATGTTGAGATATGTGGACATGGATCATCTATGTTTGGGTGAGATTTATGATGAAATTGACTCAATGATTGAGAACATTAAATCCATCATAAATGCTAAAGAGCAAGATCCCACGGAGAAGTTCTTCAAGGAAGTGCAGTTGCATCTCATTGAAAGGTGAAACAAAATGACCTCCCCATTACATCTTCTTGCTTTTGCCTTGACACCCAAATACTACAGTGCAGAGATTCTTTCTTTGCCCAGGAGGGTCGCACCATATAGAGATGTTGAGGTTGCCGAGGGATATAAGGCAGCATTCTCTAAAATATTTTCCGATCCAGAGGTAGAAAGAAGACCAAGTTAGAGAAGAGTTTGTGCATTTCATATCCACGGTGGGTCACTCCCTTGGTGCTATCCGTGACAAGTACAAGATGAATGTTCACTTTTGGTGGTACCTCCATGGGCAAGCATCCACCCACCTTCAACCACTTGCAATAAAAATTCTTTCACAAGTAAGATTTTAATTTTTTTACTCAACTCTTTTTTTGACCTTTTCGATGTTTTGTTTTAAGTTTTAACTTTTAGTTTTGTAATTTTTAATTTTTTATAAATTCTAATTCTCTTTGTGGCTTCAATAAGTTGCAAGTTCCTTTTCAACTGAGCGGACTTGGGGCAGCTATGGCTTTATCCACTCAATTAAACGCAACAAGTTGGTTGCCAAAAAGGCGGAGGATTTGGTTTATGTGCATTCCAACTTATGTCTTCTCTCACATAAACAACCTCAATACAAGGAAGGGCCAACAAAGTTGTGGGATGTGAACCCAGAGATTGCTGATTTAGATGCCTTCTTTACATACCTTTCTTTATTTCACACGGAGCTAGACAATGCTTCACATGACTTGCACAGTGGAGCTAGAGGGAGTGGCACTGCTATTGCTTGTGGTTCTAATGAACCACATGATGATGAAGACATTGTAGGGGAAGAAGCATATACTATATAGTGAACAATGAGAACGCTGATTTGTTTCTATTTTTGTCCATACATTGTAACAATTCCACCATGTACCTGTTATAATTTATAAAACTAATATAAGTTCGACTATTGAATATTATGGTATTTGGCATTGAGTTATGAGTATATATTTTGTGGTTATGTAACTTATTTGAAGTTATTTTGTTTCCTCTATGCATATTATGTGGTTAATTTTGCTTATATGGCTATATTTTTAATTTTTTATATATATTTTTGTACGGCATTATCTAGCCGTATCCAAACCACCAAAAAAAATTGACATATCCCCGTATCCGATACTTGTACCCGTATCCGTATCGGCAACTTAGCAAAATAACCCTTTACCACTTCAGTTTGGTTCTCCTCCTTCAAACAATACCAACACCAATCTTGGCCCTAAGACAATGTTGCCAAAAGTGGACTTGCACAAGTTTGATGGTAATGATCCACTCACCTGGTTCACTCAAATTGAAAAATTATTTGATCTACATTAGACTCTATGCTTGCAAAAAATGGTTATGGCCTCTCTCTATTTGGAACCTGAGCCATTCATTTGGTATTGTTGGTTGTGTGCTCAAAAGAAAAAGAAGGGTGTCCTAGTCTCATGGTCGATATTTTATGAAGAGTTGCAGCGCCACTATCGCAACAATGCCTCCGAAAACTACTTTAGTCAGCTAGCCAAGTTGCGTCAGACCGGGACCATCAAGGACTACATTCATCAATTTCAGAATCTCTCCTTATGTGTGGTAGACATCACTGAGGAAAATTTGACTGACCTATTTTTGGGTGGCTTCAAAGATAGCATCCAATTGGAGGTTCGCATGTTTCATTCCAGTACTGTATTTGAGGCTATACCAAAGGCGCACATGGTTGAGGAAAAAGAGTTGATCAGACGAAGACCTTTCACCAATGTCCGTGAATGCATCTTCCCAACACCATCATGTCCATAGCCTACCAGATTGACATCTCAACAAGTGGAAGAAAAGCGTGCAAAAGGTTTGTGTTTTGGCTGCGATAGCAAATGGACGAAAGGACATCGACTATGCCAATGAGGAAGAAGATGAGGAGGCTTCAAGGGCAGGTTTGGAAGAACTTGAGGATGAATCTGAAGATTGTCAACCTACTATTTTTTGTTATGCACTTTTAGGCATTAGTACTCCTCAAACTCTTAAGGTGGTGGGTTTCTTGAAGAAACAGAAGGTGACTGTGTTAATTGATTGTGGGAGTACACATAATTTCATCAATAGTAAGTTGGCTATCTGTTTGAATTGTTTCATTTACCTAGCTCTAGACTTTCAGGTTATGATTGTAGATGGTGGTATGGTCAGTTGTTTTGGAAAATGCCATAGCATTAAGTTTGCTATGGGAGACTATTTGTTAGATTCCCCTATGTTTGCTATTCCCATGGGAGGAGCTTACATTGTTTTGGGAGTGCAATGGCTCACCACTTTGGGCACTATTGAGATGAATTTCTAAGAACTATTCATGAGGTTCCATTCAGAAGGCATGGCCTTTGAACTACATGGATTTTGGGCTAAATCTCCACAACTGGTTAGTTCCTACCAAATGACGAAGATTCTTAAAAAAGGTGTAGAAGGTTTTGTGGCACGCTTATTTTTCATAGGAGGTTCAACCAACCAATGAGTCTACACATCTTGATTTGCAAAGGGTGCTGGATGACCATTATGTTGTTTTCAGTGACATGTCAAAAGGACTTCCTCCAAGTCGTGCACATGATCATACCATCAAACTCATTTTAGGATGTACACCATCCAACATCAGACCCTACATGTATCCCTATGTCCAGAAGAGTGAAATTGAAAAGATGGTACAAGAGACGTTGGAGGCAAGAATCATCTGACACAGTCAGCGAATATTCCTCCCCGATGGTCATGGTGCGGAAGAAGGATGATAGTTTGAGGATGTGCCTAGACTACAGAGAACTCAACAAGTATACCATCAAAGGCAAGTTTCCTATTCCTGTAATTGATGATTTGCTAGGTGAATTACATGGTGCTATTTATTTTACCAAGTTAGACCTTTGCTCTGGGTATCATCAGATTCGCATTCGCGATGAGGACATACCTAAAATAACTTTCAGACCTCATGAAGGACATTATGAATTTATGGTCATGCCTTTTGGCCTCACAAATGCACCATCTACATTTCAGAGTTTGATAAATACTATTTTTAGGCCATTTTTGAGAAAGTTTGTATTAGGGTTTTTTGATGATATCCTCATCTATAGCAAAAATTGGGAAGACCATTTGAAGCATGTGAAACAGGGGCTTTCAGTTTTGGAACAACATCAGTGCTATGCCAAACCTGCCAAATGCGTTTTTGGTGTCCAAAAGGTGGATTACTTGGGTCATATTGTTTCACATGGAGTGAAAGTTGATCCTAAAAAAATCCAAGTGGAGTGGTAGGTTCTGAAGGCCTTCAAGAATTTTCGAGGACTTATGGGGCTAACTAGTTACTATTGCAGGTTTGTCGAAAATTATTGTAGCATTGCAACCCCACTCACTTCTTTGTTGAAAAAAGACTCCTTCCAGTGGATTGATTCAACTACCAAGGCGTTTGAACAATTGAAAATGGCTATGTGCACTACTCCAGTTTTGGCTACTGCTGATTTTTCAAAATTTTTTGTTGTGGAGTGTAACGTATTGGGATATGGCTGGGGGTTGTACTCATGCAAGAAGGTAAACCACTAGCATTTGAAAGTCGCCAATTGAAGAGAAAAAATAGGCTCAAACCAATATATGAGAAAGAGATGATGGCTATTCTGCATGCAGTGAAACAATGGAGACTTTATCTAATGGGTTGTCACTTTCAGGTAAAGATTGATCATGATAGCCTCAAATATTTTTTGGAACGACGATTGTCATTTGAAGAACAACAAAAATGGATGACTAAAATGTTGGGCTATGATTTTGAAATAGTGTATAAGAAAGACAAAGAGAATGTAGTGGCAGATGCCTTCTTCTGACGGGATGAATCAGTTGAGGCATTGTTATGCGCCATGACCATGTGGCAGGTAGATTGGCCGGAGGAAGCAAGATCAGAATGGGAGATTGATAATGCTACCAAGGATTTGTTTCAAAATCTTTAACAAGGTTTTGGCGAATATGAAAAATTTACATGGAAAGGGAATAGATTATGGTATAAAGATAGATTATACCTCTGTAAGCATTCTCTCCTCAAACATAAAATTCTTTAGGAACTTCATGCCTCTCCATTGGGAGGTCACTTCGGATTTTTAAAAACATATTATAGAATCAAACAAGATTTCTTTTGGGAAGGACTCAAGGGGATGTCTAGAAACATGTGGTTGAATGCATGGTATGTCAACAAAATAAAGGTGAAACTTTTAAGACCCTAATTTTTTTGCAGCTTTTATCCATCCCTAGCCAACATTGGGAAGAGGTTTCTATGGACTTAATTACGGAGCTACCACGTTGCGATGGTAAAAATGTTATTATGGTAGTTGTGGATCGACTCACCAAGTATGCTCATTTTTATTCCTTATCACAGCTG
The DNA here is from genome assembly GCA_037957365.1 of Torreya grandis. Taxonomy (NCBI): domain Eukaryota; kingdom Viridiplantae; phylum Streptophyta; class Pinopsida; order Cupressales; family Taxaceae; genus Torreya; species Torreya grandis. The sequence continues at coordinate 1,790,971 of JARHVA010002219.1, read as the reverse complement.
TTTGTTGTTAGTACAATAGCTTTTGCTTTTCTCAATACAGTTTAGAAATTGCACAGTACTCCAAAGATCATTGTAAGTGATTGAGATCCCATATATACCAGTAATTTTTGGACTGAATTATTTGCATGTTTGGGCACCCAGTTGGCTCATAGCTCATCCTATCATCCTCAGTCTGATGGACAAACAAAGGTAGACAACAAATGTCTCGAAGGGTATCTTCATTGTTTTGTTTTTGACAAACATGACAAATGGGTTCATTGGTTGCCACTTGTTGAATGGTGGTATAACACTTCTTTTCACACTTCTTCCAAAATGTCTCCCTTTGTGACATTGTATGGGTATCACTCCCCATCCATCACTTCAACTTTAACAATGCATCTTAAGCTTTGAGCTATTGAGGAACACATTCACCATCATCAGGAGGTGCTAGTCAGTTTGCGAGAGAATTTTACAATGGCACAAAATCGAATGAAGTAGCAAACAGATCAACACCGCAGTGAGCGGCATTTCAACATAGGTGATCGGGTCTTTGTGCATTTGCAGCCATATAAATTGATGTCTTTGAAGCAACAAAAAAAAGATAACAAACTGTCACCTAAGTATCATGGCCCTTACCAGATCTTGCAGAAAATTGGTTGTGTGTCTTACAAGATGGTATTACCGCCATCCACTCGCATACATCTAGTATTCCATGTATCTTGCTTGAATAAAGTAATTGGACACAGAGTTTCCACTTAGATTGAGTTACCTGAATTGAATGAAGAAGACTGAGTCATTCTGGAACCTGAGGAGATCCTTCACACACTAAGCAATTACGGACCATAGCCATTAAGCAGTATTTGATCAAAAGGAAGAACCTGCATTTTGAAGATGCAAGATAGGAGGATAAGCGTTCCTACAACAACATCGTGGTTTGATTCAATGTTGAGGACAACGTTGTTTTGAAGGGGAGGGACATGCTATGCCCTTAACCTATAGTGCATCTAGAGATATGTGTGGCCGAGTTGTGGCTTACACACCATTTTAGCTTGTTGCATTTCGCTAATTGTTGTGGATCTGCGTATTCTGTTCTTAATTTTGCGATATATAATTCTATTGTTGCAAATCATCTAAGTAATTTCCTTACAATTCACCTCTCAACTAAATAGTTCAAATTTGAATGGACAATGAGGAGGGGAGGCATCAAGTGAGACATGTAGCTAGATTGGGGAGTGGTTTGACCTAGACACCTTCAAAATCCAGGATTGCAAGATCCAATTTGATTCTATCCAAGATCTAGAGATAAGTAATCTTTTAATTCTTTATGCATGCCACAAAAACCTGCCCTTCTATTGGACCGAGAGTAGGGTCCTTCCTTAGGTGGCAAGTCAATTAAACCACAAGATGAAACAAAATAAGATAAGATCTTTTGTGATTGAGTAATGATATTGTGTCCACTTCTCTTTTCACAAGTGGATAAAATTGCATTAAAGTCACCCCCCAAAGAATCTTTGTTTGCACCTATTATTGAATCTTTATATTTTTGTCCACATCTGCGTCTCTAGGCACACATGGTTTGTGCCATAAACATTAATTAAATTTGCTCGGATAAGCTCACCATAACAACAAATATCACAACATATCCAAATGCTGTGGACAAAAATCGATGAGCACTTTACTGTTTGAAGGTCCCATTAAAATTCAAGTACACCCAAAGCTCCCTTAGTATCTACCCCATACCAAATCCCAAAGCGGCCAATGTTTTTTTACTAAAAGAAGACAGGTTAGAAGTAGATATTTTTGTTTCTTGTAAGAAAACCACATCCGAATGTTGGAGTTGAAGTTATCCCTTGACCAACTGTTGTTTATTAGTTAGCGCTAATTGTGGTTAGAATTGTTAAGCTTTATGATAAATTCAACGAGTTAAATTTAATTGTCTTGTTTTAAAGTTTCATGTACTAATTTATGATTACACGTGTTTGTGAAATTAAACCTAATGTCATTGGAAATATTTGATTATGCAGATACTAAACTGACTAGGGACAAATACTACACTCAATCTTAACTAGAAGATCAATAAAGGTATTCTTATGATGGAATGCCTTTAATGGTTTGCTAAGTTTCAACTATATTCTTAAGATTTGTGTAACATGATGCACTCAAGTGTTCTTGATCTTGGCCAAAGGACTGGGAAGGTATTTTTTAGATGAGTTGCCTTTACCATTTTGCTAGATTTCAACCATATTTTTGATATTTGAAAACATGACTCACATTCCAACGGCAACAAAATTTTACTTGTCCGGGGTAACTTATTGCAATGATAGTATTTATTAAGGGCCATTTGATCTTGGCCAATTGCCTTTATCATTTTGCTAGGTTTCAACCATGTTTTTTGAGATTTGAAAACATGACTCACACTCCAATGGCAACAACATTTTTCTTGTCCACTACAGTTACAGGGTAGCTTATTGCAATGATAGTATTTATTATGGGCCAATTTTGACAATCTTTTTGAAAATTAGATCAATCAATTGATAATTTTCTAAAAGATATTTGCAAAGTTTTCATGTGAAATGTATATAAACTGATTAGATTTCGAATGTTTTTAGGCTTCCACAGTCCATAACAGTAATAATTAAAAAGATTCTGGATAGACCTGTGATTAAATTTTCCTAAATATACGTCTGAATGATTCACATGTTTTTCTACTAAATTAGTCTATAATATAAATATTTTCAATTTTGTAATGTATATAGAGCGATTAGATTTGCCAATATATTCAATATTTTTCCTCATAAAATCTATGTAATACACACTCTTTTTATTTTTTAAATTAAAAAAAATAGCCAACCATTCTATGCCTGTAAACATGTTTCCAGCCTTTAAAGTTTTCCCTCAAGTGAAATGCAGATTTGAATATGGGTCACGTTCTTACTAGTTCCCCCTTTTACCATTACAACACAATTGATTAGACTATGTGTTGTCATATTTTCTATGGAAGCAATATATTATTTCGAAATTTGTTGTCATAATTCAAACACATACACAAATATATAGAGACTTGAGCATCTGGTTTAAATATTTTGCATGTAGGATATTTTGTTAATTTGAAATACTTAGGTTTATATTTGGTTATAAAAAAGAATTTAATTATATTAAGAAAATTTACAAAACTTGATAATCTTACCTGAATGTTATGGCCATGAACCAGATGCTCATGTATAGAGCCTTTGATAGATATTCCAGAATGCAACTTAGAAAAAAAAATGTATTGTCTCGACTCTCAAGTGCTTGATAGTTCATTATGCATATGCTAACATGAGGCACACAAAATATGGATGACATGATTCAACACCAGGACACCAGGAACAGAACAGAAATGCTATTACAACTATACTGATATTTATAAAGTTGCAGAAGTAGTTGGCAATGGATGATGCTTCTTTTTGAACTTAGACAGTGTCTTCATGATCATTCATGGGAGCTGCTTAAATGTGTTCAGGAGGGAGAAGTTAATTCCCACATATATCCTTCCTTCTATCAAGCTGCCTTTGCAAAGATGGAACATTATAAATAAGTTATAACCTTCATAGAGCCAAAAGGTTATCAACTCTTGTGTTCACCTCTGAAACCATTCCCCATTTCTTAATGTGATGATTGTGATTACATTGGTAGGTTGGTGGGTTTTATACACTATTGTTAACATTTGCCTATCTCACCCTAACATTATGTTTGTTGAGCCTACATGGCAAGTTCTCACAATGTCGTAGGCATGGTGCATTGATGATGTAGAGATTGGGTTGGCAGAAAACTATGGTGCATCAGAAAGCTAAAATCCCATGTCCACCTTCTTAGAAACCCTCATATTCCTCCCATGAGCCTGCCATTGGTGCAGAACTTGTTGCTTATTTATAGTACAATGACTTTCCCAATCTGGGAAAATTCTCCCTCCCCTAAAGTCATTGTAAGATACAATATTCCACGCTTCCTCAAACATGGGTAAGAGTCCTCCATGACATTCAAGTTATTAAACCTCTTAACATGATTAGATCAATATGAGGAGACAATGAAATACGTAACTCTCACTCACTCATCCTACAACCTAGGAGTCAACTCTTGTCTTCTACCCTACAAACTCTCACTCATCTTAATCCCTATTCTAACTCACACTTACACTATCTAGAAGAGTTGTTATCACAACTTGTACTCACAATCCTAATTACATGACTAACATCACTAACTATGATGTACTAACTAAATATATCTACAACAGTAAAATTTTAGTGTGTAAAAGTTTAACTTGTAATCTTAACTTAGATAATCAATTTTTGTGGGATTTTACTTGCGTGTGTTTTAAGTCATCTCAAGATGATCTCGATGAGTATACATTACCTAATGACATTTTTCCTTGTATTTTTGGTAATTATCACAATGCAATGGGACCCACTTAGCACACAAGCCCCAAATTGGAGCATGAAATGCCTTGTAAGTCACCCTTGTCTCATAATTCTTACCAATGTGGGATTAACCCAATTACAACCAATTCATGTAGCATTGTTAAGTGAAGTTTTCAATTAGTTAATAGTAATACATGAATGGTGGGATAGTGTGATTGGTTATAACTATCCCACATTGGTAAGAATTGTGAGACAAGGGCGACTTATAAGGCATTACATAGGTGCTTGCATAAGTGGGTCCCCTTGCCTTGTGATTATTACTAAAAAGCACGAGGATAATTGTCATCAGGGTAATGAATACTCATGGAGGTTATCTTCAGATGACTAAAAATACAAACAAGTAAAATCCCACAAAAGTTAATTATCTAATTAAAATGCTTGTGGAATACTTCAATTACTTGACATCACTCAAGTTTTGTAAATCAAGTTTTTGGTAACCTGGTTTGCTAACTCATGAAATTTAAGGCTTGGTATGGGTAGGTGTGCACGTGCAACTTGTCCCCTCATTGGCACAATGGTCAAATTCGGCAAGTTATTGTGCACATGGTCAAAGTTGGCAAGTCATTGTGCACATGGTCAAAGTTGGCAAGTCATTGTGCATTTGGCAAATCACGTGTTCACACTATCAAAAGATGCCCACTCATCTTCCCTCAAATTTGTTATAAATAAAGGGCAGTGGACATGGGTTTTCTTTGTGAGCTTATAGCTTTGTAGAGCATGGGCAGGCTTACCACAAGCTATTGTTAGGCTTGTTAGATTTCTATAGGAAATCAAAGCTTTTCTCTTCAGAATACAATTGTTAGTTTGTAATTATGTCAATTTCCTATGTGTGAACCTGAGTTCATTTTGAGATTGTGGAAGGTAAGTTTGGTGAGGGCAATGTTGGTAGAATTGACACAATTGTGTTGTCAATTCTGACATAACAATCAAGGCAAAAAGTTAAATATAGGAGACAGCTAGAGCTCAAAGGAATTCATGGAATTTCCATATGTTGCAGTAGAGCTATAAGATACACAAAGGAAAAGCATGTGAGAAGTAATGAAAAAGATATCATGTTGAGTTGGATATTTGGCAGTATGGATGCCTGTTCAAGTTCTGTGAATGCTCACCATTGAAACAAATTAACATGGTTTATTGGGACAAGAAACATGTACTTTAGGACCCATGTCAAAGTAGAATCTACGCACAATGTAACAAACTAAATACCATCACCAAAACTAGCACGACTTGTTGAAGGAAGTATATAAGAACATCAAACCTACTTGTGGTCGGAAGGTCTATAGATTGAAACCATCTACAAAGAACATAAAAAGCATCTTGTCAATGTAATACTAGCCACAAAAGGCAATATTTTCCCATCACTAGAAAACGCTAGAGCCAAGATGAGTGCTTATCATATTCATAATTTTATTGATCATTAATGTGTTTAAGTTCTTAATAATACCTCACCGTGAACGGCTAGAACAAGCTTTGTAAATTCACCACATGACATGTTGATCAGACTGATGTGGGTGAGAATTATAAATGGCTTCTAAAGGAGCTGATGTGCTACATGCCAAGGTTAAAGAATTATCAAAATAAACAAACAAACAAAATGATTGAATAATGGAAGGTTGTGTTTAAAGGAGCAACAAAATATTGAAAGGGGACCAAGGGAGCTGGTTACCGCTTCTAAAATGAAATAGCATGAGCAAGTGGGAAGAAAACTCTTAAAGGAGTTGTGACAAAAAAAGGTTGAAGAGATGATTAGAGAAAGAAAGAAAGAAATTATACGTGTCCACTAGTCATCAAACTAGTGATTGTAGAAACAATTACAATAGAAAAGTACTAGGGAAAGGACCCTAGGTTCAGGGCTAACTAAAAACTATAACAAAAGCAATGAAAATGAACAAGATGGGGTAAGCTTAAAATGGTGGCACCCCAAACCATAAGATCAAATACAAGTATAAAATAGCCATATGAGGGAAGGACCTCCAAAGGAAGTACAAGGTCTATGAGTAGGCCAAAACAAGATCTGAAATTGCATCAAAATGCATCATTAATTTATAACAAAGTTCGGGCCAAAAGAATCTACAATGCCATATACTACGAAATCTGTAGCAAGGCTTGGATTAGAAGAGCCCTTGACACCGTCATCTATCACTATGAAATGGCCAATGCAAGATCTGATAATGCTCATTGGGGAGTGCCCAATGTTGAGGGGATTAGGTTGGGTGATCTGAGGAAGAAGTAGGGTACACCCCCTAGAACATCTCCCTAGCATCCAAGGCTAAGGAAGCTGTGATGGATGAGAAGAAATTGGTAATGTGAGTTTGCACTTGTGGCTCGAGAAGTGAGTAAAGGGGACTAAGGAGCCCTCAAGGTTAAGACAAAGTTGATCTATGGTGTCGAGAGAGTGTATCGGAGCCCCCTAGCAGCAACAATGTGCAAAAAAGAGCATCGTCTCATTGATCTATACAATTCTATGTGAAGCCCTAATGAAGGGCTGAAAGAAAGAGTTGATCAACTTGGTAACTCTAGGGGTCCCTCGCAAGGACATGTGTCAAAGGGTGACAACCTATGGAAGAAAAAGGGCCAAGCTTTGATGGTCTGGGCACTGAAAAAAGGTGGAAAGCGTGTCACCTGAGCCCTTATAAAGACGGTGATATCTTTTCTTAATCTCATAATAAATAGGGCAAATGTTCCTTAATCTTTGTATGTAGGGTAAGAATGGTAACAATATAAGGATCCTATGATATAGGAAAGGGTAGAAGGCCATACTAGATCCAACACAGATACAATATGTTGGGTCACTAAATGGTTTGGGGCTAGAAACAAGGGTTGTGATTAAAGGAGGTTGTAAGAGATCTGATAGAGGAATCTTCACATATAATAGGAAACGTAGGCCTAACTAGATTTGAAATGTCAATAGACAATAACAAGTCTATCTGTCAAGGGAAGAAAATGAAGGGAGGGAAAAGAGGGCACGACCAAGGCAAAAACATGGTATTTACTGGAAATAAGACACTTTAAAGTTTAATCAATTTGGCAAGACTAAGAGTTTTGGACATCGAAGGGTTGGGGAACCTTGCATAGCCAGTTTAAAGCTCTGGGCTAACTAGTGAAGTATATAGATCATCCCACGAAGGCTATGCATTAAAATGTAAAGGTGCCTACCTTTCGATGATACATTCCCCATTTCTCAAGACCATGATGAGGCCATTGGTCAACTACGAAAATTGGGTACTTACATGAAAAAACATGCAACACTAATGATAGATATGAGGTCTCCTATCACAGTCTAATGGCCTATGACACTCCAATGGATCTCTAGCTGTACTGCGAGGCCAATTGTGGAGTTTGAGCTTCAACTAGGATAAGGGCCAATGATTTGATCATGTCTTTTGGTGATTTTGACTTTAGATATTTTGTTTTGCCTTCTGACTTTTTGCTATGATATTTTGGCTTTTGAATTTTTTCCCTGTTTCTATTTTCCTCCATACAGAGTTGAAGGACCATTCAATGGGTTTTTAAGATAACTAACACAAGAGAGTTTACACCTAGCTGCTAAATAAGAAAACTTAGAAACTAAGACAATTAGATACTCTTAGACTTGCACCTTAGAAGTGAGTGCGATCTTGAATTTGACCTTGGTGTGCCCAATAAGGAGGTGAAAATAAGAGGAAAGAGAAATGAGCATGAGAATGATTAAGTTGCCTTATCTGCAAAAAATATATAAAAGAGGTGATACGATGATGGACAAACTAAGACTTTTGTCACAAAAGGGTAAAACATGGACAATACAAATGCAAATAGATTGCAATAGTGTGCCACAAGGAATATAACTGACTTTAGGAGACAAAATAACACTCTCGACTATTACCTTGTCTTTCTAAGAAACACAACTACGGTTGGGAGGTGGGAGCAAAATAGATATAGGTAACATGAGAGGCGGGTTCTTTTGTGGAAGCCTTGGTTGATTCCCCAAGTTCTTACAATGCAACTCCCAAGTTGAAAGCCAAGAGGCATAAAAATAGGAAACAATAGCCAAGAGGCACAAACTGTAGGAAAGAGCCATGAAGTTCAATAAAGTAAGGGAAAAGGTTTGAGGTGTAATAAAGTAGGTAGGAGCCAAGAGGTGAAGTAAAGGCAACGAAAGAGTCATGAGGCATAAATAAGGCAGGTAAGAGCAAAGAGGGAAAAAATAAAGGTAAGTAAAAAGCCATGAGGCGTAAAGAAGTAGTAAAGAGCTTGAGGTGAAATAAAGGGGTGGGAATTTGTGAGGAAGACCTAGTTGATTCTTCAAGGTCTTACAATGTAACTCACAAAGTGAAAGCCAAGAGGCATAAAAATAGGAGGTAAGAACCATGAGGCACAAAAATGTAGAGAAAGAGCCATGAGATGTAAAGGTTGTAAAAGAGAGCTTGGAGGCATGATAAAGTGGGTAAGAGTCAAGAGGCATAAATAAAGTGAAAGAGAGCCCGGGGCTTTAAAAATGTAGTAATGAGAGGTAAGAGCCAAGAGGCATAAAAATGAGGGTACAACTAATACACACAATAATAGAGTAGGACGTAAGAGCCAAGAGGCGCATAATATAGGAATAATAGGTAGGAGTCAAGGGGCACATAAAACAAGAAAGAGCCCAAAGGCATACGTAAATCAATGCTTAAATGAAGTCAGTTAGAATGCAATATAAAAGTGCTTGATTAATGATACAAATAGTTATAACATGAAAGATTGATTTTGCTACATGCCTAACTATATGCAACAAAAAGAAGAACATCCCTCTAGCATGGTAGAGTTTGAAATTTTCTTGAAGTTGAATTTGTTTGTCTGTAATGTGTGTAAGATTCTTTATTATTACCTCATTGCGAGTGTGAAATATTGGGAAATTGAAAACATCGTAAGATGCCCTCAAGGCTGAGAAAAGGTGAGGGTGGGCATTGTAAGATACCCCAAAGTGTGAATTGAGTTAAGGGTGGGCATCATAAGATGCCCCAAAACTTTGGGATGACATGAGGGTGGACATTGTAAGATGCCCCAAAGTGTGAGGTGAGAATAGGATGGGCATCATAAGGTGCCTCAAAATGTGACGTATGGTAAGGCAATGTTTCATTGTGTTCAATTGCAATTGTGAGATCGATGTACTGATTAACTTAACTGTGACTTTCTACTTAAATATGTCTCACATTGGTGATTGTAGCATCTAAGGTAATGTTTTGAGTGATAAACCGATTTTCATAATTTTTTTTGACATCATTGACCAGGTTGATGGCATTGAAATTTTTTGTTATGATTTGAGCGTCATTGGCTTGGCTGATGTCGTTATAATGTTTTGTGGGTAACTTAGCATCATCACTCTAGCCAATGGTGTTAGATTGTGTTGGTTGTAATTGAGCATCATTGGTGAGGTCGATGGCATCAGATTGTGTTGGTTGTAACTTAACATCATCAGCCTTACCAATGATGTTGGTGAGAGCTGCCTGAACATCATTGGCCTTGCTGAGGATGTTATAACTGTCTATGTATAACTGAACATGTTGGTAGGAGTTGGACGATCATCATTGCCGTGGTCGATGATGTTATAATTGTCTATCTATAATTGAACATAATTGGTTGGGCCGATGACGTTGGATTTGGTTGATTTTCCCCCAATAATCTCAAAAATTGATCGTTGAGGGGTTTGTTGAGTATGGGCTGAGATGGGTTTGTTAATGCATTGTTTTTGATTTCATTGCATGAAAGTTTACATTTCTTGGTAGTCCTCCTTTATGACCCATTCTTTGGAAGAGAGGTGTTTTCCAACAATGAAAAAACACTAATGCGCGAATGTTCACTTTAATATGTTTTCCTTGTTGAGGTTATTAGAGTGGTTCTCTATTTTAAGGGCCTCTCCAACAAGTTACTTCACGTAGTGGTCCTCCCTAGAAATTATCTTGGCATACTCAACACTTGGAGATGGGCCCTTGACTCAAACATTGAGGAATATAAACAACAGAAATTGGGAGACACATCACCAGGTATAGGGGATGCATCTTGGGTATGGAGGTGAGATACAAGATGGGGATGGGCATAGGGAGGTCTCTGAAGTCATGGACGCTTGGAGTCTCCTGCATCTCCTCCAAAAATTCATGTCTCTTGCCTTAAAATAAATTTATTTTTATTTTTTTCAATATTAAAACTTAAAACTTTAAAATATAAACATTAAGTTGAATTACAAAATTCTAATATTTTTTTTTATAGCATCTCCATTCATCTCTTTGTTCTCCATTTACAGCCGGAAATGAAGAATATAGAGCAGAAGACATCACTGTATTGAGTTTGACGTATTTTTTTCTCAGAGATTTAAATATATAAACATTAGTATTTTATTTCTTGTGCTGTCTACAAGTCTGAAAATTGGTGTCCCCATCTTGGAGACTTGTCCTCGTCTCGGAGACCTGTTGTTGTCCCTGTCTCCTGGTGACTATGATATAAACCCTCTCACAACAAACCCCAAAATGTGTGTAATGTCCCCAAATGGGATGATTTAAACAAAAAGGGGTTTCCTCTAAAATCCACAATTTTTGAATTTTGAATTTAGTAAATCAGCAAACCTTGCTGCTGTAATTGCACCTTCAAACTGAAACTTAACTCCAATTCACTTTGAAATGAATGACAAATAAATACCTTGTGATTTTGGCCACCAATGGCTATTGCTGCAAAGAAGAAAGAGCTCGAAATGGATGTTTCAATCCTCCAAACCCTAGCACTACACTAGCTGAATTGAAATCCTTCTTTTCCACTCGAATCCCTGCTCAAGCTTAGTTCAATCCAATCACCAATATTTAGAAAATTATTGCAATAATTAAATCAGAATGAAATTCTTGCAAATCTGCCATCAACAAACATTTTTTCATACGAACAACTGAAAACATCAAAATTTCATGTCATATTAGTCAGATAATATTTCTTTATTCCTAGTTATAGTTGCTCTTTTATTTTTGTCTTCTTATGTGTAGCACAAGAGTCCTGTAGGAATATGAATGGATTGCTTGGTAGGTGTAGCTCAAGAGTCACTTTTTTGACTTTATAATGTTTGCTTTGTTTCATTTCAAATTGAATCGTGAAATACACTTTCATTGCCATTCCTTCAATAATATTTTCGGCCTATCATTGGTATCAAAGCTAGGAATTTTAATTAGAGATTTATTTTTCATTCTTTCTCCTTGATTGCATCTGTACAAACCTACATATATTTGTATGAGAATAACTTCATTTTCTATTGTCTTGCTTGTTGTGTAGTACTTTTATCTACAACGTTTGAATTCTATTTTGTTTGCTAAGCATTGGTTTTTGCTAAGACGTTTCTAGCACAGTCGTTTGGCATCAGGGGTTTGGTGTAAGGCTATCTACAAGTTGCATAGGTTTTCGTGGGTATCTCTGACTAGAGTTTCATTGTCTTATACTTGCGTTCCTCTTTTCTCTCAGCCGTGGGTTGTCGTGAACCTGCGTGGTGTTTGGAGACTTGCGTGGTTGTCATTGCAGTTGAGAGTTTGGCGTTTGGTGTGGTGTCAAAGTGTTTGTGTCTATCATTGGTGTGACCTACCTAGAAAAGGCGTGACATGCGTTTTCGTTGTGACTTACCCTGAAAATTTTCGAAGCTACTTGCGTTTTCGCTGTTCCATGTGTCAACAAATTTTGAAGTTTCTGCCTATGTATAATTTGTGTCTAACAACAAGACAACTTTCTGAGTTATGACTTGCATGGAGGAGTCTCAGCGCTTCATTTCCTGAGCTGCGTTGGACATTAGATTGCCTGCATGGCATTTTGGGGTTGCGTTTTCTTAGCATTAAACCCTGTATTCTCTTACCAGCCGCGTGGAGATAAAGAGATACGTGTGACCAGATAGATAGTTTTCTTCACATTTGCTGAGTTGGAATGCTGTACAGTTCCATATATTCCAATATTGGAATTATTTGAGGAGAGAGGTATGATGTTTTTTTTATGCTTTTTAATTTTCAAAAAGCAAAGTTTCAATTTTAAGTGCTTTTTCAAATTTGAAGCATTTTAAAAATTGAATTGTAGAGCAATTTTTTAATTGCCTTGAGTAAGCTACTCTAAGCGAATTTGGGAAAATAACAACCAAATTTTGCATTTCAAGGAGAAATAAGGGGAGCTACTATTTTTACCCATTCATGTATGTTGAAAAATGTGAATCCAGAAATCAAGAATAACCAAGTATATTGATGTATGAAGTTTTTTTAAAAATCGGTATTAATGACAAAACGAATCTTTTTCAGTACCTTTGCATATATAGAAAAGGGGACCATTTTGAAGTGATAAGGAACCAATTGGGGTTAAACAAAAACTCAAAACCTCCAAAAACTCAAACAAAAACTCAAAACCATGCATTCCATCAAATCCATTGTTGGCACAACCTTGATCGACAAAGACAGTTGGCTAGAATGGTCTCGGCAAGTGGAGAACACACTTATCTTCAATGATCTATGGTTCGATATTTGTGATAGGACAACACAACCAGTGGAACCAATAGGTAATGCAAATGACATACAAGAATGGAAACAAAAAAACAGAAGGCTTTGGCCTTGATGAGGGCATCAGTGGACGGAGATGTGTTTCGTCATATACAAGAGTGCAATACACCATGGGAAGCATATCAAAAATTGAAGGACCTATATGACTCCCATTCAGAGTTGGAATTCATTCAGTTGTAGTTGAAATTGGTCAACCTAGAGTTGAAAGATGGTGATGTGATGAGATTGGCTTCAGAGATACATGCTATCAAACACGATGTTGAAGCAACATGTGTCAAAATCGACATATACATGACCGCATTCATAAAAGCTCTTTTTCCCAACTATTCAATTTATTCGGAGTCTCTACAAGCAAGCAATCAGTTGAAGACTCTCACATTTGACTAGTTGGTTGAAAAGATGGTCGAAAGAGGAAAGACATTTGGAAGGAAAACAAAAATCACAATAGGTGAAAGTGTGTGCTATGTCAAAACAAACTCTTCCAAAACATCAAACCAGGCCACGTTTTCCAAAAATGAAGGCAATAACAAGTACAAGGGAAAAGGTGGCAAAAATGAAAATCATGGTGGTCAAAATAAAAAATAGAATGATAAACAAAACCTCTATTGTGAACGGTGTGACAGAAAAGGTAGCCATGAGACTCATGAATGCAGGACTCTATGGGAGAAAATTGAAGCACACCATAAAAAGAAAGAGGAAAATTCAAAGAAACAGTCAAAAGAGTCAAACCCAGCGCAATTCATCAGTGAATGTGCGTTTTCTAGTACAGATGATGAAGCAAACAGTGTTTTGATCAGTTCCTCATGGTTTGATGTTTGGGTTCTTGATACTGGCGCCACTCAACATATGACTTTTCGAAAAGACTTCTTTGAGGAGTACATTGAAGAAAGTTGTGGCTCAATATACCTCGCAGATAGATCAAGTCTGCAACCACATGGAAGAGGTACAATTCGACTCAAGTGTCTAGGACTTCCAAACTACAAACTTGAGAATGTTCTCTACCTTCTTCAATTGAAACGAAACTTGTTGTCCCTAGTGCTCATAAGGCAACAAGGCCATTCCATTTTGTTGGATAATGGTGATGTCACAATCAAGAGAAAAAATGACAATGTAGTTGTCTTGACTGGATATGAGGAAGGGAAACTACTCAAACTGAAGGGTAAGCCATCAAATTCAAGAAATTATGCTCATCTTGGTGAAGACGAAATGTCTCCAAACATGTTGTGTCATGCTCGATTTGGGCACACTCACTATAACAACATTTTTGTATTGCAAAAGAATGGTGTTGGCATGCCCACATTGCCCGCAAAACCAGATGAAAAGTGTGAAGCCTGCATCTTGGCTAAACACGCAAGAGAACTGTTTCCAAAGTCACAGTGGAAAGCAGACAGAAAATTGCAGCTTGTTCATTCAGACTTGTGTTCTCTTCCAATTGTCTCTGCTGGTGGTCATAAGAATTTTGTGTTGTTCATTGATCACTATAGCAGGATGACATGGATATACTTTTTGAAAATGAAATCAGAAGCTTTCGATACTTTCAAGAAGTTTTGAACAATGATTGAAAATGAAGCACAAACTCGCATCAAGACACTCAGGACAGATAATGGTGGTGAATTCACATCAAAGAAGTTTGAATCTTATCTTGAGCAAAACAGGATCAAACACCATCTCATAGTTCCTCACACTCCACAACAAAATGGAGTAGTTGAAAGAATGAACAAAACTGTGATGAATATGGTTCATGCAATGTTGTATTTCAAAGGGGTAAATCTACACTTTTGGGCCGAAGCAGCTAAAACAATAGTATACCTTCGCAACAGATCACCATCAACGACTCTTGAATCAAAGACTCCATATGAGATTTGGTGTGTTCATCTCCCCTTAGTGCGACATATTCATATTTTTGGATCCACTTGTTACGCATTGATTCCGAAGGAGAAGAGAAACAAATTGGACCACAAGAGTCAAAAATGCATTCATTTGGGATATTTTGATTCTTCCAAGGTATTCAGGCTATATGATGAGAAAGAGAAGTTTCTTGTCGCAAGAGAAGTTGTCTTTTGTGAAACTGCAAAGGACAAAGAGCATATTGATCGGTAGTTGAGTCGAATGGACAAATATGCCAAGTTTGATGTCTACAAAGAGAGTGATTTGAATGTTCCAGACAATGAGTGGGGGAAACAAAGTTGGGAATCTGTTGATTTTCTATTGTTTCTTGTACATGAGCTTGAAACTCCTCTTGAAGGAGAGAGTGAAACTTCATCAGATATTGAACAGGGGCCAACAAAATAGATGGCAGACAATGAAGGAACTTTAGGGGATGAACTCGAAGCACCTGTAGCACAAAAAAAGATGCCTAAGTGGGCCATTCAAAGATTGAAAGATGTGAGCCCTGATGAAGTTGGGAAAACAGGCACTCGAAGTGCACATGCAACCTTATTTCAACCAGGCAATTCTATTGATGCAATTTAGGACATGATTGAAAAACTCACATTGGATGATTCTCAAGAGGAACTCAATGTTGCATTTGATTCAGAACCAACAACTTTCAAACAAGCTGAAAAGCTTGACTCTTGGAGAAAAACAATGAAATATGAGTATAATTCACTGGTGAAAAATGGGACTTGGAATCTGGTTGATCCACCATATGGTTGCAAACCGATTGGTTGCAAGTGGGTCTATCGCAACAAATACAAAGCAGACAACTCACTTGACAAGCACAAAGCAAAGCTTGTCGCAAAGGGGTATGCTCAAAAAGAAGGAATTGACTACAATGAAACCTTTGCACCTACAACAAAATGGACTACTATTCGGACCATGTTGGCTCTGGCAGCTCACAATGGATGAAAAGTTCACCAAATGGATGTCAAAATTGCACTCAAGGACATTGTGTACATGACACACCCTGATGGTTTTGCAGTCAAGGGACAAGAGCACAAGGTGTGCAAATTGGAAAAATTGCTGTATGGTTTGAAACAAGCCCCTAGAGCATGGTACAAAAAACTCATCGAGCAGCTCATGAACATGCACTTCAAATGTTTTGAGTTTGAATATGCAACTCTTTTCGTCAAAACAATTGTATTTGTGGTGGTGTATGTTGACAATTTGCTCATCACAGGGAACAATGAACGGTACACTGCAAAATTCAAATCAGAGTTGATGAAAAGCTTTGAAATGACTGATTTGGGTTATCTTCATTACTATTTGGGTATTGAAGTAATTCAGAAATCAAAGTATTTCTTCATCATTCAATAGAAGTACATTGACGACATTCTAAGCAAGTTTGGAATGGAAGATTGTAAGCCTCTCAGCACACCTCATGGAACAAAATCTCAAATTGACATCTGAAGATTCAACATATTTGGTTGATGCCACAAAATACAGACAACTCATTAGAAGTCTGATTTATGTGACTACCACTCAACCAAATATATCATGTGCAGTTGGTGTCCTCTCAAGATTCATGCAACAACCTAGGGAGAGTCATTGGGTAGTAGCAAAAAGGGTTCTCATATATCTCAAAGGCACACAACATTTTGGGCTCAAATACTTTAGGGTAGGGGACTTCAAACTGGTTGGGTATTCAGATTCCGACTACGTTGGTGATCATGAAGATGGATAGTCCACTTTGGGTTTTCTAATGAATTTGGGAACAACAGTTGTCAGTTGGAAATCCAAGAAGCAATCAGTGTCGGTAATTTCTTCAGTAGAGGTAGAATATATGGCCGCTTCAGAGGCAACTAGAGGGATCTTGTGGCTCAGAAGGGTTCTTTTAGATTTGCAAGAGCAACAAGCTTTGTTAACACCTCTCATGGTTGACAACACTTTTGCAATCCAGATGGCAAAGAATCTAGTCTTTCATGACCAAACTAAGCACATCAATATCAAAATCTTTTTGATTCGGCACTATGTGAAAGATGACAGTGTCAAGTTGCAACATTGCCCGACAACAGAGCAACCAACAAACATCTTGACAAAGGGGCTTGGATGAGACAAATTTGAAAAGTTCAGAGGAATGCTTGATCTGACAACCCTTGCGGATTAAGGGGGGATGTAATATTAGCTAGATAATATTTCTTTATTCCTAGGTGTAGTTGCTCTTTTATTTTTGTCTTCTTGTGTGTAGCTCAAGAGTCCCGTAAGAATATAAATGGACTGCTTAGTAGGTGTAGCTCAAAAGTCACATTTTTGGCTTTATAATATTTGCTATGCTTCATTTCAAATTGAATTGTGAAATACAATTTCATTGCCATTCTTTCAATAATTTTTCCGACTTGTCACATAACTCTCTCAATATTTGGAATTTTGATTCAAATAAGAGCTTAAACTAATCATAAAAATAAGGACTATCAAATAAAAATAATTTTGAAATTTTCCTTCCATGGGAAGGTCATAAAAAATTGTTTCAAAATTTTGAAAACCCTAGTTTTCAGAATTTGCCTCTTCAAACATCAAACCCTTCAATCCCAAACAAGTCGTTACACTTGGAAAATTAATACAAATGATAATCAAAATTATTATGCATCAAATGGACTTCAAATAATCCACCAAAACCTTGCAATAGTCTCTCAAAGCAAATCGCCCCACTCTAAGGCAAATAACAAAACCTCCTTTAACAAAGGTGGCGTCAAAAGACACCTTTTGTAGAATGATCAACACCAAAACAACAAACATCTATTGGGCATGCATCTCAATAGCTTCTTCAAACATGAAGAAATAATATCAAATTCAACATGTCTTCAATTGTGATCTTCACTTTGTATTTCTACCTTCCAAAGGGGGGTGAACCATTCTGAAGAGGTAAAATATCTCATAAGCCTTACCCTTTTTAGAATATATTTTTATTCTTTTGCTTTATCTCTCAAGCCGACATTCCTTTTAATTTCAATTTAGGCTTTTTAAAATTAATTAAATAACTTGCCTTAATAAATTAGTAATTAAAATTGCTTTTTGACAAATTAAATAATTATTTTATATTAGTTCCATGCTTAAATAATTAATTAAATTGCTCAAATAATTAAAGCGATAAAAATCACTTTTCAAGCAATTTATTAATTATAAAACCCTTTAGAATAATCATTAAAATTACCTTAATTTTTCAAATGGATAAAATCACTTTTCTGGTAATTCAAATAATTATCCAAGATAGTTCTATTTTAATAATTAATTAAATTGCCTTATATTTTCAAATGATTAAAATCACTATTTGCACAATTTTATTAATTATTAAAATTATATGAAAAAAGGGATATGACATCATTTTTTCCCAAATTTGCTTGCCCTCAAGCAAATGCAAGTTCATATGCCCAATTACTATGTCCAAATGCTAAAACCAGTTGTAGTGCTAAAAAAACCTTGTTCTTGTCCTTGTTAAGTGGAATAACTTTTGCCAAAAAACATAGCGTTACATGCCCCCAATGGATAAAGAATGCCATACCAAACCTTTAATTTGAAAATGTAATATTTCCATTTGCTCCCTCTTATCAATATTTCCGTGCACATATGGAACACAAATCAAGTCTAACAAAAGTTTCATTTTAACCATGAGAGAAGGCTGTACCTTTTTTGTGTTCTCCCACCCTTCTTCATGCACGAAATGTTCCCAACTGTGAGCATTTTCAGAACTTGCTACAGGTTGGAATATGTCGAAAAAAATCAAATCTTTCTCCTTCATGACATGGCTGTTCTTGCCTTCCTAACTCAGAATTTTCTGAGTAACAAAATTCATAGTTCATTTGTGCATTCATCCTTCCCCCTTTGGGCTGTTTCACGCTTCAATCTTTCAATTTTTAACCTCACTTGGTGGCTGGGTTATTTTATTGACTCAAAAATTTTTAAATCAAAAAATTTATACTTCATACCTATTTTCCTAGCTCTTCTCCTTGGCTGCCATATGCAAAATAAACTACTTTTGATGTTCAAAAGAGTCCATATGTAAGCCCAGCTGTGTTTATCATTCTTTTTTAAGCAAAAGAACCAACTTTTCTTGCCATTCGAACCTTGTGAACAGCTGCTTGTATTTGTATCCCTTTCAAAATTCAAGAGGGGTCTCATTTTCCTTAAAATACCTCCATTTCCACCCTTGCAAGAAGGAATAGGGTGCTGCCCAAAGTAATTTTTTGGTTGCCTTTGGCAATCAACTCTCATTTCATTCCTCCCAATATAAGCATGGCAACATTCAGAATTTGTTACACTTACCAAAAATGTAGGAAACCGCAATTCCCTTGATGCCACAATTCCCTTAATGCCACAGGCTGTCCATGATCAACAACTTCAGCCTCTTGTTCATTTCCTTCTTTCTTATTATTTATCATCCCCTTCAAATATGAGGTTGGATAGTTTTTGCTACCTTCCCTTCGTTGCTCAAGTATGGGGTCTAGAACTTTTCTTGCACTCTTTGTATTCATAGCACATGATTGCTTTGTGATTCTACACAAGAAGCAAACATATTAGTGAAAGCATTAGTGTTTAATAACACTTTTACAATCACTTCATCATGCCTTATGAGCATGACATGGGCTCCCTTGTGGTGTCTTAGCTTTTTCATATCATGGCTGTAGCATGCCTTTTTCTCCTTCAACATTCCCTTAACAGTGGCTGGAAAACCACTCATACATGTAGAAATCACTTCCAAGGTGTTGGGGTGTGAGAGGCACACCTTCCTAGGGCCAACACTTTGCATGGCAACAAAAATCTTAGTGAGAAGCAAATTGAAAATGTGAAAAATAAATGTATTACTTACAACCCTTCCTTTGATTCTTGGATCATGGTACTTTTGCTTATGCCCTTTTCCATGAGGATCCAAATCTTGTCCTGTGTTTCACAACATAACAAAATGACAAAATCATGTTTATAGTGCTCACTTGGATACCACAACCATCACAAAAGCTTGTCATGTCCAACCCACAAATTGATAAGGAAGAGTTCCTCTCTTCCCTTAGTGCCCCTCATTTTTTCTTCATGGTTGGCAATCCTTGCAACCCCTAATTTTATTACTTTTATTGCATATTTGATTGAAGTTGAATAAAAAACAGCAATCATTACCTTCAAGCATTCCCTCATCTCATTGTGCATTGATCTATCAAGAAGCCTCTTTGTGCCATCCAACTTTGTCAAGGCTTGCACTCTTTTCTTATTTGTGATTAAGAGTTGTTCCTTCCAATCTCTTTCATCAAATCTAGAGTCATGCAACAAATATGAACAATAATTAGATATCAAACAAAAATCATCATTCAACTCATACCTTTTTATGAATATCTTGGTTTCTTTGGCTTCTTCAACATCATCTTTTTGAATACCAAAGTTTGGGGTACTTGGCTGCCCCAAAGCACCTAGCATCTCATCATTTTTATCCATCATTTGCAACCGTCTTTGCTGCTCAAAAATCTCAGATTTTTGGTTCTCACAATTTCCCATTCTAGATTGCCCCAAATGTGCAATCTTTTTGTAGCTCACCTTCCTCCTTCAAATCTGATTTTTCTATTTCATTGGCCTCTTCATAGGAACCCTCATGAAGCGATGTTCCTTCATTTTTTTTTTTCCAACTCTCCGTGTGATTCGGTACTCTCTTCCTCTACATGCTCCATTATCAAATAAGGCCTCAATTTTTCCTTACAATCAATTGCAACATTTTCAAACAACATATGTGCAATTGAAAATTTTTCCTTTTCTAGCCCCAAACCTATCAACAAGATAGATAATAATGGCTTGGAAAGATCATCACTTTCATTGAGCGTCAAGGTCAAGACTCTCTGCATATAAGCTACAACATTTTTGGGAGGATTCTTACAAGCAATTGCAAAGAAATGTTGAAACCTCTTAATGATAAGTTCATCACACTCCATATCTAACGTCAAAATACATGACCTTGTTGAAGCCATAGTTTCTAAGATGTTGACCCTTCTAGCCAAGGAGTGTCCTTTGTTGTCTTGGAAATCTTGGAAGCTCTCCAAAATCAACAAAAATATCTCCTTCATGATTTTATCATTGTAGAGAACTTCGGAAACTGTTAGTTTTAAAACCTTATTAATACAACTAGTAACCAAAAGCTTTGCCTCATCTATATCTCTCAATAATTCATGTTGAACCAAGTAAGTCTTTGAGGGCTGTACTGTCCACTCCATGGACTCATATTGTGATTGATTTACTTTGGATAACTTATTTTCTACTTCTTTCAAGGTGCTGATTACATCTTCCATTGGTTGGCATAGGTCCCCTAGCTTTCTACTTGCATTGTAGAGCCTTTCTTTCTCCATTTCTTCAATGATAACACCAAATCTTTTTATTTGCTTGCAACCAAATCTCACAGGTGGACAAGATCGATGCTCTAATATCATTCTAATGTCTCCAAATGGGACGATTTAAACAAAAAAAGATTTCCTCTAAAATCTACTATTTTTGAATTCTGAATTTAGTAATATTAGCAAACCGTAGCTACTGTAATTGCATATCCAAATTGAAACTTAACTCCAATTCACCTTGAAATGAATGACAAATAAATACCTTGTGATTTTGGCCACCAATGGCTCTTGCCGCAAAGAAGAAAGAGCTTGAAATGGATGTTTCAATCCTACAAACCCTATTGCCACACTAGTTGAATTGAAATCTTTTTTTCTCACTCGAATCTCTGCTCAAGCTTAGTCCAATCCAATCGCCAATATTCAAAAAATTACTGCAATAATTAAATCAAAATGTGACTCTTGCAAATTTGCCCTCAACAAATATTATTTTCTACGAATAGCGGAAAACTTCAAAAATTCATAACTCCTTCAATATTTGGAATTTTGATGTAATTAAGAGCTTAAATTGATTACAAAAATAATGACTATCAAATAAAAATAATTTTAGAATTTTCCTTCCATGGGAAAGTCACCCAAAATTGCTCCAAAATTTTAAAAACCCTAGTTTTCAAAATTTACCTTTTCAAACATCAAACCCTTCAATTCCAAACAAGTCGCCACACTTTGGAAATTAATACAAATGATAATCAAAATTATTATGCATCAAATGAACTTCAAATAATCCACCAAAACCTCGCAATAGTCTCTCAAAGCAAATCACCCCACTCTAGGCCAAATAAAAAAACCTCTTTTAGCAAAGGTGGCGTCAAAAGACACATTTTGTAAAACGATCAACACCAAAACAACAAACATCTATTGGGTATGCATTCCAATAGCTTCTTCAAGCATTAAAAATAATATCAAATTCAACATGTCTTCAATTGTGATTTTCACTTTGTATTTGTATCTTTCAAAGGGGAGCGAACCACCTTGCGAAGGTAAAATACCTCATAAGCCTTATTGAATTAATTAAATAACTTGTCTTAATAAATTAGTAATTAAATTTACTTTTTGGCAAATTAAATAATTATTTTATATTAGGTCATTGCTTAAATAATTAATTAAATTGTTTTAATAATTAAAGTGATAAAAATCACTTTTTAAGCAATTTATTAATTATAAAACCCTTTAGAATAATCATTAAAATTACTTTAATTTTCCAAATGGTTAAATTCACTTTTCCAGTAATTTGAATAATTATTCAAGATAGTTTTATTTTAATAATTAATTAAATTAGCTTATATTTTCGAATAATTAAAATCAATATTTGGGCAATTTTATTAATTATTAAAATTATAGAAAAGGGGACATGACAACGTGCATTGACAAGCAAAAGTATCTGAAGTACGAATAAAAAATAATAGGTCAGAGTCATTAATGTGGGATGATAAATTATTTGGTAATCAATTGCTAATTATCTTGCTCTGACCTGGTATTGGCAAGTCTGTGTGCCTCTTTATCAATTGAGTGTGAAACATGCTGGAACTTAACCTGTTTAATATGTAGATATAATTTCCACCATTAATTTTTTAACTCTTTTTCCACAATGTGAAATATTTATTTTTCGTGTCGAAATTTGCCAATATGAGTCTTGGTTGATCTGTTAGAGCTTCTGCCAAATTGTTGGTTGCCATTCCAATGTGCTTGTGAAAGTAAACAACAATAGACCATTATTATCTTGTATAGGATCCCCATAGCTGGCTTCACCTACAGTTCCCCTAGAGGCCGCATTTGTGTTTAATTTGTGGTACAGAGAAAGGAAGAAGTTTATGTAAATATGTTTGTATATATTGTATTCAATATTTAGAAAAGTACAAGATGGTCTCACAGAAATACATTGGCATCCTTATATAGATACTAAAGAGGTAGAAGTGTGATGGGTCACACCCTTTCAGGATTAGTTAGGGTAGGTAATCAGATAATAAATTTTTACATTATTGATTGAAAAATGGAGAATTCAGTCCAATTCAATAACCATTTTTTTTTGTAAAGATATGGTTGGTTGATTGACCCACTAATTGGAGACGATATACAAGCTTCCTATTTAGCCATAAACTGTTGCTCTTCAGGGACCAGTAAACTTTTTTCTGTCTTTTGAGGCATTTTATTTACTGGTTTGTAAATATTTCTCTCAAGTCAATACCAAATGGCAGAGGGGCTGGAAATTGTTAAGAAAAATCTGGTTGTTACTTTCTAGCCACATATTCCAGAGACTGAAACTTGGCCCTAACTTCCAAATTGAATTCAAAGATAGAGATTTATATATCTGTCTCCAGCATTCCTTCCAAATATTACAGATATCTCCATTGAAAGGACCATGCCAATGCATGGTCCCAAGGGCCAAGGCTGGCTTGAACACAATTGTATCCAGATGTATGTTTTGAAAATGAATACCTGTGGAAATAATCTCAAAAATCTAAATGTAAACCTGTCTCTTCATTGATTTGCACTTAGAACATCTGGAATGTCCATGAAGCCCCTGTTCAGCTGTCAGTATTAAGTATTTTTAAATAAATCTTAAAAATCTATTCTCCATGTTTCACTTCTTTGTTCATGATGCAACATATTGCATTTGTTTTTACACCATTTCTCCTTGCCAATATAACGAATAGCGGGGAAACATGAATTTATATCGATGTTATCATAATATTGAGCTTTATATCTTTCTCCTATATTATATTAGTGTAGCTTCTATCGTTTAGCCTTTATATGTACAATATTGACATTTACAGCGTTGGACTTAGAAATAAACAGCTTCCATCTCCAAACTTTAATGTGTATATCTGTTGATTCTTTCAGATGATTATTGAAAAAAAGCTCCATCCAGTAATTATTTTCAGCTTCAGCCGCTTGGAATGTGAAAAATATGCTTCAGTTCTGTCTAAACTTAACTTCAATTTAAAAGAAGAAATGGAAGTTGTGGAACACGTGTTTCAAAATGCACTACAATGTCTTAGTGAAGAAGACAAAAACCTTCCTGCTGTAGAATTAATGCTACCTTTGTTGAGAAGAGGCATTGCAGTTCACCATTCTGGCCTTCTCCCCATTATAAAAGAGCTGGTAGAGATTCTTGTTCAAGAAGGCCTTATCAAAGTTCTTTTTGCCACAGAAACGGTGAGATACCAATGTGAATTTGGTCTTTTGTTTATTACATTTGCTTATTTTTGGGTTGGGTAAGAGCAGTTGCAAACTTCTTCCAGCTGTTGTTTACTTAAAACTGCTCCAGCGACATGCATCTATAGCATTCTATGTTCCTGTTGTCTTCCATGTCTAGGCTATCGATTTTGTTGGTTCTTTTTTTAATCTTGATTAAGACAGTTTGCCATTGGTCTGGATATGCCGACAAAGACTGTGGTTTTTACAGAAGTTTGTAAATGGGATGGGGATAGACACCGTTGGATGTCTGCTGATGAGTATATTCAGGTACTGTTAAAAACATTCATTTATTTGTATAGATGGAACTTTTGGAATTTTATTGATTGGATGTTATTTGTTATAGAATGCTTATCTAAATGTGTGGCCTCTTTGTTGGTCCTTTGTGATTGTTCCTTATGCTTTTGTTTATAATGTAGTTTAACCTTTAAACTATTGAACATTTGTAATCTCAATTGTACAGATGTTTGAAGAATGTATCCAATAAATGTATGTTGTGATAATGTTCAGATGAGTGGTAGGGCTGGACGGCGAGGAAAAGATGATTGTGGAAATTGTATTGTGATGATTGATGAGCAGGTAAAGTGCTCTGTTTCTTCTATTGTAAGAGCTCAAATCATGCAAAATAAAATACATTTGGTGGTTTTAGAAGCTCAAGACGTGTCTAATGCTTCCTTTCTGGGATCTGTCAAATACTAATTTTGCCCGATTGTTTGTTCTTGGTTTGAATTTAGTATCTTATGAGCGCCTTCATTGAGATAGTTTTTCTTAATATGGAACCAATTTAATTGTTTCTGTGAAAGGCTGGCGAATTATGTTTGTTCAAGTCAGTGTTTATAAATTATAACCAATATGGCATTTGGTGATTCCTTGATAAATGAAATAATAATTTTGGTTCAATTGTAGATATTTTCATTATGCTGCAAGTTATCAGGACCTAAATCTGGTGATGGGTCATGGAGATTGACCTGAAATGTTGATTTTAAAAATATCTAGCACTGTTTAATCCAGAAGCATCTCTCAAAATACTATGCATCGTGCAAACCTAAAATCATTAAATATTCATCCTTATCAAACTGCAGATGGACATGAGCACATGCAAGAAAATAATTATAGGTAAACATACACCTTTGATCAGCACCTTCAAGCTTAGCTACTACATGCTGCTGAATATAATGAGGTGGGCTGAGGGTCAACTTGATGTGGAATATGTTATCAAGAATTCTTTGATTCAATTTCAGCATGAACAGGTTATAATTTGGTGCTTTGCTCCATCCTATGTGCCTATTGCTTTGGATGTTTTTCCATGAATCAGATTTCTCATCTTTATTGATGACAAGCTTTGCTGACTTATACATCCAGGAATTGATAGAAATTCAAGAAAAGATCTCAAAGCTGGAGAAAGATTTAAGCATGCTTGAAGTTGCTAAAGATGTAAATCCTCATTCTTTTATTTTGACTAGGAGAATCAAGAGGTGTTTATTGGATCCCCATACTTGGTTATGGTTTTTTTCTGTAAATTTCAAAACTTGTATTGCAGGCTCGTCTAGTGGAATACTATAACTTAAAGCTCAATGTAACTGATTTGGAGAAGCGATTATTGTATGAGATTCTTCAATCTGTGCAAGGCCTTTCAGTCCTTGTACCTGGTAGACTGGTATGTTATCTGATATTTAGATTAGACTAACATCCTATTAGATAGCTATTGACATCAATGGGCGGTTCTTTTGTCCTTGAGCATCTCTTTATTATCCTTGATTGGCTGGTGATTTTGAAATCCTTGAAACTTTTTTTATTGTCTTGATTAACAGGTGACTATGAAATTAAGTATTGCTTTGCACTTGCTATTTTTACATTTGCTTTTTCAAAAGCCAT
This sequence comes from Torreya grandis, assembly GCA_037957365.1. Lineage (NCBI taxonomy): Eukaryota > Viridiplantae > Streptophyta > Pinopsida > Cupressales > Taxaceae > Torreya > Torreya grandis. The sequence continues at coordinate 1,764,652 of JARHVA010002219.1, read as the reverse complement.
CTATTGCTTGGCACATTCATACAAATTAAAATATTTAAGTGTTTATAGTTAATATTATCTCTAGAGAAGCACAAATGACGCTGTTGTATCTCAGATATCCAGCAAACTTCAAGCCTTGTGTTCTCCAACTTTCCTCTGATTTTCATACCCGAGAATTTAGTTTTATAATTGATATACATTTCTATAGATTTAATACATATGTATGTGGCAAGCACATACCATTTCCTATGTTGTTCAAAACTTCAAAGTAATGCTGAGGCCTTCTGTCTACAAATTTTACATAGACTTCTATCTCTCTGCTCAACAATTTTACTAGTACACCATCAAATTTGACTTATCTGCGATGTTCTTTTCTGTCTACCAATGTCATGTCAGGTTGATTATCGAGTGAGATACTTTCTTAGTCCCTGTGAACTTACCCAATGTATTATTCATAATTGATATTGTGTTGAGAGAAGCTTAAATGATGCCATTGTCATTTCAAATTCCAGTAGAAATTAAACTTAAGTGTTCTCCAACTGACATCTGATACTTAGATACCTAAGAATTTGGTATATAATGGGCATCCTGATTTTATATTTCAGGCATTCCACATGTGCTATGTACATTTCTTTGTGTATGATGTGTATGGTTAAATATTCTGAAGCCCTCTATTATTTTTACATACACTTCTATATCTCTTCTCAAGTATTCCACCGGTCCATCATCATACTTATCATTTTAAGTTAATAAGTTTATCAATTGATATACCGTTTCAATTTGCTGGGTAAAAATGTTAAGTTGGATTAGGTAGGGGCATAGGCCCAAAACATATACATTAGTGTTCTGCACAGCGACCAGTTATACAAAATATGCCCCCAAAGATTTATCATATACATCAGATGCATTGAATAAAGCTACTTTGGGTCCAAATGTTTGGAATAGCACAAAAAAGAAACCAAATTTAATTCCGTTAGGCATTCATCTTGAACAGGCATAAGACACGTATAAAACATCAGCTATAAAATTAGGAGTGCAGAAATTTCATCGTAGAAAGCAACATCAAAATATACAATCAAAAGGTCACCACCAAGGGTAGCATAGCTGAAACCCTTTGGTGGTTACCCTCCAAAACTGTAATATTCATAAATAAATTAGTAAATAGCGTCATAAACATTTTAATTAAGTTTTCAATCAAATCTTCTCAACGCTAGATGGGAAATTGACCAAGTACCCCAATTTCCCTCCACACACTGCTAGCAACAGTTCCACTACTAACAACATTAGAATTATTATTTTTCTGAGAGTAATTTGTTACCAAGGAGTTAAGAGATAGTGAAATGATATATTGGGCATAAGCTGCAGTCTTTCTTAACAGCCCTCAATAACATAAAGAAGTAATGTCTATAAGCCATATTACAAACTAGTAACATGATAGACAAATCACCTTGATAAAGCGAAATTCCTGAGTCGAAACAGAGAGCACAAAACATATCTGTTCATCATAAGTAGTGTGACTGTGTGGACAATTGGACTGGTTTGTTAGCTTTGGGCAAAAACTGCAGCATTTCTGAACAGGCCTCAATAACATAAGGAGGTAATGGCTATAAGCCATAATACCAATTAGTAATACGATAGGCAGATTACCATGATTACCCGAGTCGAAACAGGGAGCACAAAACATATCTGTTCATTATAAGTAGTGTGGATGACTGGACTGGTTTTGCATGGTTTGTAGAGCATTTCCCTTACATGATGCATCTCTGTTACCACCATAACACTTCATTGCGATATTTCTATAGGAATGCAAAATTATCTTATCCACAACAACATATGGATATGGGCCATCCAAGCGGCCTATAAAGTCAGTATGTTCAGCTGGAGGACAAGTATATGGGAAAGAGTTGTGGGAATTTTTTTGTTCAATGGGCCTTAATGATGTGAATTATTTGGTTATGTTCTAGTAGGGCATTGTGCATCTGGAATTCAAGTTGTTACATGGCTTGTAGCATACAAAATAGTCTAGTTAGGTTGAGGGAGGAGCTTAGTACAAGTTCCCCAACATTTATAAATTTGTGATGATGCACTAAATTGTCAATGACTGATGTCTGATCCTTTCATTACCCATTACTTGCTTGATTCAGATTGGTTAATGGTGCCTTTCTCAGCTTGTATGGTTTGTAGAGCATTTCCCTTACATGATGCATCTCTGTTACCACCATAACACTTCATTGCGATATTTCTATAGGAATGCAGAATTATCTTATCCACAACAACATATGGATATGGGCCATCCAAGCGGCCTATAAAGTCAGTATGTTCAGCTGGAGGACAAGTATATGGGAAAGAGTTGTGGGAATTTTTTTGTTCAATGGGCCTTAATGATGTTAATTATTTGGTTATGTTCTAGTAGGGCATTGTGCATCTGGAATTCAAGTTGTTGCATGGCTTGTAGCATACAAAATAGTCTAGTTAGGTTGAGGGAGGAGCTTAGTACAAGTTCCCTAACTTTTATGAATTTGTGATGATGCACTAAATTGTCAATGACTGATGTCTGATCCTTTCATTACCCATTACTTGCTTGATTCAGATTGGTTAATGGTGCCTTTCTCAGCTTGTATGGTTTGTAGAGCATTTCCCTTACATGATGCATCTCTGTTACCACCATAACACTTCATTGCAATATTTCTATAGGAATGCAGAATTATCTTATCCACAACAACATATGGATATGGGCCATCCAAGCGGCCTATAAAGTCAGTATGTTCAGCTGGAGGACAAGTATATGGGAAAGAGTTGTGGGAAATTTTTTGTTCAATGGGCCTTAATGATGTGAATTATTTGGTTATGTTCTAGTAGGGCATTGGGCATCTGGAATTCAAGTTGTTGCATGGCTTGTAGCATACAAAATAGTCTAGTTAGGTTGAGGGAGGAGCTTAGTACAAGTTCCCCAACATTTATGAATTTGTGATGATGCACTAAATTGTCAATGACTGATGTCTGATCCTTTCATTACCCATTGCTTGATTCAGATTGGTTAATGGTGCCTTTCTCAGCTTGTATGGTTTGTAGAGCATTTCCCTTACATGATGCATCTCTGTTACCACCATAACACTTCATTGCGATATTTCTATAGGAATGCAGAATTATCTTATCCACAACAACATATGGATATGGGCCATCCAAGCGGCCTATAAAGTCAGTATGTTCAGCTGGAGGACAAGTATATGGGAAAGAGTTGTGGGAAATTTTTTGTTCAATGGGCCTTAATGATGTTAATTATTTGGTTATGTTCTAGTAGGGCATTGTGCATCTGGAATTCAAGTTGTTGCATGGCTTGTAGCATACAAAATAGTCTAGTTAGGTTGAGGGAGGAGCTTAGTACAAGTTCCCCAACTTTTATGAATTTGTGATGATGCACTAAATTGTCAATGACTGATGTCTAATCCTTTCATTACCCATTGCTTGATTCAGATTGGTTAATGGTGCCTTTCTCAGCTTGTAGGTTGAACGCTAGCCTTCTCTAGGGTGCAAAGAATTCTCACTCTTGGAGGCTGTAGAGTGAAGGGAAAAAATCACACGTGAGACAATGGCATTCAATGCATTGACAATGATGGATTTCTGATTGCATGGCATTTACTATATAGGGAAGGTTCAATTTGGTTATATAACGTGTCCCTTGAAGCATCATCTCTTGTACTCGAAAGTGGACAAATATTTGATGCTCTCATGTAAAGAACCAAATATCAAATGTACAGAAATATCTCAAAATATGCACAACACAAGATATATGGTGGGTACCAATGTACCCTAATATCCAATATACTTGGAGAAGAGTACACTTGAGGTTGGTTTACACCATAACGTACTCCTTAAGGAATGAATAACTCTGCAAGATATCCCTTGACGAGAGCTGAATCTACTACCTTACTAATACTCCACATGATCCCTTACAACAATATAAACTTTTACATATAACTACATATCTAATTGGGTAAACCCTTAACCCACACGTTGCACATTTGACTGAGTAATATATCTTAATCCACAAGGTATCCATTAGAACCAATATCACTAATTGACGGTTATACGTGCAACAAGTTGGCTACACCATAATATCATTGGCCTAGGTGTATAACATTCCATCCCCCTTAGCATGCTTCACCCCCAAAGCATATGAAGAAATCTAGTAGGACTTCTTAAAATCTGTGTACAGTTGGCACCATGCTCGACCCCATCCATCCAAATGTCATTTGGTGATGATCCTGGATGGTTTCTTGCTTAGTAGATGTTTATATATTTTGTTGTGTTAAGATTGATTCTACACATCCATAGTTGATGGTACTTCGACGTGATTTGTATGCATGGTTGTTGGTTCTTTGATTCCAAGTATACGTTTCCATATAGGGATAGGGGCTGACATACTCAATCCCATTCCCAAAAAATGTCCTATAGTTGTTGCTCCTCTGGTGTTCCATGCCATGTATTCATGTTGTCAACTCTTATGGTCATGTGGATGCTAAATGCCACAACCATCATGTTGTATCACATTGGATTCATTAACTTTCTTTTATGTTTATTCTTTTGGCTCTTGAGTAGATGAAGGGTTTGAGTTTCCTTAACAAGTACCAGAGTCTTTCTTGTGCTGTTTAGATTCTTCCTCATTTTTTTATTTATGTTCTTTCTTGTGCTTTTTCAATTCTTCCTTGTGCCCTTCTTCTGATTTCCTCATGTTGTTCTTTGGATTTTTGTTGTGTTTTTCGTTAGAATTTTCATCTTGCCCTTCCTTGATATTCTTTGTAATATAATGCAAGGTTATTTTCTTGTTCTAGTACCAAATCTTTATGAACTTTTTGAAATTAATATTGATTGTTCTCAAAGTTTCTAAAAAGGATATCCAAACCATCCATAGCCATAACAACAAAAATATGACTGCAAAACATGATTCCCATGGCAAGCTTCAAATCTCAAAGACTTGAGCCTTCACACCATATATGTGACTTTGATATTTTACCTATTGCTTGGGTTTATGGACACCATGACCTTTTCTCTTTGAATGCGTTGGTGAACATACAATTCGAAAGCTTCATTAATTGAAAATGAAACCCGTAGACCTCTTTCTTGTGATTCTTGTCTAAGTGTAGGATTTCTTTTTCTTTAACAACACTCTTATGACAAGGACATCGTGAGGAGGACCTTGGACAGGTGAGGAGGGCTCAAATAAGCTACCTTTCTCCTTATAGAGTTACTTATTTGGATGGATGAGGGCGTCCTCTGTGACAGATCGCTCGTCTTGAATGGATGAGTCATCCTTTGTGAACATTGAGCCCTTGGTTGGAGCTAGACTCCTCAAACAAACCCGCTTTCTCCTTTTGATGGTGGTGCTCGTTCAAATGGATGGTTAGTCCTCTCAAGGATGGGCCACCCTTCCTTAGTGAGCATAGGGCCCTTGAATGGAGCCAAACTCCTTGAAGAGGCCCACTTGTTTTTCCTTGACTTTTCCTTGTTCCTTCACCTCTTGAATCTTTGCCTCCTTTCAGACCCTTTGGGACTTGAATTATTTTGGCTTCATTCTTGTCTTCACACTTGGATGCTGATAGGGGTTTTGCTTGAATTTTCTTTTTGGTGTTGCAATTTAAGAAAGAAATAAATTATATTAATGTCCATGAATGACCAAAATTAGGTCAATGGGACTTGACATTACACCCAGTTACGATATAAAGTTCTGGTGTAAAAGGACCCTTGGAACGATGACTAACTGAATACAATAAGAAGAAAAAAAGTGTTGAAATTAAACGAGGGTTAAACTCGACTTAGTAAATCCCCCAGCCCATGCGGTTAGGATAACAATACAAATAGCCATATGGGGGGAGTAAGAACCTTCGAAGAGCATGGGTTGATGAAAATCAAAAGTCGAAAAGACTAGATGGTAGTTTCGTCAAACATTTTTGATCGTGCCTGAGATAGAAGAATCATCTGTGTCATGTCTATCACTGTGAAAGGGCCAATGCAGGATTTGATAATGCTCCTTGGGGAGTGTCTAGGGAATAGGGCCCTAGGTTGGGTTATCCGAGGAGGAAGCAAAGCACTCCCCTTAGAATCCCTCCCAACATCCAAAGTAGAAGGAGCTCATGTGCAAGCAAAGAAACATGTAATGTGTGCTTGCCTCCATACCTCGAGACGAGTTTGTGAACAAGGAAATCCACTATGTTGAGAGCTAGTGTGTTGGAGCACCGTAGGAGTAGTGTTGTGCAGGGATGAGCATTGCCTCATTCACTTACCCTATGTAGTGTGTGAAGCAACAATATTCAAAAGGTGCTTGATGCCACCAACCTTTGTGAGGGGTTGAAAGAATGGAGTGATGAACTTGGGGGCTCTAAGGATTCCTTTCATGAACTTGCGTCGAAGGGTGACAACCTATTGAAGAAAAAGGACTAGGGATCATCGATCTTGATATCAAAAGAAAGTGGAAAGATATTTTCTCGAGTCTCTGTAAAGATAATGGTATCTCTCCTAGATCTCATAATAAATAGGGCATCAAAAAATGAAATGCTACTTAGGGTCTACCTCCTGGAGGGGACAAGGGTGACAAATCCAGTTCCCATGTGGAATATGATGATCACTCTCAACCCATAACTGGTGTGAGCATACCCTAAAGTGGCTGAGGGGAACCTCAAGCTGTGAGACCAATGATATTGGAGATAGGACGATGAACGACATCATTCTCCACTTGCAAGAAATGCTCAACGTAAAAGGAAAGCTTGGAGCTGAGCAATTGAGGAGGAAAGGTCCAAGTGATTTGGATGTACTGCTTATAGATATCCTCTTTGAAAGAGTTAATGATGACCGTCTTTAAGGGAGAAGTTGAGGAGGTGCATCTAAAGAGTACCTAGAAGGAGGTAACCCATCAATAGTGATGTCGATAGATTGGAGGAGCAAACTGGTCATAGAATAACAACATCGATGTCTATTGGGGCCCAAAGATGCAATCCTCTTTGAAGAACACATGGTTGATTATGGATATGTCACATGTCGTGAAGTTGAATGCCCCATGGTTCTAAGTCTATGAATGTAGAAAGTAAGCCTGAAGATAGTCTGAAGGTGCAAAGGTTGGGCAACAAACTCAACTTGGACGATGCATTGAGGAATAGTTGGTTTGCAATGGATCACATTTTGAATCATGAGTCTATACCCTCTCAATCTGAGCCCAATCAACGGAACCTAGACTAGGTACGAAAACCTTAAACCCATATTAAATTGTAGGCTTCATGAATGTATTGAAGAGGCACATCTTTGAAGGGATATCTTGGAAGTGGATCTGGAGTCATTGGTCCTCTAGGATTGAAAGAGAGGCATATTCCTAGCAAAGGTATGACAGAGAGCTAGGCTTCATACTAAAATATGGTCCAGAAAATTGGACCCCCAATTAATTGTAGGCTGATGTGATCTCCAAAGGTTCCTTTTTGTAGAGGAACTGGAATAGGGAAAGAGAACATTTAGAGTTATTGAGATCACGACCTTACTCAATCTACGATGTAAATTCCTTTGCATGCAAAGGTGGTACGAAGTGAAGGCAGTGATTTAAAGTTTGATTTTCCCTCCAAACATATCTATTCCTTGTGTCCTCTTTCTCTCCAAATTTCTCAATTCTTTTTAATACTATCAAGTTCAATTTTTTTAGTGCTTTGCTCTTCTCATCCCCATTTTGTACAAAATAGATATCACTTTTGTTTGAAAAGTTGGCGGTATGGGCATCCATTACTAAACTAAATTTAAACTTCTCTCCCATGCTCTTGGAATTGCCTACCTCTTTCCTCACACGCTTCTTTCCATCTTCCTTCACTTCACATTTCAACAAATGTCCTATATTCTCATGTAACTAACATTGATTTCCCCTTCCTCCAAATACATGCTTCCTTCAATCTGCAACATCAATAGAATTTGAATGCACTAATTTACTAATTTGGTTGGTTCTCACCCCTTATCGATTTCTCCACAATTGTAATTGCGATGTGGTTATTTTGTGCTTTGTATTGCTTCAATGCCAAACTATTAATTGCATCCTTAACTAACTTATCATTAAGGGTCTTCAAAACAATGGCTTTGTTGGCTTGAGCCTCATGTATTCAAAATGGTTTTTACATGTCATTGATCGTGCTTTAGACCATTTTTGGGTTTGTCAGTATATATTCTATCGAAGCTAAGTGTTGATCACTTGAAATATTTTCAGACAATCCCTCCGACCTCTATGGTTGATTGTCATCCATGGTGGCATGAAAGATGGTTGGCATTGGCTTTTATCCACCCCAACGGCTCTATAATTGTTTTTTGGCAATGCAATTGTCCACCATCTAAATATATATAAACTATTGAAAAATCATCCCTACTAGTTCCATTGTTGGCACACTCGTATTTGGAGAACATGGCTGATTTCACTCTTGTTGAGATCATCCTTTCATATTGCTCCAATGATGATATAAAAAAAATTGTTGGCAATTCTACTAAAAATGAAGAGAATGCATTCTTTTTGCAATTCATGTCCTCGCTTCTTCTCACAGTGTTCTCATGATGATACGTGAAACTTTGATGGTATATTGACCAAAAATGAGAAAACATATTGCTTTTACAAATCATATTATCGCTAGTAATTGTCTGTTTGCCCGCAATGATCTATTCTAGTAGAAAAGTATGGCATGTGCTCTTATTGGAACTCTTTGTTAGCATTGGTGGCCTTGCCACCCTTGATTCCTATTGGAATTTAAACAACATATACAACCTCGAAGCTTCCTACTATTTAGATTCACATTTCATCAATATTTTTTCGTCTTCGGTTTCAATTTTCATGGTGGTCTTGACTGTCTTGATGGTATTCCCCTCTTTGGTTAAATTGTTCCTCCCTACTTTCCCTACTTTCCCTTCCTCTGCACATGTGCTTCCATAGCATTGGGGGTCCACATCACCACACCATGGTCCTCTAAGCAATTGAGTGCAATATTTGACCCTACATTGGCACTTGGTGCCACGTCTTCTGTATACTTGGTTTGTTTGTTACCTTCAACATCAAGCCTCTTTGTCAATCTCAATTTTTTCTCTCTTGCCAACAATTGTATTTTCTTCACCATCGAGTCTTCCTTCAACAATCCCGTAGTCTATGTCCAACCAACTTTTAATTTTTTCCATTTTTTATTTTATTTTTATTTTTTACAATTCTTCATTGATGGATTTTTCTTAGACATACTATATAGATAGAGGATCACAAGGTGTTCAACTAAGAATGGTTCACACGAAAAACAAATGAATTTGATCATGGCAAAGTTGTGATCATGAGAATGATGCTAGAAGTAGACGAATATAACTTCAGACTTTGGTTTTCCTTTGAGAATTTCATGCACATTGTAGTATAGTCACAACATAACCTAGAACAATCAGAACACAATATGGAATACTAATCAAAGTCCTTTCTATTAGTCTTACATATGATGTACAATCCTAACTATTATGGAGATCTATGCTAGTATCCACATGTTCAATCCATCTATAAGAATCATAGGAGTCATACGAGAGTGCGTGTGGTTGGGGAGTAACTGCTTCCATTGGGAACAACGTATTATTAAAAAAAATCATAATACTCTTTACTCCTAGCACAATTCTTGTACATCATACTCATAACTCTTTTATTATACTTCATTATATCCTTTATTCTAAGTAAAAAGTAAGCTCTCACATATATTACGACCAAATTATTTTATTTTGCACAATATAAATTATAAAACATGTCTAGTGGTGTGTGCAATACAAACCTATTAAAGTTATTAGTGAACTATGAGTTATCTATTTTATGTTTGGTTATCAACATCGTCAGTTGATTTAACTTCTTAATGAGTATGTTAGTGTGTTGTATGCCTTCCTTTTCTCTTCATTCATTCTTTCATGCTTACCAACATTGGTGTCAAAGTAGGTGTTTGGGGAAGCACTACAAAGATTTCTAGGGTGCGAACTATAGATTTGAAGAGTTGCAGGATTCTTAACATCGTGCTAGTCCAAGGGAGGTCAAGACAGAGAAGACATGTAAAGGAACAACGATTTGCAGATGTTTGAAGCCATGCTGCAAGGAGGTCGAGGCATGGAACAATTCAAACGTGAGGGTGAATGTGATCAGTTGCAATTTGAAGAGGTAGAAGGAGGACAAGCCATAGATATAGGAGAACAAAAATTAAGGTTTGAAGACGAAAAGATTAGACTAGACCAAAATACTCAGAACGGTTGTGGTTGTGATTTGTGGGGGAAAAATGCAAACACAAGTAAAAAAATAGGATTTTTACAGAAGACGTGATTTCTTGAGAGATGTGTAGACCAAAAGTGTGATGTCACGGTGTTAGAGAAAGATGTAATTTTCCACAGGCATAGGAGGACGTTCTGATTCATACATGATTTTTGGTTCTAAGAGTCACGATTTGTAGTTTTGCTAGGGCACACTATTTGTGAAAGGAGGATAGAAGAGCATGTGAAGACAAAAGACAAAATTGCTAACTAGATAGTTGAAATTTTTGTGACTAGACCTGACGTAAACGGCAATGAAGAAGGAATGTTAGTTGCAGACAAAAGAGAGATTTTATGTCAAGAATGTAATGCAGATTGTTGTTGATTTGCAAAAGTGATTTCTAGTTTGTAGTGTGATTTGATTTATATATTTTCAAGTTGTTGTATAGAACTTGTGTTTCTTGTTGCATTGATTTTCGGGTTAGAGGTCAAATTTTATGTGAATGATGGCCAAATTCAAAATTTAGTGCTGGCGGAAGTGTAGAAGTTAATTGGTCAAATCTACAATGTTTGAAGTTGATTTTAACAATTGCGGATTATCGTGATTGTGATAAAATTATTCTCGACAAGGAATTAAGATTTGCTACAATTTTTTCCAATTATGAAAGATGCCATAAGGAGGCTTTTCTGCTGTTGAAGTTATTTGTTTGAGATGATTTAATACTTGAGGTCCGGAATGCCATTGTGGAAAGTGTGCTTTGGCCGTCTTCAAAACAAGTATCAAAACTTGAAGAATCTGTTATTTTCTGTGAAGATGATTGAGGATGGATCCCTGTCAGTACATCTTCTTTAGAAGAAAGATCTTTGAGACCCGCTCGTTGCCATAAACAAAATGGTGGATGATGATGACATGGTTGCTATTTTTTTGAACAGTGTGATGCCCTCACATCAATCTTTCATGGAGGCTTTACACTTGATGGGAAAAAGCTAGACCTTGACATTTGATCATGTCCCTTCCTATTTGCTGTAGAAGGAATGTAGGTAGACATAAGCAAATGAGTCCAATGTTGGACAAACAAAGAGTGCATTTGTTGCTCAGTCAAGGGGAAGTGGAAATGAATTCGTGGTGATTTATCTTCCATGTTTTAGGTGAAATGCTATTATTGTCATAAGGTTGGGGATGTCAAAAAGGATTGTCAGAAGCGACAATATTCTATTTCTCAACAAAGCAATCAAGCAAATGTGTCAGCAGTTGAAGATGAATGAGATATTGAGCAAGAGTATGCCCTTGTGGCATCATACTCGAACACTTGTGTTACTAGTTGTTGGTTCATTGATTCTGGTGTATCTAGACATTTTACGTGTTGAAAGGACTAGCATGTCACATTTATTGCAAATATAAATATCTCTGATTTAGTTTCATTATCCAATGGACAATCACTTGCAGTGAAAGGGATATGAGATATTCACATAGTGTTGAATAATGTTGACAAAATCATTGTAAGGAATGCCAGGTATGTTCCTGGCATGAATAAAAATCTTTAGTTAAAACAATTCAACATTGCTTTAAATATATTTGGGAAGCAGTGTATCATGTCTAGTGTAAAATAGGACAAAATAATTGTCCTAGGCATTGGGCAAGGTGGCTTGTATAGGTTTCTTGGCCCTGCTATAGTCAACTTACATGCAGTAGTTGTGGAGGGAGACTCCACTATAAAATATGTGCCAGAGGATTAAATGCCTCATGTGTGGGAGGCTGAAATGCCTCAATCAAATGCTTGATTAGTTGTGCGAGATGCTACAATGCCTTAATCAAAGGCAGTTGCTCGAAGGACCGGAACCAATGTTATTAATCAAGTAGAGCATGGTCATTTTGCTCACTTTTGACCTTTTATGGTATATGAATTGCCAGTTAAACAACCTAATGGATGCAAATGGGTGTATGAAGTCAAAAGCAAAGTCGATGGTATTTTGGACAAGTGCAAGGCATGTCTTGTTGCTAAAGTATTTTCATGATAGGAGGGAATAGACAATGAGGAGACTTGTCCTTTTGCTTCTACTATGAAGATGGTCACATTTTGGGTTCTTCTCTCTGTAGCAACTTAGTTTGGTTTCTTGGACAAAGAATTGGATGCGGAGATCTACGTGGTGATGCTTGAAGGTTTTCAATTACCTGGTCTTGATAATCTGATTTGTAGGTTGATTAAGTCCCTCTACGTACTTACGCAGGCTCTAGTAGCCTGGTACATTTAGTTTGATGAACATCTCCAAGATGGTTTAGAACTATGGAGGTTAGGCTGAAGTTATCAGCTGATTCATTACCGGTCAATGAATCACTTGCCAAAGATTTGATGGATAGCTTAATATATCTTACGTCCACATGACCAAATCAATGTTTTGCTGTTTGCAATTTTTCTCGGTTTTTGTCTCAACCAAAGCTCGTAGAATGGACAATAGGAAAATGTCAAAGGACTGCAGATTTCAAAGTATTATCTATGGAGCACCTTGCAGATTTAATGACTAAACTTCTTGGTTCCATTTTGTTTGTAAAATTTCAGGACAAACTTGTAGTAGTCTCTGGTTTAGTCATTAAGGGGTGGGGGTATTAAAGTTATTAATAATGAACTATTAGTTATATTTTAACTAATGATTGGTTATAAACCTCCTCAACTAATGTTAACTTCTTTATTCTTAATAAAAGACGGACACACATGAGTATGTTAGTGTGTCATATGCCTTCCATTTCTCTTCATTCTGTCTTTTGTTCTTTTTAACATTACAAAATGGATTAAATTTAATGCGAATAATGGTGCTTTTAGTTCATTAATCTGTCCTTGAAAACTCATGCCGTATATACAAATAAAGCATCAATGTTTGTATTTAGAGCAAATAATGTCATATTTGGGAAAACCTATACAATTAGAAAGTAATACTGTAATTCTCATCATGAAAATTATCCTTCTTGGGTTTAACTTTCAATACATTTATTATTTTTTTCATTTTAAGCATGTTCTATAGTAATACCTATGTTTGATTGAATTTTTTGGGATGCCGGTGACAAGAAATATGTGGACAAGTTTTCAAGACATCAGGGAACAACAAACAAAAGCTTTGGGATGTTGGGGATGTCAAATTAAAAAATATATAAAACTTCAAAAAAATATGGAAAGCATGCAAAATTATAGGCTTTTTGCATCACTTAACATCCTAAAGTTGAAAAATAAGTTTTATGCACTGGAATGGCATCTGTCATCCATAATATGAAGCTTAAAGTTTTCTAAATCATATCAATGTATGTCTTCATCCATGGCCCTTAATTATAATATAAAAAATAAATATTAAAGTGTTCAATATAGTAAATGATATCAATGCTTTTGTGCATTGAACGCCAGTCATCATCAAGTAGTAAGCATGGAGTGTCAATAATCATCAAGTAGTAAGCATGGAGTATTAGTCATCATCAAGTCCTTTGAACTATTTGGCTTTTGCATGCTGTACGCTGAGTGCCTTTTCATTGCCATTGTCATTGTTTGAGTTCGAATATGTTGCTCCTGACATAATACTGGTCATACCTCTCTTCATTTATCTTGCAGGCATCTTTAGGATCATCCCATTGGGTTGTTGGAGTCTCTTGATACTTAGGTGTCTCACGATCTTGGAGACACAAGGCATTGTGCATTACAACTAGCTTCTTTGATTTTCTAGGGTTAAGCCTATTCCTGTTGATAAATTGGATGACTTTATAAGTGGACTAATTCCTCTCACCAGTATAGGTACTAGCAATCTAAGAAAAGAGGCAAATGACAAGCGTATGTAGTGCTGAAGTTCTATCCCCATGTAGCTGCCATCATTCAATCACAACGGGATTCTTTAGTGACATAGCAAACATGTCCTCTCTAGCCTTCTGCATATCAAATCCTTCGCGAATGCTCTCTATAAATACAACCCATTGGTCCTGTAGTGTCTGCATCATCTCTATTGTACATCTTTCTAATGGCCTTCATAAATCTCTTCAACACCTTTGGATCTTCAATTGGAGGTTCTTTTCTAGTCCCTGACACATACCACCTATGATTAAGTGGGTTTGCTTCCATGTGTAATATAGTGTTCCTCTTGTCCTACCTAGATTAAACTATGGACAGAAGATCTATATACAGACTGCATAGTTATTTGGATACGAAATAGTATGTGTCAAGTTGAAAGACCATAATGCAATCATAGTCTTTAGATGTAGAGTGCTTGGTAGAAATAAATTGTCAATTTAATGTAGTCTCCTTGATGCTTCTTACATGTATAAGGATACCTCTTGTAGAAGATGAATGGAAGAACATATTGGACATCATATGGTCCAAGGATAACTATATTTCTCAAAAATGTCTGTTTTAATAACCAATGTTTGATATGCTATAGATTTCCTGTATAATCTTTGCATTGATCGATTGTTCCAAACATGCAGTTCCCACACGATGGGCCTGAGAACAATTGTAAACCAGCTTTTCATCCTGTTTAGGATGTTTTAACAAACTTTCTCCAGATTTTAGTCAAAACCTAATGTTAGTTGATGTGTTCATCAAGAATATGGTCATAATGACAATGAAACTTGAGTCAGAAGTTTGGATTCAGAGTGACCAGCTTGGGTCCATTGACGATGAGAACTTTATCCTGAGTAAAAATCTGTTAGTATAGGTAAGTCTTTGGTGAAAATTTTGTTAGACCAATCTTGAGCTTTATTTGCCTTGCAGTTATTGTGCAAAAGCTGACTTCAGGAATTTGAAGGGTGTTCATTGCAACAATCTGGTGGGTTTAGGTAGAAATTGAAATCATTGAGATATAAAAAGGATAAATAGAAGATAATTTATTTGTTTGAAGAAGTTGTAGAGATTGGGTTCTATGCACGCACAACATTTTAGTTCCACATATCTGCCAATATGTGAAGTTCACCTGTGCATTTGTTGTCAGCAGTAACTAATCCTGCATTTGTACTATATTTGGAATATGTTTTCTAAAACAATTTTGATCATTCGGGGAGAATATGTGATTGTCGGTTGCAATAAGAATATCTCCATTTGTTATTGTAAGGCCTGGTATAGATTTACAAACTATTCTTATACGTATAATCCCTTGGAGATGATATCTAGTATTCATGGGGAACTCTTATTTCTTCTATGATTTTACATGATTGTTTCCCAAACTTGTTTTACTTCCTGCCTTATTCATGCTTATCGCTTTATTCTTATGACACTGGAATATCACACTATGAATACGTCACATGCTTCTTCATTATCCATGGCACTTTTAACATGATAAATGATTCTTGCCTATCCTTACAAGTCTCCTAGTTATAAGAATTTTTTTAACAGCAAGTTTATACACCTGAAGTCCTCTGTTACACAGCATATCGTTGTCTTTGGTCTGACCATAGTTATTGCCAATGGTAAATATTGATTACTTGAGCAAAACTGGAAATTTCGGATGATAATTATAGGTTGCAGGGTTTGGATTTACAATTTTTTTTAATGTCTCTTCTATCTATTTTTATTTTTAGGTTCTTTTATCCTTTTGCAGGTCAAGATAAGGCATGATAGGGATGAATGGGGATGGGGAGTAGTAGTTAATCTGGTGAAAAAGCCATCTGTTGCACATGGAAGATTTTATACAAGTGCACAAAGTTCTGCATATACGGTTAATATTCTTTTGCATTGTGCCAGTGATGGTCCTCATCCTTTGCAACGCCCTTGTCATCCTGGAGAGAAGGGGGAAATGCATTTGGTATTTCCAGTTCTTCACTTGGATGTTATATTGCAGCCATAGTATTTTGGGATATATTTGAGAACTGTTGATGACTGCATGTTGGTTTCTACTTCAATTCAAATCAGTTGATTGCCTAAAGATTTCATAACCTTAGATTGGCCTTCATGTTGAAGTTGGTATTGATTCCTTTCCCTGTGCTTCATACAGATACCTGTTGACCTGCCTCTCATATGTGCTGTTAGCACTATCACGGTTTCCGTTCCGTCAAATATATGTCCAGCAGATGCAAGGAGGACCATACTCATGGAAGTGCAAGAGCAGGAAAAAAAATGCCCAAGAGGGCTATGTAAGCTTGACCCTGTGAAGGTGAGTTTTGAGGTGCATTGTAAGAGTTTTGGTTGATTTTACCTCATAAGACATTAACGCAGATCAGATGATGAAGATTTAAAATGCTTAGCAGCAGTAAATATTGTGGACTGTTAATAATTCCAAAAAAGAGCAGTAGAAAGCTTACATTCACACAATTTTTAGTTCTTATTAAGCTTGTTGCAAATATTTTCTTCTTGGGATTTAGTCTCTTGAAGTATATTTTTTTGATTGAAATTTTGATTATTAATACAATTATAATTTTTGTCTTGGTTTGAATTTTATAGTGGAAATCTATTTCCATTACAAACTAGCACGTGAAGCAAAAACTGCGTTTGCAGAACTTTCCACTTTTGAAAATAGTCACCTGAAAGTCATACAGAGGACACGATACAAACATGGAGAATTTGTATCAGAATGAAGGTATCAAAGAGCACATGAAGAAAATGTTCACAGATAAACCAATACAAATATGAACATGAGACATGATCCTCCAAACAAAGATCCTTTCCTATATACTGCAATTAATAAGCTCTATCTAAAATACACCAGATATGGATACATAGGAAAATCCACGAGTCTTGGGAAATTTAGTTATGGTTAAGTTATAAACATGTTGGGCAGTTACTAAGAGTTCTTGGCAAAGGACCTGCATATACAATTGGTTGATATAATTGGAGTGGTTCAATTGTTTGCATTGTGCCATTGGAATCGTCTTGTACAATGGTATTTCTTATGCTTACGCGGGATCCAATGGCATGTTGGATTGCTTGCATGGAATTTACACTTTGTTCACTAGCGTGCTACATGCCTGCATGGATTTGTGTTGACATGTACCTGGCAATTTCACTGGCATGAAGTATGCCTACATGGAGGTGACTGGTTGTAGCTTGTTATGCTGTTAGCATGTCTATTGGTGTTTATTCAGTTTCACTTGTATTTGTTGTTGCATGAAATTGCCCTTCTGAATGCCGACTTGATCCTTTTGAGTGATCACTCACTCATTCTTCGGAATAATCTTGTTGAATGTTCTTTCTCAACGATGCAAATGTTTTTTCCCTCCAAGTTCCGAGTGAGCCTTTGCAACTCAGCTACACATAGCTTAGATTGTAGACTATCAAGTATTGCTTTTGGAGCTACTTATTCTTACAATGAAATCTACTCGAATAGGAAAACATAGCATTCATTGAATATGAATCTGATGGGAGATGTGATGATCATGGTCTCTAATGATTAGGTCTAATTCTCACATGATATTTACTAGGCTAGTGAATGTATAACTTTGAATGTATCAACTCAATGCATGTATATAGGAAATGGGATGATAGCTATGATGACTGAATGCAAAAGTACACATGTACACAATCTTACACACATAGAGACGAAATATGATGATAGGAATGATGATTGGATGCAATAGTCCGCACATACATAACCTCACACATGCATGCACACACATGCCCATAGACACACATACACATCTACATCTGCACCCACACATGCAAACACACTCACACGCATAAACAGGTACACACAGACACACATACACATAGATACCCATACACACAAACAAAGACACACACATGCACACATAGTCACACCTACACACACGCTCACACATTCATAAACATGCCTGCACACACTCATGCACCCACCCACACACATGAACCCACCCACACACTCACAAACGCACATGCACAAACACACACGCACACACAGATGCCCATACATGCACACACATGTCCACACACACGCTCACATGCACGCACACACGAGTGCGCCCACACCCCCACTCTCACACTCGTGCAGACACACAAACTTGTACACCGACGCACATACACGCCCACACCTGCACCTACTCATGCACACACACCAACACTGGGGCCCACACTCGCACACACCCATACACACACTTGTACCATCAACTCATTGTAGAAAAATGCTTAACTTTTTGTAGATAAATTCTAGATGATTAACTCATTGTAGATAAATACTTGATACTAAAACAATGGCCTATACCTTTTGCTTTAAAACTTGGTGATCAATCGATGTTGAGTTCTGAGTGTAATTGGTAAAATTTCTGCTTACTTCTCCACACCTGCTACTTGGAGTCTTGAATGCCAAGTGACTTGTGTTCCCCATTGATTTTGTTGGGAGCTGAGTTTTGAAGAGATTTAGTCAATTTCAGATTCCTTGTTTGGTATTCTGATCTTGGAGCTGTTGAGAGTTTGCTTCTTATGATTTACTCGACACAACGTTTTGAGTTAGAGACTTTCCATCCAAATCAAGAACGGATTAAGGAATTCCAAGCCAATGTTAAGGATGATGAATGGTGAAAATTAATTGAAAATGTGAAAAAGCATCCAAGGTTTACTTAAAAAACTATGTGATTTAAGGAATGTATTTATTTGTCAATAACTTCCAAAATTTATAATCCAGTTTTTGAAGAAAAGCCATGACTCTCCAGCTAGAAAACATGTTTGATTTTTCAATACATATTATATTACTTGGATTCTTTAAGCATGTTGTTGAAGCCAACACATATTGATTATAAAGGTGAAACTATACCTTATCTATGTCTACTTCAGCCATTGCATATCCCTATACAGTAGTGGGAAGAGACATAGATGGGTTTTATCAATGATCTACCAGTTTCTGTGTATTGTTTTGAAACAAAAATTCCAAGAAGCTGACCATGTTTACGTGCATTTTTAACTGGATTAACAGACTTTATTTTCAATAAGCACCAAAGTTTAATGGTCCTTTTGAACTTCAGAGGAACTTACACGTTGAACTTACCAAATATCTATGTATTCGAAGAAGGTGGGTGCACATTTACTGTTCCAGACCAAATTACTAGTCTTTGGTGAAGAACGAAAACTTGTGATGGAATCTTTGGGCATTCTAGTAAGTCCTCATTTTATAGGAAAATCATCGGGTATCTTGTTAAATGGAAGAATCTGCTAGTCGGAGAAGGATTGAAGATTTATGACAGAACCAAAGTCTTAGAGAAACCACTCTCTTTCTATGCTTTGATTGCATGGCAAAGCATTTGAAAATGTGGGTTTCAATATATGATTTTTAATGTTAAAACATTATATATTGTAAATTGTATTATAGCTACCTATTGTGTTAACAAATATTTCTATACATAAGTGTAACTTTATTGATGTCAATATGATGTCATTGATAATTATTGCAATATTTATGATACAAATCTCATTTTATGCAGTAGTGTACTGGTGTGAGAGTTTGTTAGGTTACTAATCTTGGAGTTTGAGGTTTACGTTTTGCAAGAGAATAAATCAAGAAGCTTTGATTGTTAAATGTGTTGAAAGGAGGTTTGCTGGACCCGTTTCCTTTGGATCACAAGTATGGTCCTTGTTCTTTCTTTTGCATATGCTTGAATATTCGAGTTTTTGCTGTAAAATTTTGTTCCTTGAGAAGGCTATTCATAGGAAAAGAATAGAAGAACCAATTTATTTTGAGGCTCTAGATAGAAGTGCTATCTATAGTAGCATTGTTATGTTATTCATCTTTTTTTTCCTTGGATGCTAGGGGTGTCAGTGATGACCTATTCGCAACATCCCTTACTAGCTGTTGTCCTGTTTTCCTTTTAGCTTTCTCATCCGTGTTACTTCTGGTTTATGAGAGCATGCATACTTTGTAAATTTTTTTAATTCTTCTCTCTTCTTTTTCTTTTTTTCTTTTTGGAGTTCTTGAATAATCCCTTGTCTGTATTTATCATTCGAAGCCAATTATAGTCCCATAAAATTCTTTTGATATTAGCAGGGAGAAACTTAGGGACAATTTATATCTATATAGCTACAATGTAGCTGGCATATGTTTCCACTTTATAAAAATAATTATATGCAATGGATTTAATAATAAGTTAGAACATTTATAATATCTTCTTTTAAATTTGGAGAATATAGTCAGTCGAAAAAATTTATGTAAAGAATTTGTAAAACATAATTGTATAGAAAAGTGTAAAACCAGCCAATGAGTGTTTCTGTATGGCATTTCATTTTGGTACCTTGAAGATGCTGTTGAATCCTTTGGTATGCTGTCAATCTTTTTTTGTGTGTATTGAATAGTGGACTATTTCATGTAGGATATTAGTATTGATGATCCAAAACTGCTTCAGATTGCAAGTCAACTAAAAATGGACAAGGAAGCGCTTATGTGTCATCCTTTCTATGAGGTGAAAAATATATCAAGTTATTGTCATAAGCGTTCTATGACATTTTCTACTTGATTGTAATTCTATTATTAATCTATTGATTGTGGATTGTATACAGTTAGAAGAGGATGACGAAAAGTATAAAGCTTTCAAAATAAAAGAGGAATTGCATTATGAAGCCCAACGCCTTGGAATGAAGACAAACAACTCGCTGGTATCTTTGGAAACTAAAATATTTCTTTTGGCTTTGCAAAATTATATTACATAAATTATTCGCATTGCTTTGGGCTAGTCCATTCATTCAGCTATTTAGCACACGTTATTTTTCAAGATTATTTCTAAATTGCATTTGCTCATCTGGGATTGATTTGCAATGGTATTGGTCTTGTGCAACAAAGTTATATATAACACATTACCCACGATCGCAAATTGATCACTATGATTATTTTAACTATCTATTTCGCAACTAAGGGTCAATATTTTAACTAAGTCTCAATTTTTTGATTGAGTGTTTATTTTTCGACTAAGTGTTGCCCTTGAGGAGAAGAAAATGGATCAAAGGCTTCAATAGACCAATCAGGGCTTCAAAAATAGGGAAATTGATGAGAACAAGTTCAAGGTTAGTACTTTGTGTTATCCCCCTTTTTTGGTCAAATGGGTAATAACACCCATTTGTACTCCACACAAACATCAGGTCCCCTATTATTATCAAATATGAATGCTGAAAGATTGAAGAAATGGAAGGCATATGACGCACCTACACACTTGTGTGTTTGTCTTTCTTATGCACAAAGGAAGTTACAACAGTTGGGAAGGTTGATAACCAACCATTAGTTAATGGTAAACTAGTGGCTAAGTAAAAACTTTAACACCTCACTTAATGATTAAACTGTAGACTACAAGTTTTTCTTGGAATTTTAGAAACAAAGTGGGACTGAAGAGTTTAGTCATTACATTTACAGATTGCTTTTTAGATATTAACATGAAATTGACAATTCTTTCACATTTTGCTATTACCCAATGTAGGGGCTTTGGTGTAGACAAAAATCGAAATATATATCCAATCATAGCTCGCATACCCGTACTCGGTGAGTACTTGCCTAGCCCCTTAAATTTTTAATTGACGAATACTCGATAGCCACTCGCCATTAATTGGCAATACTTGGCAAATTAAAAAAATACTTAAATTTATTAAAAAAACATAAATTTTATACAAACTACAATTGCAAATTGTATCAAATGAGTTTGTAAAACATTGGGGAAGTGTTTTCTATTGGATTTGAATATAAATAAAGTACAAATTTGGATAATCATGATTCATGCGAATACAACTGTCAACAACAAATTGATACTTATACAAGAATCTATAATTTTCTATTCCCTGCTCTCTGGAAAATTAAGGGAGACTGAGAGAGTCTAGTCCTCTCACTCAACTGCCCCTCCTTGCTTTGCTTAAAACGCTACGTCTGTGGCTCCACCCTGGTACCAAATGGTTGTGACTCCTCTGCCTTATCTTCGACATCTACAAGGATGTCATCCAATCCAATCTCTCCTTCTATTGCACCCTTCATAGCTTGCCTCTCGAAATGAGCAATCTCATCCTCTGTGAACAA